>JARGYF010000131.1:0-201549 GCA_029203975.1 Mycena vitilis
CGGACGCGTTAGTGACAAGAGCGCACGTGTCGTGGCAGCCTGGGAGTGCTGCCTCGAGGCAAATTGAGCCGAGCTGAGTTCCAATCAACTCGAGGTGCCGCATATGGGAATGGTCCGAGGTGAGCTGGTACTAAGTAATCACCTCGATTTACCTCCACCTTGCGGCATCACTACGAGTCTTGTGGCTCTTTACTGTGCTCTCTGGAATGCTGGTGCGCAGATAAGACGATTGAATACAGTACAATGTGGGGTCCGTGACAAGTTGTGGGCTCGGAGCACCAGAGGGTAGAGCAAACTCGCCAAGACACCCATTACTGCGCCGAAATTTATTTGGTGAGCTATTTCTGCCCTCAATGTCAGCTGCCGGATATCATTGTGGCCGAAAGCACACCAGAAACGCTAGGGACGAACTTAAAAGCTTTGCTTCAACTTCAAGTGGAAGGTACAAATCTCAGCCCTGTCGCCAAAACGGGACACCATCAGATCCAATCATTGATGAATGTCGCTCCTCAGAGCGACCCCCCAACAAGTCCGGCCCGATACCAATGGCGGTGGGGTAAATAAAGAAAATAAAGAAAATAAGTCGCAATAAAAGTGCCGAAAGTTGCCGGTGATCAGGCTTACTTCAGCTGGGTATTCCGATACCGTTCTTGTAGATTCAATACCTCCGCCCTTCCCCTTCAAAAATTGAACTTTGCGCAATGATTTATTTCAAAATTTTCTAGCTACTCAAAATCAGTATCGGCCCAGCGGTTCCTGCCAAAACATTAAAATGGCGGCAGTTTCACGATACCACTCCGCTGGTTGCCGGCGGAGTTTGGGTCGGATCACGCGGCAAATACGTCCTTTTAGGGTGTTTTCGCAATTTTTACTTCAAGCGGGCTCCCGCGTCGGTTGAATTCCATGAGATCCGCACGAACCGTTCTTTTCCCTGCATTTTCGGAGTTCCCAAACTTCGAAAACTTGCCTGCCGGCAGCAACTGGTTTCAAGTAAGTCTGACCCACTTTGAGCCGGTTTCAAGGGTGTACACCGGCCATCTGTATATTGACTATGAGCTCGCTTACGCTCTCATATCCTATTACAAGTTACAACTCTCCATCTGCTTGAACTGAACGAGGCAATTGTGTTGCGACGTTACCATCAGTTCAAAAGATCTCAACTATTCACATCACTTCTGAGGCTCTCTGCTCATGGTGGAATAGTTCAAATAACCTCTCCGAGCAGCACCCGCGTGATTCTTGCCATGATTCGGACTTAACACACATGTAGCTCGAAAACCAACATTTGAACAATGATCAATTCCAAAAATGCCCATCTTACACAGAACACAAAGAATGCGGAGACAACCAGAAAGAACCAAGGTTTCTGAGTATCACATTGCGATAAGCATATGTTCTTTGGGCCTTAAGTATTGAGCACTGGGGTGAAAAGAGCACCAACAATACTGTGTGGCCGGCGAGGCTCGAACCCATGCGCATCACTTCTTGCTGACAAACATTTCAAACTCCGCCGGTATCCCGATACTGGTATCGGACACTGCCATGATAGTCTCGTTCCCGACGTTGTAGGGCAGTACCGCTCGCTGCGCTCGCGGGCAGAATCCATCCGGGGATATGGTTGTCAGTCGAGATGTTACGGAGGTGAAATTTTGATGAGATTGGGGTGGCGGTTACTGCCCTACAACGTCTGGTGCATTTGGGTCGGAGATCATGCGCTCGTGTCACATCTGTGTCACACAGAATATATCTCACTCGTTCTACCCCATGCTAGGCGATTGGACCACCAAATCACGTCTCAATCTACTCTCTGGTATAACACAGTCATTATGGTGTTTAAAACCGCGAGCTTCATCGAAACAATGATGTCGACTCGTGGTTTAAACAAAACATCGTTTTCTCCCCGATTCAGCGATGCTCATGGGATAGGTGGCTGCAAAGAAGGTTCCAATACCTTTCCCGAAGTGGTAAAGTGAAGCTGAGGGCAACTTGCTATTTTTTGGCTCCCCCGGGGGCTTTGAACTGAATATTTCATGAAGTGGGCATAATGTTCACTTGTTCAATTTCCACCCCAGGACGTGTATCCTCCTAATTCTTTCACCCCATTCCACCCAATGATGTGTAAAAACGTTATCGCAGGCGTTCAGTGCACTTCATGCGCTCATATTGTGGAATAATCGGTGAATTTGCAGTCTGTGACGACTGTGACAGATTACAGCGATCGCATGGTTTCCTTACCATATACACCAGATGTTCGGGTGTGCAATCCCTCTCCTCTTTTTCATCAAATCTCTGCCTCGGATCATTCCGTTGACAGCACACCCGAACATCTGGCACCGAGATTACTGCCATGAGTACTCCCAGTGAAAATCCCAGCTAGGTAGGTTGAGCTGGAACGAGGTAGATCGACGAATCGAGGGAAAAAGAGGTGGATTGAGAATCAATCGAGGAAAGTTGTGCATTGAAAACACATGCCTTCTTGTCAAGCGACTAGGACACTGTAGTTGAGCCTAGTTGAGCACCAACGAGATAGCAACTCAGCGAGAAACTTGGGGTTATAACGTTAATCATTTAGATCAGGTCCGTGCGCATCTAAAAATGAATCGTATGATGTCGGAGTTTCAATTCGTTCTTTCCTTCCCCCCACCATCCCCCGGGTCTCCTTCCGCCGCCGCCTACGCGTATGCCCCTCCTCCTCTTCGCAGCATCGCACCGTGCGGGCTCTATCCTCTGCATATGCTACCACTGACACGTTCCAGTCGCTGGCCGACTTTCTTTCTTCCCTACAAGGCTCCCGGCGACGTTCTTCTGGTTTGGTTTGAGCGCGAGATCTTAGCTGGATGCGAGGTGTGTCGTGTACCGCCATACTCTCCCTATTTCATCCTGAACTTGTCTACCGCAGATTTGCAGTCGCTTCTGCACGATTTCCGCACGATTTCCACACCACATGGTATGTGTCGCGCTTCTAGCCTAGCATTTCCTCTGATTTGTCGGCCTTCAGCGCTTCAGCTGTCCGCCGTCCGCGTCATCGTCAATCCCTAGCCAAGGCTTCTGGTATGCAGATTGTCTTGCTTCGAGTTGTGCAAGAACTTCCGACCGGACTCTATCGCTCTCCAGTCTACCGCTCGCCAGTGGCGATTCTTACTGGGTCAGGTGTCTCGTCGACTCTGTGCCCTCTCGTCCGCCGATCGCCAGCGCCAACTCCCTGGTGCCTGCGCGCTGTCTGTTCATCGGGCGTGGTGTGCACCCTCGTCGAGAGACTTTTGGATGGGATTGAGGCGGGGGATATGTACCAATGTAACCGTAGAATCGCAAATATATAATTTTTACTGCCTAAAATTGTCTGTCTCAAGCGGCCCCAATTGCCCTCAATTCAATATCACTGGACCTCAATCTACCTCGTAGTGCCTCTACAACCCATCGAGGTACATCGCATATAGTCCAGATGAGCGAGGCAGATTGAGGTCCTCGATCTGCCTCTATATAGCTCAACCTACCTAGCTGGGATTTTCACTGGGTGCATGAGTATCGAGCCGGGAATTGACTACTTACCAGCAGTGCATCAACGATTCGCAATCTCGCTCCTCAGGCCTCAGTTCTTCGAATCTGCGTCCCTCGTTCTCTGCGCGCTCAACGCTCTTGAAGAGTTTGTCTTCCCGGGTCTGGAGTCGTGTTTCCATGCCCATGATCAGCATGCACACTTGCTCGATGTGAGCTAGCGTAGCCTGCTGCTGGTCGAACTGCATCTGGCGCTGTGCGGGATTGGGCGGTTCGGCGGCCGACGGAGTCCCATCGGGGTTCTGGGCCTGGGCATGGGATAGAACGGGCGACGGATAAGGAGAGGGCATAGAGCCGAGTATATTCTCGACCTCATTTCGAGCTAGTACCTGCGGTTGGCCAATATGACGATACTAGGCTATCTTCCACTCCTTTGGGTCTCCAGCATCGTCGCAAACTCGTATACCAGCGCCTACCAGCGCTATGTTTGCCCTTAGCCCTGCCGCCGGCTATCCGCATTTAAATCTTTTTCGCGTGGACAGTGTGAAAGACCGCGATGAGACCTTCGCTGCCGCACACCTCCCGCTCCGCGCGTACATACACGTCATCAAGTTCCTCCGCCGAAACCCCGCTCTCCTCGAGCATCGGGCGCGCGCTATTCATGTAGCGCAGGTACGCCGCTCGGAACGTGCGCCCGAGCGCCTTCATCGCGGGCTCGGGGTGCCAGGTCCCGATCGGCATGTGGTACTCCCGCACGGCGATCTCGTCGAAGGCACCGCTCTGCGCGAGGAGCGGTGCGACGGGCGGCGCGACAGGCGGCAGGCCGCGCGCCATCAGCGCGCCGTGCAGGTGCGCGAAGAAGGCGGTGAGCGCAGGGGTGTCGGTGGCTGGTGTGCAGGCAGGATGAAACCCTGGGTAGCGGCCCCATTCGCCTGAGAGGAAAAGCCCACGCGGTCGGAGGAGACGGGCGACCTCAGTGAGGAGGGCGGGGTAAGAGGTCACCTGTGGGGCGTGTAAGAGGCGAAGGGGGCCGGGTAGGAGGGGACGTACTGCCATGGTCACAGATCGCGCATGGATAAAGTCGAAGGTGGCGTCCCCCCAAACGGTGGGGGTGTTTACATCGTGAATAGAGAACTGCACATTGGGATGTGGGTATCTTGTGGAGATGGGGACTCGGAGGACGTCAGCTGGCAACAGGGCGACGGGAACGTAAGTATCTACCGATGTCCAGCCCACGGAAGGCGACGTGAGGGAAGTCCTGGGCAACATCCATCGTCCTGCCCAAAAATGAAGTGGATCTCGCAGGTCTGGTGGGTGTGGCAGACATACCATCTTCCTGTCCCTGTGCACAGATCCAATGCATAGGGCTGTCTCTCAGGATCCATTGCGAGAGCCTCTGAAGCCGGACAAGATGTAGGATAGTGCCCGCCCAGCAGCGTAAAAAGTGCGTAATGTGTAGCGTTCATCCTCTAGAAATGCGGGTGAGCAGATGTGCAAGCAGAAAATAAAGCAAGGCATACTTCTTGCTCAGGAGTATCGACTGGCAGAGGATAAGGCGAGGAACCATGATGTAATCATGCTGCTTACGACATTGTTTACTTACATGCTTGCTACCAAGCATCGCCACGTATCTCTTCTCTTTCTTACTTACTTCCACGACGTCTCTCTCTGTATTTGCTAGCTACTTCCTTCCAACCCCCGAAAAGGGTCTTATTGCATCTTGGTCCTCCTGAGTCTTCTTGGTATCTTGGTGAGCAAGATTCCATTTTTTTTGCAATATCCACCTCTTTTCCCTTTTTCCTCCTCCACGCCGTACGGGAGACAGCCGAGCTTGCTCGCGTATCTGTCGTCCCTGGAGACCTCTCCAAAAAGAAAAAAAAACCCTCGCCGAGACAGCCTGAGCTCGCTCAGCGCTACCAGTCTCGTGCTACACACCATTTCCGCACCTTGAGACATTGAGCAACGTACTCAGTCTCTCGGAACCTGCGCACCTCACCGTACCTTCCTCCGCCCACCATGACCCCACCCACACCCCACCCCTTCCTTACCATTAATCACATACTTAACGAGCCCGACCACAGGGTTTCGCTTCAGTCGAGCCACGTCATCCTGGCGCCTCGCCTCCCCTCCATTCCCGAACCGCTCGTGACGCGCTCCCGATCTAAACAAGCGGAGCCCTCCCCACCACCATCCCCCCTGACTCCCTTGACGCCGTCCGCGGAAAGGCCACAATCGCCGTCGGCCACGCACCTTCCTCCATCACCTCCACCCCCACGCCGTCCCACCGACTACGAATCTGACTCATCCTCTTCCTCATCTCCTACACACCGTCCTCCCCCAGCCATGTCTGCCCTCGCCATTCTCGATCTCCCCGCCTCGAAGCTGCCCCTGCTCCACGAAGGGGAAACTACACAAGCGCAGCTGCGTAAGCTCGAGGTGCACTGCAAAAATTACTTCACGCTCAAGAATGTCGAGAAGGGCGCGCAGGTTGCCAACGCCCTCGGTTGTTTCCGCGACTACCGCATCGCAGACTGGCTCGAGATCGAGGCCGAGCGCACCGCTGCCCTTGCTCTCACCTTCCAGGGTTTCATGGACGCAGTCCGCACCCGCCTTCTGCCTGCCGACTGGGAGCGTCACCTGCGTTGATAAGCCGGGTTTTGGGTTACTGCATGTTTCATGCATTATTAACTGTTTCGGACCATAATACTGGCATATCTGGAGTCTATATTGGACTCACCTGAAAGGACATCTCACTAAGTCCTCCACAGGTCACTTGCAGGAAATACACATACCTGTCAAGGACTATTGATGGATTGCAACATCACCAGGAGCTATACTCTATGGTTTTGTGCTGCTTCAGGGCCCGACTGTACCGGAGGATACAGGAATCATGTCTAGGGAATTTTAGTAACATTGTGTAGGACAGGAATTGTGAAGTTACCACTTTGTTGTGGCTGCTTTGTACGGTCCTTGGAGACGTGTTCAGCCATGTGATCACATTGGGAGACCCAGAATCCGATGAAGTCCGATCCGGGCTTCAACGGACTTCAATCAATCTTGATCTCAAAGTTCCAAATAAGGAATGACGAGTTCAACTTGGATTGTTGAGCCCACCAGGAACTCTACCATGGAGTTCTGGGTATCTAGAGAATGCTAACGAGTCATAGAACTCGATTCTGGACACCTGACTCGAGGGAGAGGCCCACAGCTTGCACTAGCAAGCTTGAGAATCTCTACATATAGGAGCATCAAGCTCAAGAACTCATTTCGGGTTTTTGGGTCAACCAACAGGCTGCATCCTGGGCTTCCTAGTATCTACAGAAAGCTAGGAAGCTCTAGGACTCGGTTCTGAACGTCCTACTCGAGGGAGATTCCCGCAGCATCCACTAGGAAGGCTGTGATCTCTTCAAACAGGAGAATCAGGAGTTTGATGTCCAACAACTTGACTTCGGGTTTTTGGGCCAAGTACAAGACCAAACCATGGACTTCCTGGTATTGAATGAAAGCTAGGAAGGCCTGGTACTCGAATATGAACACCTTGCTTGAGGGAGAGCGCCGCACTTCGCACAGGGTTCGACTTTGGGAGCCAGGAGTCATCCAGGAACCCAAATCAAATACCAGGACCAATATCTTGAACAGGTGTCAACCTGACACTTTGGCTGACTCGTTCTGACTCATTATGACTCGCATTCAATACATATTAATCATGTGAAAGTGTCCTTACCTTACCAATATTCCTTAGCTCTCATAATAGCAATAGTGTAAGCACTTTCTGTACAGTATATAGGGAGGAAAGATCCAGCAGGAACAGCACTGGACTCACCCCCCAAAGCGAGTGCAGGGAGGCGGTCCGATGCGAATCGGATCGTCTCTCTCCACGCCTAATAGGGGTTGGGGACAGGCTTGGGACAGAATCCTTGTTACAAGTTGGAGTTGGATAAATAGAATATAAACGAACGATACAGAATCTTTCTCCGGTTATTGAGCTGCCTCCATTGAATGGTGGCTCCTTAAACGTAGAGATTGAACACAGAAGCTTCCCCCGAGTTATTGAGCTACCTCCAGCTATACTGGTGGCTCCTTGACGAAAGGGCTGAATCTGGATTTGACACCCAGGGCTATTCTATTTTCAAGATAGCTCCGTTTCAAGTTAATACAAATTGCACACCCCCTGTGGTGATACCCTGCTCCTGACTGTGAATTGAACTCAAGGCGTGTATAAGGCGTGTATAAGGCGTGGCATCAGGCGTGTATAAGGCGTGGCATCAGGCGTGGCATTTGGCGTGGCATTTGGGATTTGGCTCTTGGGAATTTGGCTATAGCTTGGACGCTTTAAAATCCAATCTTGAGAATAAGCGCTATAACTTCGGTTAGAGTCCTCGTTCGCTAGAAAGACACAATCGCATCGAAACAATTACATCTATCTGCTTTCTCAGAAAACATACATTCTTGAGGACGAACCTGGGTGTTTTGTGACTTTAAAACAAGGGCTTTTATATTGAGATTAGGTTGTTTGTTGTGGTTATTGTGAAAGATCCAACTTTGTTGTATCTTTTGTGATTCCTGCATTCAAGCCGTCGAGTTTTGGTATCTTAGAAGTTCAAGTCGCAATCCCTGAGCAACCCGTTCATCTGGCTCCCACCACGAGAAAGCAGTTTGGATTTATTTTGTTGGCGTTGCAGCGTTGAAAATAACGTTCAGTGTTGAAAATAGTGTTCTTGGTCCACAAAAACCAAACCGTTGGTGTGCACAAACTCTTTGACTACGGTCTTTGAGTACAACTAGGCTCTCTGCCCGCTTAAGCAGATACACAATAGGCCCTCTGTCCGTAAAAACAGATACCCAATAGGCCCTCTGTCCGTAAAAACAGATACCCAGTAGGCCCTCTGTCCGTAAAAACAGATGATACCCAAGGTTGAAAATATGAATTGTGCTCGAGGTTGTGATTACTTTCGGAATCTCCACATCTCTCACAATCACTTCTGTCTCTGTGACGGGAATTAAGAAGTTCACTGAGCCGGTCCTCTGTCCGCCGAAACAGAGTTGAGGTTGGTGTTCAGGTTTCTGTTGAAACTTGAGCATCTATCACAAGATACCCAGGGGGGAATTGGTCAAAACACGAAGTCCAATTGAGAATAGGACTATATCTTGTCACAAAAACGGAGTTCAAAGTTGATTTTCAGGTCCTTATAAGGCCTGAGACACAAATCTGAACTGCCCTATGTGAAAAAGAAGAAAGTGAAGGTTGGGTGCTTATTCAGAAAACAGAGTTCATGGTTGATTTTCGATTCTTTTCGAATCTGACTAGCAATCTTGAACCTGCTTGGGACTGGCCTGTTTGGGATTAAAGAAAATTGTTGAATTGCTATCCAAGTTCTCCTTGAAAATGGAAGCCAACTCACATAAAGGCTGTATGGATGTAACCGAAGGGACAATGGTGGGCTCAACCACGGCTGACTTACTCTTTTGGACATAATCAAATTGCTCCCTTCGACTTGAATGAGGAGCTGGCTTGGATATGGACTGAGAGACAAAGAAAAGCTGTAAATTTGTTGCTGCAAACCATAGAGGACTTGGAACTACATGGATATTTTTGCTGATACCGTTACACAAAGAAAGCATGCAATTATCCACGAAGTCTGATTCGGAATGTCTCCCGTATAAGCTCTCCAAAACCCAAACCCTGCTTAGCGCCACTATTTTCAATATTTGTTGGATCTGAAATAATTGCACGGAGGAGAAGTTCGTCCTAAATACTGGTCCAAAGCCTAGAAGGCGATTTCAGTAGACTGAGAAGTTCCTGTTTCAAGCTAGACTACAAAGTCGAGCTCTGATTATGAACGGCTATGGATTCTGAACTCTGCTTGAAGGGAAACTAGGAGCTAGCAACTGAGGACAGTTGAGGTTTGAAAAATGGGGGAGGGGGAACTATAGAATTCGCAAAATTTGCTCATGCACATGAGTGAAGAAATCTATTGGGCTCAAATCTGACCTGGTAGTTCTCATGAGCTCCAAGTGAGATCTCCGTACTCTGGGGGCACAAATGAAGCAAGTCCAGGCGGTCATAAGTCAAACTCAAAGTTGAAAATACTGTTCTGGCCCAGGAGGCATAGGATTCTGCCTCATGAGACTGCATGCTGGAGGAAGAAAGGCTGGAATATGATACATCAGGATTTTTCCGATTACTGATTGCTATATTACACTCTTTCTGGTGAACGGGACTATGTAATATTCCCTGACATGCCCTCGTTGCTCCAGACTCTTGTGAAGTGCATGTATCTTCTCTTGGCGAGGGATTCTAGTTCGGTTGAACGGTTTGCACAAGGTTCTGCAGAGCCTGTGTACGAATTTGGGTTCATTTTGTTGGTTCTGAAAAGGCTACAATTTGGCAGAGGATGCAGAGGCTTGGTCTAAAAGTCACAATGAGAGGCTGGTAGTTCTCAACCTGGAAGTTAATGCTGAACGGGGTTAATTTCAACTTTGAGGACGGACACAAAACGAAATGTGGTTTCCGAATAAGAAGTCCGTTTCTGCTCGTGTTGGACCAAGGATGCAATTGGGAGCTAGAAGTTCATAATGAACTGTCAGACATGGTAGTGCTATTTTCAACCAAGGCAGACTGGTTGACCGGGGACGGTCAATTAGAAAAATGGGGGAGATGATAAGCCGGGTTTTGGGTTACTGCATGTTTCATGCATTATTAACTGTTTCGGACCATAATACTGGCATATCTGGAGTCTATATTGGACTCACCTGAAAGGACATCTCACTAAGTCCTCCACAGGTCACTTGCAGGAAATACACATACCTGTCAAGGACTATTGATGGATTGCAACATCACCAGGAGCTATACTCTATGGTTTTGTGCTGCTTCAGGGCCCGACTGTACCGGAGGATACAGGAATCATGTCTAGGGAATTTTAGTAACATTGTGTAGGACAGGAATTGTGAAGTTACCACTTTGTTGTGGCTGCTTTGTACGGTCCTTGGAGACGTGTTCAGCCATGTGATCACATTGGGAGACCCAGAATCCGATGAAGTCCGATCCGGGCTTCAACGGACTTCAATCAATCTTGATCTCAAAGTTCCAAATAAGGAATGACGAGTTCAACTTGGATTGTTGAGCCCACCAGGAACTCTACCATGGAGTTCTGGGTATCTAGAGAATGCTAACGAGTCATAGAACTCGATTCTGGACACCTGACTCGAGGGAGAGGCCCACAGCTTGCACTAGCAAGCTTGAGAATCTCTACATATAGGAGCATCAAGCTCAAGAACTCATTTCGGGTTTTTGGGTCAACCAACAGGCTGCATCCTGGGCTTCCTAGTATCTACAGAAAGCTAGGAAGCTCTAGGACTCGGTTCTGAACGTCCTACTCGAGGGAGATTCCCGCAGCATCCACTAGGAAGGCTGTGATCTCTTCAAACAGGAGAATCAGGAGTTTGATGTCCAACAACTTGACTTCGGGTTTTTGGGCCAAGTACAAGACCAAACCATGGACTTCCTGGTATTGAATGAAAGCTAGGAAGGCCTGGTACTCGAATATGAACACCTTGCTTGAGGGAGAGCGCCGCACTTCGCACAGGGTTCGACTTTGGGAGCCAGGAGTCATCCAGGAACCCAAATCAAATACCAGGACCAATATCTTGAACAGGTGTCAACCTGACACTTTGGCTGACTCGTTCTGACTCATTATGACTCGCATTCAATACATATTAATCATGTGAAAGTGTCCTTACCTTACCAATATTCCTTAGCTCTCATAATAGCAATAGTGTAAGCACTTTCTGTACAGTATATAGGGAGGAAAGATCCAGCAGGAACAGCACTGGACTCACCCCCCAAAGCGAGTGCAGGGAGGCGGTCCGATGCGAATCGGATCGTCTCTCTCCACGCCTAATAGGGTTTGGGGACAGGCTTGGGACAGAATCCTTGTTACAAGTTGGAGTTGGATAAATAGAATATAAACGAACGATACAGAATCTTTCTCCGGTTATTGAGCTGCCTCCATTGAATGGTGGCTCCTTAAACGTAGAGATTGAACACAGAAGCTTCCCCCGAGTTATTGAGCTACCTCCAGCTATACTGGTGGCTCCTTGACGAAAGGGCTGAATCTGGATTTGACACCCAGGGCTATTCTATTTTCAAGATAGCTCCGTTTCAAGTTAATACAAATTGCACACCCCCTGTGGTGATACCCTGCTCCTGACTGTGAATTGAACTCAAGGCGTGTATAAGGCGTGTATAAGGCGTGGCATCAGGCGTGTATAAGGCGTGGCATCAGGCGTGGCATATCTGGCGTGTATATTGGCGTGGCATTTGGGATTTGGCTCTTGGGAATTTGGCTATAGCTTGGACGCTTTAAAATCCAATCTTGAGAATAAGCGCTATAACTTCGGTTAGAGTCCTCGTTCGCTAGAAAGACACAATCGCATCGAAACAATTACATCTATCTGCTTTCTCAGAAAACATACATTCTTGAGGACGAACCTGGGTGTTTTGTGACTTTAAAACAAGGGCTTTTATATTGAGATTAGGTTGTTTGTTGTGGTTATTGTGAAAGATCCAACTTTGTTGTATCTTTTGTGATTCCTGCATTCAAGCCGTCGAGTTTTGGTATCTTAGAAGTTCAAGTCGCAATCCCTGAGCAACCCGTTCATCTGGCTCCCACCACGAGAAAGCAGTTTGGATTTATTTTGTTGGCGTTGCAGCGTTGAAAATAACGTTCAGTGTTGAAAATAGTGTTCTTGGTCCACAAAAACCAAACCGTTGGTGTGCACAAACTCTTTGACTACGGTCTTTGAGTACAACTAGGCTCTCTGCCCGCTTAAGCAGATACACAATAGGCCCTCTGTCCGTAAAAACAGATACCCAATAGGCCCTCTGTCCGTAAAAACAGATACCCAGTAGGCCCTCTGTCCGTAAAAACAGATGATACCCAAGGTTGAAAATATGAATTGTGCTCGAGGTTGTGATTACTTTCGGAATCTCCACATCTCTCACAATCACTTCTGTCTCTGTGACGGGAATTAAGAAGTTCACTGAGCCGGTCCTCTGTCCGCCGAAACAGAGTTGAGGTTGGTGTTCAGGTTTCTGTTGAAACTTGAGCATCTATCACAAGATACCCAGGGGGGAATTGGTCAAAACACGAAGTCCAATTGAGAATAGGACTATATCTTGTCACAAAAACGGAGTTCAAAGTTGATTTTCAGGTCCTTATAAGGCCTGAGACACAAATCTGAACTGCCCTATGTGAAAAAGAAGAAAGTGAAGGTTGGGTGCTTATTCAGAAAACAGAGTTCATGGTTGATTTTCGATTCTTTTCGAATCTGACTAGCAATCTTGAACCTGCTTGGGACTGGCCTGTTTGGGATTAAAGAAAATTGTTGAATTGCTATCCAAGTTCTCCTTGAAAATGGAAGCCAACTCACATAAAGGCTGTATGGATGTAACCGAAGGGACAATGGTGGGCTCAACCACGGCTGACTTACTCTTTTGGACATAATCAAATTGCTCCCTTCGACTTGAATGAGGAGCTGGCTTGGATATGGACTGAGAGACAAAGAAAAGCTGTAAATTTGTTGCTGCAAACCATAGAGGACTTGGAACTACATGGATATTTTTGCTGATACCGTTACACAAAGAAAGCATGCAATTATCCACGAAGTCTGATTCGGAATGTCTCCCGTATAAGCTCTCCAAAACCCAAACCCTGCTTAGCGCCACTATTTTCAATATTTGTTGGATCTGAAATAATTGCACGGAGGAGAAGTTCGTCCTAAATACTGGTCCAAAGCCTAGAAGGCGATTTCAGTAGACTGAGAAGTTCCTGTTTCAAGCTAGACTACAAAGTCGAGCTCTGATTATGAACGGCTATGGATTCTGAACTCTGCTTGAAGGGAAACTAGGAGCTAGCAACTGAGGACAGTTGAGGTTTGAAAAATGG
Organism: Mycena vitilis; assembly: GCA_029203975.1. Classification (NCBI taxonomy): domain Eukaryota; kingdom Fungi; phylum Basidiomycota; class Agaricomycetes; order Agaricales; family Mycenaceae; genus Mycena; species Mycena vitilis. Next base: position 13,443 of record JARGYF010000131.1, read on the forward strand.
GGGAGGGGGAACTATAGAATTCGCAAAATTTGCTCATGCACATGAGTGAAGAAATCTATTGGGCTCAAATCTGACCTGGTAGTTCTCATGAGCTCCAAGTGAGATCTCCGTACTCTGGGGGCACAAATGAAGCAAGTCCAGGCGGTCATAAGTCAAACTCAAAGTTGAAAATACTGTTCTGGCCCAGGAGGCATAGGATTCTGCCTCATGAGACTGCATGCTGGAGGAAGAAAGGCTGGAATATGATACATCAGGATTTTTCCGATTACTGATTGCTATATTACACTCTTTCTGGTGAACGGGACTATGTAATATTCCCTGACATGCCCTCGTTGCTCCAGACTCTTGTGAAGTGCATGTATCTTCTCTTGGCGAGGGATTCTAGTTCGGTTGAACGGTTTGCACAAGGTTCTGCAGAGCCTGTGTACGAATTTGGGTTCATTTTGTTGGTTCTGAAAAGGCTACAATTTGGCAGAGGATGCAGAGGCTTGGTCTAAAAGTCACAATGAGAGGCTGGTAGTTCTCAACCTGGAAGTTAATGCTGAACGGGGTTAATTTCAACTTTGAGGACGGACACAAAACGAAATGTGGTTTCCGAATAAGAAGTCCGTTTCTGCTCGTGTTGGACCAAGGATGCAATTGGGAGCTAGAAGTTCATAATGAACTGTCAGACATGGTAGTGCTATTTTCAACCAAGGCAGACTGGTTGACCGGGGACGGTCAATTAGAAAAATGGGGGAGATGATAAGCCGGGTTTTGGGTTACTGCATGTTTCATGCATTATTAACTGTTTCGGACCATAATACTGGCATATCTGGAGTCTATATTGGACTCACCTGAAAGGACATCTCACTAAGTCCTCCACAGGTCACTTGCAGGAAATACACATACCTGTCAAGGACTATTGATGGATTGCAACATCACCAGGAGCTATACTCTATGGTTTTGTGCTGCTTCAGGGCCCGACTGTACCGGAGGATACAGGAATCATGTCTAGGGAATTTTAGTAACATTGTGTAGGACAGGAATTGTGAAGTTACCACTTTGTTGTGGCTGCTTTGTACGGTCCTTGGAGACGTGTTCAGCCATGTGATCACATTGGGAGACCCAGAATCCGATGAAGTCCGATCCGGGCTTCAACGGACTTCAATCAATCTTGATCTCAAAGTTCCAAATAAGGAATGACGAGTTCAACTTGGATTGTTGAGCCCACCAGGAACTCTACCATGGAGTTCTGGGTATCTAGAGAATGCTAACGAGTCATAGAACTCGATTCTGGACACCTGACTCGAGGGAGAGGCCCACAGCTTGCACTAGCAAGCTTGAGAATCTCTACATATAGGAGCATCAAGCTCAAGAACTCATTTCGGGTTTTTGGGTCAACCAACAGGCTGCATCCTGGGCTTCCTAGTATCTACAGAAAGCTAGGAAGCTCTAGGACTCGGTTCTGAACGTCCTACTCGAGGGAGATTCCCGCAGCATCCACTAGGAAGGCTGTGATCTCTTCAAACAGGAGAATCAGGAGTTTGATGTCCAACAACTTGACTTCGGGTTTTTGGGCCAAGTACAAGACCAAACCATGGACTTCCTGGTATTGAATGAAAGCTAGGAAGGCCTGGTACTCGAATATGAACACCTTGCTTGAGGGAGAGCGCCGCACTTCGCACAGGGTTCGACTTTGGGAGCCAGGAGTCATCCAGGAACCCAAATCAAATACCAGGACCAATATCTTGAACAGGTGTCAACCTGACACTTTGGCTGACTCGTTCTGACTCATTATGACTCGCATTCAATACATATTAATCATGTGAAAGTGTCCTTACCTTACCAATATTCCTTAGCTCTCATAATAGCAATAGTGTAAGCACTTTCTGTACAGTATATAGGGAGGAAAGATCCAGCAGGAACAGCACTGGACTCACCCCCCAAAGCGAGTGCAGGGAGGCGGTCCGATGCGAATCGGATCGTCTCTCTCCACGCCTAATAGGGTTTGGGGACAGGCTTGGGACAGAATCCTTGTTACAAGTTGGAGTTGGATAAATAGAATATAAACGAACGATACAGAATCTTTCTCCGGTTATTGAGCTGCCTCCATTGAATGGTGGCTCCTTAAACGTAGAGATTGAACACAGAAGCTTCCCCCGAGTTATTGAGCTACCTCCAGCTATACTGGTGGCTCCTTGACGAAAGGGCTGAATCTGGATTTGACACCCAGGGCTATTCTATTTTCAAGATAGCTCCGTTTCAAGTTAATACAAATTGCACACCCCCTGTGGTGATACCCTGCTCCTGACTGTGAATTGAACTCAAGGCGTGTATAAGGCGTGTATAAGGCGTGGCATCAGGCGTGTATAAGGCGTGGCATCAGGCGTGGCATATCTGGCGTGTATATTGGCGTGGCATTTGGGATTTGGCTCTTGGGAATTTGGCTATAGCTTGGACGCTTTAAAATCCAATCTTGAGAATAAGCGCTATAACTTCGGTTAGAGTCCTCGTTCGCTAGAAAGACACAATCGCATCGAAACAATTACATCTATCTGCTTTCTCAGAAAACATACATTCTTGAGGACGAACCTGGGTGTTTTGTGACTTTAAAACAAGGGCTTTTATATTGAGATTAGGTTGTTTGTTGTGGTTATTGTGAAAGATCCAACTTTGTTGTATCTTTTGTGATTCCTGCATTCAAGCCGTCGAGTTTTGGTATCTTAGAAGTTCAAGTCGCAATCCCTGAGCAACCCGTTCAGCGTCAGGAGGTGAACGCTCGTAAGCAGGGGCCCAAGGAATCCTTCATGACCTTCGCCACCGCTGTCCGTTCTTCCAACTCCCTCCTCATCAATACCCCTTCCCACGTCGACGACGGCCGCATCCGCGTCATTCTCGAAGCAAACATGTTGATGGACCTCTCCGACGACGTCCACGACGACGGCAAGCCTGCCGCCGAAACCGATTTCAACAAGTGGCTTGCCGAGGTCAAGCGTCTCGATGAGAAGCGGACGCGTGGCGTGCAGCGCATGCAGGCCATCGTCGAGGAGCGTGCCAAGCGTGAACGCAACATGACGCACAACGGTGACGATCGCCCCGCCAAGCGCAAACGTGACGAGAACGCCCCTCCTTCCACCGCCACCACCTCCACTTCGTCCACCGGCAAGCGTTGCCCGAAGCTGTCGGACTCGGAGCGGGACCTACTCCTCGCAAACAACGGGTGCACGAAATGCCGCACCCCATTCGTCGCCCACGCCTACGACCGCGAGAAAACTTGCAACTTCCCCTCGCCAGACAACTACAAGGCCGTGACGCGCGCCACCGTAGACGCTGCCGCAGCTGTGCTCACCCCCGAACAGCGCAAAGCTTTCGGGCTTCCCCCCAAGTCCAAGCCCTCTGCTGTCGCCGCTGTTGTCGATGCTGACGCCGCCGCCGCCGCCGCCGCCGACGTCAACGCTGTTGCTGCCACGGGCTTTGGCCAAGTCGTCAACCCTGACGACAGCCTCGGTACCGACGATGCCGACCTTTCTTCGCGCAACGTGAGTTCACCATTCCGCACCCCCCATCTTTTCTGGGACTTCCGCATGGAAGGACCACTCTCCAACCTCCCTATCCATGTTCGAGGTTTAATTGACGACGGGGCTCATCTAGTATTGATCGACGAGGACATCGTTCAACGCCTCGACCTCCGCCGCTTCCGTTTACCTAAACCTGAACCCGTCGATGTCGCTATGAATAACAACACAACCGAAAGCGTCCTTTTAACAGAATATGTGAAATTCAAAGCTCTTTCAAACGACCTTAATTACGAATCGAATACTGTACGTGCTATCATAGCACCAAATCTTTGTGCACCTGTACTTTTAGGCTTACCCTTCCTCGCACGTAACCACATCGTGGTTGACCACCACCTACGTTCTGTAGTAGACAAACGTACCAATTATAATCTTCTTGACCCAACGCCGCCGTTGCCGCCTGCTCCGCCCAAGCCTAAGCTGCGTGAACGCCTACGGAAAACGAAGGCAGACCACAAGCTTCTGGCGACCGAACTTAAAACTGTTTGCGCGAAACGCCTGCAGCGTTTGACTGATGCCAAGCTGTTTGAAGCCGTGCGTCAAGTTGACGTAGTCGCCGCCGTGCGTGACCGCATTGAAGTCCTTGTCGAAGTGGAACGTCGGCAGAAACTTGGGGACGACTTGAAGGCTCGTTATAAGCCGATCTTTGAGCCCATCCCACACGCCGATGACCTTCCAACGGATGTCCTTTGCGAGATAAAGGTCAAGGAAGCACACAAATCCATCTCAAAACGCACCTACCAAAGTCCACGCAAGTACAAAGAGGCGTGGCAGACACTCATACAAACTCATCTGGATGCAGGGCGCATCCGACCGTCGAACTCCTCCTTTGCGTCACCAGCGTTTTTGATTCCTAAGGCGGATCGGATGGTCCTGCCCAGATGGGTCAATGATTTTCGTGAACTGAATGCGAACACCGTTCACAATGTCTTTCCCCTGCCCCGTGTGGATGACATTCTCGCGGATTGCGCTAAAGGGAAGATTTGGTCGACAATTGATTTCACGGATAGCTTTTTCCAAACCAAATTGCATCCGGATTCTATTAAATACACTGCCGTCAGCACTCCACTGGGCCTATATGAATGGACTGTAATGCCCCAGGGCTTACGCAATGCGCCTGCTATCCAACAGCGCCGTGTTACTGCAGCCTTGCGAGAGCACATAGGCAAAATTTGCCATGTGTACCTAGACGACATTGTCATTTGGTCAACGACTGTTGCTGAACACATGAAGCATGTCGAAATTATATTCGAGGCCTTAAAAAGGAACGGCCTTTATTGCAACGCAAAGAAGACGAAGCTGTTTTGCCATGAAATTAAATTCCTTGGCCACCACATCTCGGAGCGCGGCATTGAACCTGACAAGAGTAAAATTGAACGCATCCTGAACTGGCCAAAACCAAAATCGTCTACGAATGTCCGCGCCTTCTTGGGACTTGTCCGATATGTCTCCCAGTTCCTACCCAAACTCGCGGAACACACAGAAGTACTGCATCGTCTGACTACAAAGGCTGCAGACAAAGAATTTCCTGAGTGGTGCGCTGAGCACCAGTACGCGTTTGACCAAATCAAAGAAACTGTGTCCGGTTCAGACTGTCTTACCACGATAGACCATGAAAATATGGGCAATAACAAAATTTTTGTAACCGCCGACGCCAGCGACAAACGCTCGGGGGCAGTTTTGTCCTTCGGTGAAACGTGGGAAACTGCTCGGCCAGTGGCATTTGACTCGATGACCTTCAAAGGTCCTGAACTGAACTACCCTATTCACGAAAAAGAGCTGCTTGCCATTATCCGTGCCCTCCGGAAGTGGAGAGCGGACCTTCTCGGCCATCCTATCTACGTATACACCGACCACCGCACTCTCGAAAACTTCCACTCGCAGCGTGACCTGTCCAGGCGACAGGCTCGCTGGATGGAATTCATGTCCCAATTCGATTCAAAAATTGTTTACGTCAAGGGCGAAGACAACACTGTCGCCGACGCACTATCCCGTACAGAATTCGAAGACAGCGCGGAGGCAGAATCTCATGCAACCTCACTGTTTGAAGACGACGAACTCAATGCAGTGGCCGCCTTACGAGCACCGAGGTTGGGTTCCCCCCTCTTTGCTGCCCATTGCCTAGCTGCGACCCGTATTCGTGAGCCGGGAAACCCGATCTGCACGATTATGTCGGTGGCAGTCGACAAAGATTTTCTCAACACGATCCGCGCCGGGTACGATGCTGACCCTTGGTGCGCTAAATTCCCTTCTGTCACGGATAGCATGCCTGCACTGGAAAACAATGCTGGATTGTGGTATATTGGAAACCGGCTCGTGGTCCCTCGCGCTGGACACATACGTGAGACACTATACCGCTTGGCCCATGATTCGCTGGGACATTTTGGGTTTGAAAAGTCCTATGGATCACTCCGGGACGCCTACTACTGGCCTAATATGCGCCGCGACCTTGAAACTGCATATATTCCGTCCTGCGCAGACTGCCAGCGCAACAAGTCAAGCACTTCCAAGCCTTCCGGTCCCTTGCATCCGCTTCCCGTCCCTGATAACAGATGCGACTCTGTCGCTATCGATTTCATTGGTCCTCTTCCCGAGGATGCCGGCTACAACTGCATTGCAACATTTACGGACCGATTAGGTGCAGATTTTCAGTTGGTCCCAACACGTACGAACATAACCGCTGAAGACTTCGCTGTCCTGTTCTTCGACAAATGGTATTGTGAAAACGGACTGCCACTCGAAATCATTTCTGACCGAGACAAGCTATTCGTCTCCAAATTTTGGAAAGCCTTGCACAAGCTTACCGGCGTAAAACTCAAACTATCCACGGCGTTCCACCCCGAAACAGACCGCTCAAGTGAACGGACAAACAAGACCGTTAACCAGTGTATACGCTACCATGTCGCGCGAAATCAACGTGGCTGGGTCCGTGCCCTTCCGCGCGTACGTTTCGACATGATGAACACCATAAACAAATCTACTGGGTATTCCGGGTTCCAGTTGAAAAGTGGTCGGTCACCTCGTATCATTCCACCACTGGTTCCTGTCAAAGATTCCGGTTCCGCTGAGGATGTCTCAGCCGCTGAAATCATTTCTCAACTGGAAATGGACGTACTCGATGCGCAAGATAACTTACTCTGCGCGAAGGTGAACCAGTCATTTAACGCGAATAAAGACCGCAAGCCAGATCCTGAGTACAAGATTGGAGAACGCGTAAAATTAACAACGAAACATCGCCGCGGTCAATATTTACTGAAGAAAGAAGGGCGCTGCGCAAAGTTCATGCCTCGCTTCGATGGACCATACACGATAACCGCCGTTCACAAGGAGTGTTCGACAGTTACAGTGGATATGAGCGCTCAACCTGGTGTTTTCCCTGTCTTCCACACCTCCGAAATTGAACCATACATTGAGAACGATGCCGAACTGTTCCCTAACCGCGAGCCACCGCGCCCTGGGCCGATCGTGACCGCGACTGGCCAAGAAGAATGGCTGATCAGTGACATTATCGACGAGAGGCGTCGCGGACGCGGGCGCCAATACCTGGTTAAATGGGCTGGCCACGGGGACGAGGACCTGCGGTGGTTGGCCGGTAAAGAACTTGAGGACTGTGAAGCCCTCGACCGCTGGATTGCGAAGAAAAAATAATTGACTTCCTAAACCGCAGAGACCTCGCTAATTGTTGGACTCCTCCGGCCCCTCTTTGGTTTTTTCAAGGTATGCTTGATTTTCGAGGGACGGGGAGGGTGTAATCATGCTGCTTACGACATTGTTTACTTACATGCTTGCTACCAAGCATCGCCACGTATCTCTTCTCTTTCTTACTTACTTCCACGACGTCTCTCTCTGTATTTGCTAGCTACTTCCTTCCAACCCCCGAAAAGGGTCTTATTGCATCTTGGTCCTCCTGAGTCTTCTTGGTATCTTGGTGAGCAAGATTCCACATGAGAATGGAAGAGTCGACCGTCTCTTTCACTGAAATAGGTCGGAAAATGCTCCGAGGTTATCTCCTCCTCGACCTCTTCAATTTCTACTCCAGGGAAGCGGCTTAAGCGTTCGGGCTCCCCTTCAGAGGATAAGGAATCGCCCGGGGTGATGCTAAGTGGATCGAGGAGCATTCCCTGGGCTAGCCTTGCGGCTCGGAGGAAGCCCTGGAATCCAACATCTTCGTCAATGAGCATGGTGTCTGTCTCGGCAGGTAGGTCCTGCTGCGAAGCCCGGCCTTCATCACCGAGAGGATAGGCGACGGAAGTGTTCACCCTGGGTAGCATAGTAGGTTGACCAGTATTGTTCGTCGAGTCCAAATGTCCTGGCTTCGGTGTGAGAAAAGTTGCGCCTGAGGGGTGATCAAGAAGGGCATGGAGTGCAGCCAGCACAAATACTCGCCATCATTCTCCGCGATATTAAACTGATCGTTTATCCGTTGAAGAAAGTCTGAGAGCTTCAGTTCTGGATCCTGAACATAAGTATCAACAAATATGAATTCAAAGCTCGGGGAGAAATACATCTCCCAAAATACAGCACCAGTCGTCATCGTGTGACAGGACGACAGTGAAATCGGAAGCCTGAGGAGTCTTGTAAGAGAATGACAGCAAGAAGGAAATGCGAGCAAAAAGATACCTTGGGAAGAATGAAGGAGTTGAGCAATTTTGCGGGATTCAGGACCTGGAACGAGTGAGACAAAAATTTATGTGATGTTCTGAGCCTTCTGGCACCTTGGCGCTGGGGGAAATGGCCGAAAAAATGACGTCCCTGTTGTCTCCAGCGTGACTTTTCCCTGCGGCTGCGCTGCCCCCCAAAGCATTCCAAGACAACGAGAGCCAAGATCCTTGGGACGCCTCCCAATGAGAACCACTGGTGGTGTTCCTTTTCATTTGGAACTCCGCAAGAGACGAAGTTTCTACGGTCACTGTCCCGAACAGCCTTCTCCACAGTCCTGTTCCTAGGGAAATCGATAGCCCGTGTAGAAACATAGTTTGGTTGGTGGGCTCGTTGATCGATGGGGGGTCATGGCTTTTTCTCCGGGAGGGATTTATCTGACCAGGAACGCCGCTCCAGCGATATATGCTATGCGTAGTTCGGGTGGGTTTAAAACACAGCTGGAATTCTTGTCGCGCCGCACGAAAAGATGCCATGCCCCAGGAACGCGCTTTTTCGCAGCCGGTGATGAGATAAAGATCCCCATTTTCGAGTCCACGGCCCCACCTTGGGCCGTTGATATGTTTGTACCAACTATCAGCGTGGTTTGCTGCATATGCCCGTATGTTCTCTAGATTCTGGAGCTTTTGGAGGTGCGCGCCATCTGGAAGGGCGAGGACCGCACCTTGCGGACCGTCACATATAAATAGGAAATGACCTCCCGGAAACTCGCTGCAGGGACAAAAAACAAAATGAGACACGCAGTCAATGGTTACGGCCATGCACGTACCCGTCGGATGGAGCATCTGGATCCCTAAATCGAACAGTGGAAGTTGCGAGGTAGTCCCCTGGTCCGTAGTCGTGGTGGATGATGTCTGTCCAGTCATAAAACATCGGGAAAAAATTCTCGGGTGTGCGGTCGGCGTTGATTGGGTCATCCGCGGGAAGAAAAACGTTGAAATAGAAGTCGAATTCGCCTTCTGAGGTGACACTGCCTACATCACCGAGCGCGACACCATGTCTTCGGTACGTTGGCGGTAGACTCGCGTTGGGCTCGGGTATATAGAGAGGAACTCCGCGCTTCTGGCGCAGGAGGTTGTTACAGTAAATTTCGCGAGAAAGCGTCATCCATGGTTGGCGCAGGTAATGGAGGACTTGGTTGCGCATTCGTAGCCATTGTGTTTGGACTTGGTGAGGGGCTCGAGATTGAAATCATCGGTTGTGGAATTGGCTAAAATGAGGAAATCAGTTAACGTAAAGGGTCAAAACCCCAGAGGCTCACCCCCAAGGTTTGGTTGTATACATTTCCTTGAACAACTTGTCCGCTGATCTGGTGAAAGCCAGAAGCATCCTGGAACATGTTCGAGCTGCTAAACGATGCTACAGATGGTCGACACTCGTAGCTCAGCTTTCAAGCACACACCCTTGTCCGGTTGTCGCGGTGGTAGGATTTGCCACTGGAACCCTAGCGTTTGTGAAGACGGCAAAGGGATGAAAAGGATGGGGGAGCGAGGGCGATACGCACGGTTTTGGGTATCAGTTCAGCCTGCACTTCACCGGGACAGCGTGTGAGACTTGTATTCAAGCTGTTGATGAGGCACGCGACGTTCGGCTTCATAGAAGTAGCTTCGAAATGCTTAGACGCGCGTTAAACCATTGGCCTCATATAGGTCCTTGTGCTTGTCGAATGCCCCAACAACTCTGCAACATCTGCCGGTTTGACGATAACCCCATTTGAAGGAACAAAGGCGGCAGGTCAATGCTATTCACTGGCAGAATAAGTCAGTTGAGGATACTTAGGCGCACAGTACGGATGTATGGGTCCTTTGTGATCTCAATAGAAGCACCGCATATTATGCAATGAGATGACATTGCATGCCTTGCCTTGACCGAGGGCTTCGACTGTTAACATACGTAGGATCGGGATCTATTAGCACGGCATATGTCCCGTCAGCTCGGGCGAGTAGTCCATGGTGGTCCTCAGTCCAGAGGTGCCGGCCGAAGTTAGCCGGCTCGTCAGGACATCGTCCGACATGACCACGAATCAGCACATGCAATAGGCGCATTGTCCTTGGGCCCACTGTCCACGAACGCAGCAAAGCCCGATAGACGATTCGGCTAGAGGCGCAGGGGTCACAGCACGGACCGCCGTCTACGGACGGTGGGGAGCGCCGGCTGCGCGTTAAAGCAGCGCTATCGTCCAGCTATTATTGTATCAGCGGCGCACATGCGTCAGATGCGTATGAGAGGAGGGCGGGAACCCACACACCATTCCTTATTACTCCTTTCTCCACTCTCACCGCGGTAGCGATGTACTTCGAGTTAGACGTCTCCCTATACGAGCTTGATCAGCCAATTGATCGATGAGGGGTGTGCACATAATGCGTACCCTTATGACATTCACGGCCTAGAGAGTGATTCGCACCCGGGGAGACTACCCAAAGCGCCGTCGCACAGTTCTCAATCTTTCCGCGACGATATTTGGGCACTGCTGCACCCGTATCCCCGCCGAGCCGACGCCCGTCAGCCTATCCACCAGCTCATGGTACATCGCGTGCTGGTTCCGCGGCGGCGCGTTCAGGAGAAATCCCCAGATACGCAACGACGTGGACTGCTGAAGGTGCCCAGTATCTGCGTTCACGACGCACACGCTAGAGTGCCACGTGGGCCCATGCGCCGCTCCATGCATTCGTGCTGCCGAGGAGCATACGCCGCGTGCGAGGGACGTCGAGGACGGCCGACAGCGCGCGGGTCTCGTAGGACGAGTCGCCGACCGCGAGCCGGGTGCGGCTGTCAGCGTCGCACAGGAGGACATCCTGGTGGGAGCGGACCTGAAGCGACGAGGGGGCGAACCCTTGTGGCATTTACGCGGGGAGGGGTGCGAAATCGTTTCTGTCCGCTACGTCTCAGCGAGCCTTTTGTCGTCGCAGGCAGCTATCAACAGGTCCTTGGTGAACATTGAGGACCGTCGTCGTAAAGGCTACCAGCAAGCTATCAGATGAGTTGCGGTGTTGTACGCGGAACTTGATTGAAGGAGAGCTGTGCTCGGTACAGTTCAAGGACGTGGTCAAGACTCAAGAGACGGGCGATCAAATTGTGATTGGTGGCACTAAACCTGTCTGGGTAGGGTACGCGGGATGGGCACGCTTCGATTTCAGTTCGAATCCGTCAGTGGCCGGTTCGAGTCCAGCTGGGAGCACTTTTCTGTTGCCACATTAGTTGTTCTGGGGGTGATCACAGGGTGATGTATGAGGTAAACTTTGTCTTGCTGTGCCCAGAAACCTTTGTACGTGCTCGACGGTTGAAATTCCTGGTAAAAAGTAATAGTTACAGCCATCGGAGACCGGTCCGGAAGCACAGCCACACATAAATCGACGGTGTCAAGCTTTACCATCATGGATTGATGGTAAAGGCTGACACCGTCGATTTGGGCCCATTTGTTCCAGCTCTTACAAGCCCTCTGTGGTCCTGGAATTCCTTGATAACTCTTCTACTAGGCATAGGAACATCTTGTACGGAGCCAAATTCACTGAAAATTTGGCAGAGAAGACAACAATTCACAACATATCTGAGCTCCTGCAGGACGAGAAAAAATGCTACAAGCTCACTTTGAGTCTCGAAAATCAAGACAGGATCCCATAACCTTTTACAGGATTTTCTGCCTGGCCTCTGCTACATGGTTCTCGCTATTCTCGAGGCTGCCCATTACTCCACGTGACCAAATGTCCGCCGAATCTTGTCAACAGTGGCTGTGTCTTGACGCTTTTGATCCACTGATCCCGCACCTTCTCCTCCTCTTCCGTCTTTCTGAGTGCATGGAAACATTCCAACAGAGGATTAGCGGCATCCCAGTCAATGCTAAATCCGTATGTGCCCAGGTACATGCAAAGAAAGAAGGTATGTTCATTATACAACTAACAGTTTTCCATAGCAGCCGACATCTGACTAAAGACCGTCCACGCAGATTCCATCGACATCACAGGCTTTCCTATCCCAGCCCACGCCGCTTCAGCATCAGCCTCAAACTGAGGTGTGATGCCCGGCCACCCGAGATGGCTCTCCCGGGATCCAACCTCCTCTGTTAAATATTCACGAAGCTCAGCGACAGCTTCTTTTGGGACACGAATCCTGCAATCAATTCCACCAAAATGAGAAGGATGCTCAAACGCGTGGGCAGGTACGTGGCCGGAGGGCATGTGTTTGTCTGACTGTGTCCGGACACGGTGAATATTCCACCATTCTCGGAACTCATCCAACTCGTGTTGAATCAGGGGCACAAAGATCCAATAGAACAACGGCCTAAATGGACAGGTAAGACAAAGTGAAAATGAGAGCATGGGATGTGTACACGTGGAAAGCAACATTTGAGTCGAATATACGGTCTTGTTTCCCTTGCATGATAATGGCTTTTAGATTGAGACCCATTTTAGTCTTGAGCCACCGCCAAAAGCCCTCAATCACTGTGTTGTGTACACTTTTTAGGACCATGTATACAGCATACACGAGGGGATCAATGTTCGGTGCGAATGCCTCTCTGAGGTGAATGAGTAACTGAACTTCGATTTTAATCTCTCCGACGTACCGCAGTGTTGCTTGGAATGCATACTGCCAACCGATTTCTGAACCTTTGTCAGTGGTTAGCTGAAGGGGAATGCCTATATGCGAATTAATCCGAGGAAACAGCTTTGAATAAGCAAGACCAACGCACACCCCGTCTCATCAACGAAATCCAAGAATAAATGGCCGATGGCTGCCGCCGTCCTGGAGTTCGGGATGAGCCGCATCATAAGGAGAAAATCTCCCCATTTGTCCTTGTACGCATATATCGGTAGGGCAAGCTCTCCCATCTGTAAAGCTTGTGCGGAGAGCTTCTCGTGGCCATCAGCAGATACTTCGTGAAAAGTTCCCATTGCGGTCAATCCAACACGTGGTATGAGTGCTTTCTTGTGACCAGGGAAGCGCAATGAGAAGCCATCATCAAAGTGCTCGTGCATGATCCCGCGCACGGTAGCTCTGTATACGACCTGTCAGAACAAGACCTCTCGGGATTGTGGAAGATCAACATGCCTCGGAATCATCAACCCTTGACGCTTCAGTTGGGTTTGGATGAATACCGGACCGTTCAGTTGTAGAACGTCCCGAGATACTTCGTCAATAACCGCTTGCCGGGAAACCTCCAGTGGCGGCGGCTTTCGTACAGTCCCGATCTCAAGCCTTTTTTCAAGTTTGTTCAAGGTACGTTTCCTAGCACAATCTTTCAGATGGAAAAGCCAAAATCCCGACGTCGACAGTGCAACTCACCCGATAGAATAATTCAATTCGTCGCGCAAGCACTGTAACTTGGTATCACGCAGGTAGCCACGGGTCGCATATTTCGTCAAGGCGGCATGCAGGACATCATCGGACGGCTCTGTAAGAATGGTTCAGTGGCTCGGTAGCATCAAACCCGACGGAAAGCACTTACTGTCCTGGGCTGCATACCCGTTTTTGCCAGTCGGATTTGGCATTTGTCCACGACGCAGAGGCCGTGCGTTTGTAACACCGACCCACACAAGTGAAGTGGGGACTTTCTGGATACTGTGATATGCGCCAAACACTTGCCGCTTTTATAGGGTTTCATCCCCCGAATTCACCCGGTGTTTGGTCGATTTAAAAAGCATGACCTGGTCCGTTCGCCGCTCCAAAGTATAAAAGGGTCGAATTCAAGGAGGTATCTACTTGTGTTTCGTCGTCTCATTGCTTCGACACACCACATCTACCACCTCTTTTATTTTCTTTCCCTTTCTCTCTCCCCATGTCGGCCCCTCCCACCGAATGCGACGACTGTGGCAACAGCTATCCTCTGCGCCAGGGCGACGGGCTTTGTCCCAAATGTACGAAGCTGAAAGGCCATGAAGTTCAATCGGAGGAGTATGCCAAAATTGCGGTATGTGCGGTGTCCTCTACGCCTTCAAATACTGAATCAGTTTCACAGGACTTTCGACAATGTTGCCAGTGCGGTGTGACGAGGCGCAATGGCATGCCCATACCTGAGCTCGGAGAGCGCCAAACATGCGGGTCCGAGGCATGCGACAAGGCAGAACGCGGCCCAGACTACCAACCTCGTTGTGCGCATCTTTCTCTCGGTTTACTCGGCTGTAATCTTACATTTTTTCTTGCAGCTGTACAAAGCAACATTGCAGAGACGCACCTTGAGCGCGCTGCCTCCACCGCCAGACGCTTTGGTGCTGGTCCAACCATGAGCAGAAACCCTCCTGCTGGTACCTCCTTCGACACAAATACCCTTCTCCACCATGAACACGGTGGAGGAGCCCCAGGCGAAGATAAAGTCATGATTGCTTGGGCTGTGAGTCTCCCTTCTCATCATCTCTATGTTTTCTAATCCGCGCTAGGTGCGAGAAAGCAAAGCACCCCTTAGAACTAACACCGATCTTGGAACGAGTGCAAAGAAATGGGCCGTATCCATTGCGCTACCAGGTATGTATCCATTCGATCTCCATACCGAACCCTGACTATCTCCTTTGTCAGACATTAAATCAAGTCTTGTTGCAACAATCAATATAGAGTGGGGACGCTCCAACACGGTCCCGTTATTGAAGTGGGCTTTTTCTATGCCTTCATCCGAAAATATTTAACATCATTCCTAGCGAGGAAGTCACTTTCAGATGGCACGGGAGCCGACTCTTGGAACCCAACACGGCCAATATGACTCTCGGTCAATTCTACGCGTACTATAGCACCGCCAGCCGCGCACAGATCTATTTGACTGGCAATATCCCGACTGCTTGGAAGGCGACGTTGAAATCTACAAAGGGTCCAGCTATCTGCCTCGAGTTGTATATTGACTCTAAGATGGTGCGTACTTTATTGTTTGACTTGCCGTACATCCGATTCTGATTGATTTATAGGTCAAGACTCGTGCAGACGCACTGGAGGGCAGCAGCTCATCATCGACGATGAGCTCTGCTCTTGGTAGTGTAGTCGGACGAAAACGTGCGTTGAGCAGCATGTCGCGGACTGTCAACGGAGCTGAAACAGCGAGCAAACGTCCGGGTGAGATATTAAACCACCCTTCCCATGCCCGGATCTCTAACTTCTCCTCAGCGCCGATGAGGTCCATGTTTCTTCCGACCAGTTCCATACAAGTCCAACAACGATTCCCCGTTGTCCTCAAAAAGATTTCGTGTGTTGCCGACGCTTCCACCGGCGAGGTTCAGTTTCAGGATATGGCCGAGACCATTCATGGGACTATTGCAAACACACAGTTCGCCCAAGGGGCGATGAAATCTGCCTATAGTGTGAGTGCTATTGTTCCTCGGGTGACATGAACCCCTCTCAAACCATTTATTGTAGCTCACGACGGGGTCCGGCTTGTCCCTCGTGGTGAAACGTTTTTATTGTATCACAGAAGTCAAAGAAGGCGCCATGATTCCACCTATATCCATCGCAGATAATCGCAAGCAGATCTATCTTGAGCTGCAGCGCCTTACTATTGGAGCATACTTCCTCAAGGCATTCTTCCGCCAAGCCGTCCGTTCTGGAGTCACTGTGTATACTGGTTCGCTTTCCAGTTTCCCAGATAATGTGAACCTGAACTATGCATTCTAGCTATCAAGTTCGCAGATGCCTGGCTTGGGCAGGAACTCAATAGGCCTAGTGTTGCGTCGGGGTCAATGAAAATTGATTCCTCCCAAGAGGGTATAACCTGGCTTGTCGAGGATAAACGTGCAACAACCGTTGAACATTTCACCTTCACTCTCAACCATCAAACCCGTCGTCGTGATCTTTGTGCCCAGACGATCCATGCCTTTGCGCACTTTGTATTTGGCCATAGCAACAAGAATGTGGTCTTCGCTGATATTCAAGGTATGTGGCCATTTATATATAAAGTCTTATCAATGTTAATACTCATCCAGGTACACCGACTCACATAGACGGTCAGGACATGATGGTCCTCTTCGACCCAATGACCCATACTCCGACAGGGTGAGTTTTTCCGTTGTACACCTGTGGCATCATGGCATGCTTAATCAGACTTTCCACAGTGATTCTGGCATCGGAGATTTTGGTCGAGAGGGAATTCGCACGTTCATCCGTGATCACGAATGCGGAGATCTTTGCAGATCTCTTGGCCTTGACACCAGCATCATCCTTGCAGATGATCAGGAGCCCGCCACGGCGTCGGCTGCTAGTCCTCGATCTCAATCCCCGGACTCCGACTTGGAGTCTCGTGTCAACGAGCTGCTTGGGACAGAGTCAGGGATCGCAGGTTCCGCTCGCTAGTTTAAACGGTGTTCCATTCAATCAATTAGCACATATCATCCGATCCAGCCTGAATAAAAATTGATTTCTGTGCAATTCTGTCCCTACCTTACACATCCGATTTGGTGACATAATACAGCTTCAATCATTTTTGTGTTCTGAGTAATACAGGCCAGTCGGTTGAATTCCTAGGAACTAACAGGGAACCGGAAACTTGTTTCCTCTTTGATGGCAAATGGTCACAGTGCGTTCGTTACGGAGAAGATTATTGGAGAGAGCTTCACCTTCTAGATAGTCCAACAACCTCATCACATTGAATTCAAATCGATCAGTTTACTTCGTATGCGCCCTCATCCCAAGCGACCAGCCAACTGGCCGAAACTATCTCCTCCATGTGGAGGTGCTGGAACCGACTTCATGATATGCGATATTGTCATTGAAATATCTTGAAATTGCCGTCCTCTGTGCTTTGATTTATTTCCCAAAGACCGCAAGTGGCCCCAACGGTAAAAGGCCTTGATTTCAGGCGCGGTCTCCTGCCAATTATCGCCACATACGGAGAATTTAACTTTCAGGATCCTCGCTTGAACCAGCCATCATTTTTTGATCACCGCATCCTCGTTGCATGCTGCGCCCCTTTAATTCACGCTAATGCAGGGTGCGTTCATTGCGTACCGGACCGTAACTACCATGCTCTTCAGTTCTCATCTTGCCTAACTCTTCGCGCCACACAGTTCCCGGACTTTACGTTGACTCGGTCCGAACCTTCGGACGTATCAAAAGCTTATTCTTAGGCCAAATCTGTTGCCTTCTGGGGCGGTAACTGCGGTAAATTATGTGGCGATAACAAGGAATGTCGCTTTATTGTGGGCGTCGAAGCCAAGGCCCCTGTCAATTGAGCTGTGAGGTGCGTTGAGACGGCGTTGATCGATCATTCAGGGCCTCTGCTGTGATTCCATTTCCGTCTCAAGCGCCTCGAACGACAGCAGCATGTTTCTCGAGTGGTGCCACTTTTTAACACGTTTCCATTAATGGCGGTCTCTGCTATCTATCTCGTGAGCACCCCTCTCTCCACAAATTGCATATTCAAAAGGATCCAGGGAGTGTGGCGTAAGTCGTGGCAGAAACCTAAGCTCCAGTGATGTTCACTTGCTCGACAATAGTGTTGCTATGCAACACCTATGTCGGTGTGCGCAGCATGATGTGTTCGTGCACGCTATCTTCCCAGGTTGTGCTGTTTGCCGTGTAGGGTACGCGGGATGGGCACGCTTCGATTTCAATTCGAAGCCATCAGGTGGCCGGTTCGAGTCTCTCAGCGAACACTTTATTTAAATGAACATGTTGTATAGCACCAGGGTGAACAGTTGATATGTCCAGCTATCAGAAAGCTCGTGAGATATCATGTGCTTGGGCGGGTTCGGTGCAAGTGCCGAATGAATGGCGGCCGTGGAGGACATCTCAACTGTCACATATATATTGACTTTGACATGCAATGCCTCGAAAGGCCGCTCCGAAATCTGTCCTCTCATCTGAATAATCATGAAGTTGTAGTCTAGGTTCCGACTGCCAACCGGTACGCCCCGGACTTGTGACGCTTTCTGAGTGACAAACACGTGTTGTGTCACACCGCGCACAACCTCGGGGTTGTACGCGCTGTGACCACAACGCGTGGCCTGTAACGCACTGTGACCATTTGCCATCAAAGAGGAAACAAGTTTCCGGTTCCCTGTTAGTTCCTAGGAATTCAACCGACTGGCCTGTATTACTCAGAACACAAAAATGATTGAAGCTGTATTATGTCACCAAATCGGATGTGTAAGGTAGGGACAGAATTGCACAGAAATCAATTTTTATTCAGGCTGGATCGGATGATATGTGCTAATTGATTGAATGGAACACCGTTTAAACTAGCGAGCGGAACCTGCGATCCCTGACTCTGTCCCAAGCAGCTCGTTGACACGAGACTCCAAGTCGGAGTCCGGGGATTGAGATCGAGGACTAGCAGCCGACGCCGTGGCGGGCTCCTGATCATCTGCAAGGATGATGCTGGTGTCAAGGCCAAGAGATCTGCAAAGATCTCCGCATTCGTGATCACGGATGAACGTGCGAATTCCCTCTCGACCAAAATCTCCGATGCCAGAATCACTGTGGAAAGTCTGATTAAGCATGCCATGATGCCACAGGTGTACAACGGAAAAACTCACCCTGTCGGAGTATGGGTCATTGGGTCGAAGAGGACCATCATGTCCTGACCGTCTATGTGAGTCGGTGTACCTGGATGAGTATTAACATTGATAAGACTTTATATATAAATGGCCACATACCTTGAATATCAGCGAAGACCACATTCTTGTTGCTATGGCCAAATACAAAGTGCGCAAAGGCATGGATCGTCTGGGCACAAAGATCACGACGACGGGTTTGATGGTTGAGAGTGAAGGTGAAATGTTCAACGGTTGTTGCACGTTTATCCTCGACAAGCCAGGTTATACCCTCTTGGGAGGAATCAATTTTCATTGACCCCGACGCAACACTAGGCCTATTGAGTTCCTGCCCAAGCCAGGCATCTGCGAACTTGATAGCTAGAATGCATAGTTCAGGTTCACATTATCTGGGAAACTGGAAAGCGAACCAGTATACACAGTGACTCCAGAACGGACGGCTTGGCGGAAGAATGCCTTGAGGAAGTATGCTCCAATAGTAAGGCGCTGCAGCTCAAGATAGATCTGCTTGCGATTATCTGCGATGGATATAGGTGGAATCATGGCGCCTTCTTTGACTTCTGTGATACAATAAAAACGTTTCACCACGAGGGACAAGCCGGACCCCGTCGTGAGCTACAATAAATGGTTTGAGAGGGGTTCATGTCACCCGAGGAACAATAGCACTCACACTATAGGCAGATTTCATCGCCCCTTGGGCGAACTGTGTGTTTGCAATAGTCCCATGAATGGTCTCGGCCATATCCTGAAACTGAACCTCGCCGGTGGAAGCGTCGGCAACACACGAAATCTTTTTGAGGACAACGGGGAATCGTTGTTGGACTTGTATGGAACTGGTCGGAAGAAACATGGACCTCATCGGCGCTGAGGAGAAGTTAGAGATCCGGGCATGGGAAGGGTGGTTTAATATCTCACCCGGACGTTTGCTCGCTGTTTCAGCTCCGTTGACAGTCCGCGACATGCTGCTCAACGCACGTTTTCGTCCGACTACACTACCAAGAGCAGAGCTCATCGTCGATGATGAGCTGCTGCCCTCCAGTGCGTCTGCACGAGTCTTGACCTATAAATCAATCAGAATCGGATGTACGGCAAGTCAAACAATAAAGTACGCACCATCTTAGAGTCAATATACAACTCGAGGCAGATAGCTGGACCCTTTGTAGATTTCAACGTCGCCTTCCAAGCAGTCGGGATATTGCCAGTCAAATAGATCTGTGCGCGGCTGGCGGTGCTATAGTACGCGTAGAATTGACCGAGAGTCATATTGGCCGTGTTGGGTTCCAAGAGTCGGCTCCCGTGCCATCTGAAAGTGACTTCCTCGCTAGGAATGATGTTAAATATTTTCGGATGAAGGCATAGAAAAAGCCCACTTCAATAACGGGACCGTGTTGGAGCGTCCCCACTCTATATTGATTGTTGCAACAAGACTTGATTTAATGTCTGACAAAGGAGATAGTCAGGGTTCGGTATGGAGATCGAATGGATACATACCTGGTAGCGCAATGGATACGGCCCATTTCTTTGCACTCGTTCCAAGATCGGTGTTAGTTCTAAGGGGTGCTTTGCTTTCTCGCACCTAGCGCGGATTAGAAAACATAGAGATGATGAGAAGGGAGACTCACAGCCCAAGCAATCATGACTTTATCTTCGCCTGGGGCTCCTCCACCGTGTTCATGGTGGAGAAGGGTATTTGTGTCGAAGGAGGTACCAGCAGGAGGGTTTCTGCTCATGGTTGGACCAGCACCAAAGCGTCTGGCGGTGGAGGCAGCGCGCTCAAGGTGCGTCTCTGCAATGTTGCTTTGTACAGCTGCAAGAAAAAATGTAAGATTACAGCCGAGTAAACCGAGAGAAAGATGCGCACAACGAGGTTGGTAGTCTGGGCCGCGTTCTGCCTTGTCGCATGCCTCGGACCCGCATGTTTGGCGCTCTCCGAGCTCAGGTATGGGCATGCCATTGCGCCTCGTCACACCGCACTGGCAACATTGTCGAAAGTCCTGTGAAACTGATTCAGTATTTGAAGGCGTAGAGGACACCGCACATACCGCAATTTTGGCATACTCCTCCGATTGAACTTCATGGCCTTTCAGCTTCGTACATTTGGGACAAAGCCCGTCGCCCTGGCGCAGAGGATAGCTGTTGCCACAGTCGTCGCATTCGGTGGGAGGGGCCGACATGGGGAGAGAGAAAGGGAAAGAAAATAAAAGAGGTGGTAGATGTGGTGTGTCGAAGCAATGAGACGACGAAACACAAGTAGATACCTCCTTGAATTCGACCCTTTTATACTTTGGAGCGGCGAACGGACCAGGTCATGCTTTTTAAATCGACCAAACACCGGGTGAATTCGGGGGATGAAACCCTATAAAAGCGGCAAGTGTTTGGCGCATATCACAGTATCCAGAAAGTCCCCACTTCACTTGTGTGGGTCGGTGTTACAAACGCACGGCCTCTGCGTCGTGGACAAATGCCAAATCCGACTGGCAAAAACGGGTATGCAGCCCAGGACAGTAAGTGCTTTCCGTCGGGTTTGATGCTACCGAGCCACTGAACCATTCTTACAGAGCCGTCCGATGATGTCCTGCATGCCGCCTTGACGAAATATGCGACCCGTGGCTACCTGCGTGATACCAAGTTACAGTGCTTGCGCGACGAATTGAATTATTCTATCGGGTGAGTTGCACTGTCGACGTCGGGATTTTGGCTTTTCCATCTGAAAGATTGTGCTAGGAAACGTACCTTGAACAAACTTGAAAAAAGGCTTGAGATCGGGACTGTACGAAAGCCGCCGCCACTGGAGGTTTCCCGGCAAGCGGTTATTGACGAAGTATCTCGGGACGTTCTACAACTGAACGGTCCGGTATTCATCCAAACCCAACTGAAGCGTCAAGGGTTGATGATTCCGAGGCATGTTGATCTTCCACAATCCCGAGAGGTCTTGTTCTGACAGGTCGTATACAGAGCTACCGTGCGCGGGATCATGCACGAGCACTTTGATGATGGCTTCTCATTGCGCTTCCCTGGTCACAAGAAAGCACTCATACCACGTGTTGGATTGACCGCAATGGGAACTTTTCACGAAGTATCTGCTGATGGCCACGAGAAGCTCTCCGCACAAGCTTTACAGATGGGAGAGCTTGCCCTACCGATATATGCGTACAAGGACAAATGGGGAGATTTTCTCCTTATGATGCGGCTCATCCCGAACTCCAGGACGGCGGCAGCCATCGGCCATTTATTCTTGGATTTCGTTGATGAGACGGGGTGTGCGTTGGTCTTGCTTATTCAAAGCTGTTTCCTCGGATTAATTCGCATATAGGCATTCCCCTTCAGCTAACCACTGACAAAGGTTCAGAAATCGGTTGGCAGTATGCATTCCAAGCAACACTGCGGTACGTCGGAGAGATTAAAATCGAAGTTCAGTTACTCATTCACCTCAGAGAGGCATTCGCACCGAACATTGATCCCCTCGTGTATGCTGTATACATGGTCCTAAAAAGTGTACACAACACAGTGATTGAGGGCTTTTGGCGGTGGCTCAAGACTAAAATGGGTCTCAATCTAAAAGCCATTATCATGCAAGGGAAACAAGACCGTATATTCGACTCAAATGTTGCTTTCCACGTGTACACATCCCATGCTCTCATTTTCACTTTGTCTTACCTGTCCATTTAGGCCGTTGTTCTATTGGATCTTTGTGCCCCTGATTCAACACGAGTTGGATGAGTTCCGAGAATGGTGGAATATTCACCGTGTCCGGACACAGTCAGACAAACACATGCCCTCCGGCCACGTACCTGCCCACGCGTTTGAGCATCCTTCTCATTTTGGTGGAATTGATTGCAGGATTCGTGTCCCAAAAGAAGCTGTCGCTGAGCTTCGTGAATATTTAACAGAGGAGGTTGGATCCCGGGAGAGCCATCTCGGGTGGCCGGGCATCACACCTCAGTTTGAGGCTGATGCTGAAGCGGCGTGGGCTGGGATAGGAAAGCCTGTGATGTCGATGGAATCTGCGTGGACGGTCTTTAGTCAGATGTCGGCTGCTATGGAAAACTGTTAGTTGTATAATGAACATACCTTCTTTCTTTGCATGTACCTGGGCACATACGGATTTAGCATTGACTGGGATGCCGCTAATCCTCTGTTGGAATGTTTCCATGCACTCAGAAAGACGGAAGAGGAGGAGAAGGTGCGGGATCAGTGGATCAAAAGCGTCAAGACACAGCCACTGTTGACAAGATTCGGCGGACATTTGGTCACGTGGAGTAATGGGCAGCCTCGAGAATAGCGAGAACCATGTAGCAGAGGCCAGGCAGAAAATCCTGTAAAAGGTTATGGGATCCTGTCTTGATTTTCGAGACTCAAAGTGAGCTTGTAGCATTTTTTCTCGTCCTGCAGGAGCTCAGATATGTTGTGAATTGTTGTCTTCTCTGCCAAATTTTCAGTGAATTTGGCTCCGTACAAGATGTTCCTATGCCTAGTAGAAGAGTTATCAAGGAATTCCAGGACCACAGAGGGCTTGTAAGAGCTGGAACAAATGGGCCCAAATCGACGGTGTCAGCCTTTACCATCAATCCATGATGGTAAAGCTTGACACCGTCGATTTATGTGTGGCTGTGCTTCCGGACCGGTCTCCGATGGCTGTAACTATTACTTTTTACCAGGAATTTCAACCGTCGAGCACGTACAAAGGTTTCTGGGCACAGCAAGACAAAGTTTACCTCATACATCACCCTGTGATCACCCCCAGAACAACTAATGTGGCAACAGAAAAGTGCTCCCAGCTGGACTCGAACCGGCCACTGACGGATTCGAACTGAAATCGAAGCGTGCCCATCCCGCGTACCCTAGCGTTACAGGCCACGCGTTGTGGTCACAGCGCGTACAACCCCGAGGTTGTGCGCGGTGTGACACAACACGTGTTTGTCACTCAGAAAGCGTCACAAGTCCGGGGCGTACCGGTTGGCAGTCGGAACCTAGACTACAACTTCATGATTATTCAGATGAGAGGACAGATTTCGGAGCGGCCTTTCGAGGCATTGCATGTCAAAGTCAATATATATGTGACAGTTGAGATGTCCTCCACGGCCGCCATTCATTCGGCACTTGCACCGAACCCGCCCAAGCACATGATATCTCACGAGCTTTCTGATAGCTGGACATATCAACTGTTCACCCTGGTGCTATACAACATGTTCATTTAAATAAAGTGTTCGCTGAGAGACTCGAACCGGCCACCTGATGGCTTCGAATTGAAATCGAAGCGTGCCCATCCCGCGTACCCTAGTCTGGGGCTGAGCGCTGAAACCTTTGATTTCAACGTTTCAACGACTGGGTGTTCAACGTTCACCCGAGCTGAAATTTCTCTTTTTTCGGTGTGAGACTCCTAGGCACGTTCAAGAAGGCGATGATCACTTGTACCCAAGCAACGCCAAATGTTCTACCCAGTTCTGGCCCTTTTGGACCTCTTCCAAGCCTCTTCCCGGGTCTTCCGCTTCAAACCTGAGATGAACCATTTGGACAACATCAGCAAGACTAAACTACGTTCTATGACCATCTCAGATGTCTGGAACGCTGTTTTAGAACCGGCCGTCACCCAGTTCCTGCGTGGCACCGATCTGACGAACGAAACGCACTGCAAGAAGCTTTACACGACAGTCTATGACTGCTGCACCCGCAGCAAGCCTCCGGCTATCGATCACTGCAAAGGTGCGGTGCCTGCATACTGGTAGACATGAGCACTTCTCCCTATCCCAGAGCTCTACTTGGGCTTGAGGGCCATTGCGTGCGCATGGCAAACCGAGTCTGGTTCTTTTTCTTTTTCTTTTTGCGTAATACTGATTATGTACCCTGATAGATCAACGATCTCTCGCGTAGATGACAGCCACAGCCTTCTTCTCACCGCAACGATGCAGACTCAATCTGTCCTGCACCCTGCCAAGGGCAATCTCGGGCAGACAATCCCTCCCCGTTGTTATCCCGTCATGGAACCACATCTCGCCATCTTTCTCGATGTATCTGCAAGTGAAGTGGTGTCCCCCGCCGTATATGATGCCGCGTAGCTTCAAGGACACCACCGCGCCTTGGCAAGTGAATCTCAGCTCGTCGCTAAACACCAGTCTGTCACTGCTCAAGTCAAGTAAAATCATCGGCGGGACATCTCTCAGTGTCGTAGCCATCGCTAATCTTGTACGAACACCGCTGAGTCGACACGCTGGACAGTTATTTCGGCCGTTCGACATGTATTGATCCATCCAAACCTGAAGTTGTACACCCTCGGGGTAAGTCTGTCTTGTGCTCAGCCCTGCCGATAAATACGACTCCAGTACACCGTAGTCCCGCTGGTCAACATACCCGCAAACGGCGCAACTTTGTCTCCCAACGGCATAATATCTGGACGGCAAAATCACCTGGGCTATCAGGTCAATCGAGGTAGTGTTGGGTCCGTAAGGAAAGTAATCCGGCTTGGAGTTACTCATCGAGCGTCTGACCGAATTCCTCGCATCCTCCAGCGAAATTCTATGTTCTACCGCCGATTGCAGTAGCATTGCAAGTTCTCCCAAGAAACCACTCGTGTAAGCAAAGCAAGCAGACCATCTAACGGGATCTTCTAACCATATATTGCTCAGTATGGTGAACGTCGCATCGTAGCCACAGCTGTGGTCAAAGGAGTCCCAAATAAATCCCGCTGGCCTGATGCGTCGAGATACGGCGGCCGAGTTGATCGCAGAAGTTGTCTTGTCACCTGTTCTCTCAGGACTCGATAGCACTCCTACTTCATTTTCCTTTGTCACTGATGCGTTTTTGCGTTTCCTAGTAGGAGCCATGGACGGCCGCCATTCACTATATGCCTCCGCATCAGGAACTCGTGGTCCCATGGAACGATCCCATCGCATCGCAGGGTGGAAGTGAGGCGGATCTCTATGGTCAGTCTTCCAGGCATAGAAACTCCGAATAAGTCTTCGACGATATAGGCCAGTGACGGACGGTGGCAGTCTCCCTTCAAAACGCATCTTTGTAATCTCATCCAATATCTCCAGTTCTCGCAGCTCCTGGCGAAGATATCCCGACATTCCGGATGTTATCTTCTTAGCGTCGAAACCCTGAATTATCACCGTGCCCTCCGCTGTGAAACCCCTCGAAAGGGCAACGTAGTATGATCGATGGTCGTTGCAGTGCGTAAGTTCAACCGGATTCTTCTTTCTGGATTTACCCTGAGCTGTATAGTCAGTCATTCCGAAATTCAGCAGGCATACCACTTGATCCCTCAAAACCGAGAGTAGTGTGTCGTCGGATAACAAGCAGGTGATATGCGTAACGGTGCGTACCAACGGAACAATGTTTTCAGGTAGATCACCGATTTGTATATTCCTAGGTGGGTTGACAAGGCGCACGAATAGTGTTTCCAATATTTGCTGGCCCTCCGATCCTTCTGAAGAGTGCCACCCACAAACCACTGCCTCCTGCCCTTTCGTGATACATAGCTCGGTCGCGTCGTTTGCTCGCAGCATTATCGGCATGCCAAGACATAGTGTCAATTTCCCGGGTATGAACTCACTCGAGGTAGAAGGCGGGGCATCCCATAATCTCCTCTGCAATGCCTTCGTCATTCGCTTTATTCCAGACTGCTCACAGGTCTTCCACTTGCTCTTATCGACGGACCTCGCACTGATTCGGTCCACGGAGCAGAAATCTATCAAGGTTTGGTCAGTATCCCTCGCAAATCTCTCCGCCCCCATCTTGTTAAGTGCGTCTTTCTGACTGTTTCGAGCTGTTATAATAGACACGTTTCTTATGTCCTTCGCATTCAATTTGGGGTTTTCCGGCCTGAACCCCGCAATCCTGGACTCGAGAAACTCAACATCCTCCGCGGTGCACGCTCCATATCGCATATTCTCCAGCGCACATCGTAGCTTGTTATCGCTCTCACTTTGTGTTTGCTGTCTCATGTTCTGGCGTAGGATTACGACAGTGTTAAACTGGTGCCATAGAATCCTTCCCAACACGGCATTTTGATTGCGTTGGTCTACAGCGTCCGAAACCTGGAGGGTGACCGTCCCACTATATAAAGAGGGCCCCGTCATCGGTGGTAGCTGCGCAAAATCCCCCGCTACAATCATACTCAAGGATCCAAAGGAATCATCGTGAATATTCCGGGCTTTTGCCGCCTGAGTAGCTATCAGCTGAAGGTCGTTACAGGATATCATGGATATTTCGTCCAGGAACACATAGTCTACCCCTTGCAATCGCTCATTGACCGATGCCAGGGCCGAACCTTCATTCCGGATGCCTTCGATGTCATCATGATTCTTGCTCTTGGACTCTCGCGGGATTCTGAACACCGAGTGGTAAGTTGAACCATTTAACAGAGCAGCGGTAGAACCAGTCGGTCCAAGTACTATATACCGGTAATCTTCATTCCTCCTTTTGAAAAACTCGATCATGGCTTTCAGAACCTGGGATTTACCGGTACCTCCCATTCCTCCAAGATACATCCGCAGCGGCATAATTTGCGCACTAGATGCGTGATCCGTAACTATCCTGAAAGCTCTTGTTTGTTCAGTATTAAGCTGATAAGAAATAATTATGCTAGAGACAATGTCTGCGTTGGTCGCTGCATCCACGTTGGAGCGATGGTTGAAATAGTCGTGAGGTAAGATGCTCGTGCTGTTGAGCAATTTCCGCCTCTTGTTCATTTCAGACACCGGAGGCATGTTGGCAAGCTTATTTGCTGTGAGTTCCGATCGTTGATGCTTGACTGTGGTTACCCACTCCATCCTTGGTCGTAGTGGGACCATGAGGTGATCCTTGTCTATGTGTGGTAATCCGTCAACAGAGGTGTCCAACCAACCACTTGTCTGCATGATATTTCTAATGTCCTTTGCCTCAGCCAGCATTCTCAGAGTCTTAGGGCCCTTCTCGACATCATCATCGTTGTCTTCCAGCTCGTCGTCATCCGACCCATAGTCAAAATCATTCAGATCATCCGCAAACTTGTCCTTGTAGCTCAGAAATCCGGACGGCCATAAAGACTTTCCAGCCGCTTTGGCTTCCGCAAGTTTCTTCTTCATTTGTGCGAAATGATCATCCCTAGCGTCATTGCATTCATATCTGACATCGAAGTTTTTGATTAGTTGGGATTGACGCTCCGTAAATTGATGTTCCTTGAAAGCTTGTTCCCAAGTTGCCAGGCTATCTTTCAAGTCGGCAGGCGATCTCCAAGGTTTGAAAAGAGTTAAAATGGTCATACAGTAAGCAGCGCGGTCACCCTTGTCTGAACGTGGAATAGAACCGCCAATGAAATTCGGTATCACGGTGTAAAAATATGAGAAGTCGCACGATACAGAGTGTGAGAAGAAGAGTGGGTGATCCGGCGTGAAAGGGAGTGGAACTGGCCGGTTGGTTTTTCTATTTCTCGCATCTTTCTCCAAGATTACATCGTCCTCATCATCTGTCTCCCAGTCTGATTCATCGTCTCCTTGTCCTGCCGTCGGCAATCCGTCCAGATTCGCGGGTTCAAAATAAGTTTTGTCTTCATCCGGTTCGTCTTCAAGTGGGTCTTCCTGGTCCGACAAAGGTTCGGCGTCGTTGTGTAACCTTGATAAGGCAGCCTTATATTGATCAGATTGTGCGTGCCGTGTGAGTCTGACGTCGTCCTCGAAGACCGCACGCTGCTGAACCGTTCTTTTCTTCTTGGTTGCGCACTGTACCCACTCGTACAGAGTCAAATTACTGTGCTCGAGAGGTCGGAACCTATAATCGTCAACCGAAGAGCTGGGTACAAATTTTCCATCTATGTGTCCGATGGGGACTCGTTCCTCATTATCCCGTCCTGGCCAGTCTCCTTCATCCTCCTCTTCTTCCTCTTCCTTGATTGATTCCACCCAAAAATGCCTCACGAACTGAACATATTGTCGCCATGCGAAGGGCACATAACTGTGGCTTGCATAGTGATCCGGGTTTCCGAGTAGGTACATCGAAGCCATGGGACTGCCAATTTCCATCTTGGCACTCATGGAATTCACCATCTTCCTCATCATGTGCCGTGCATTGTCCTTATCTCTCGCGGATCCTCCCAAGATTTCTGAGTCTTTCTGAAAAACATCATACACCGACGCAAACATTTGGTACGACTTCAAACTCAACTTTGAAATATAGTCTGACACGTAGGAGACCACAGCCTTTACTGCTGTTCCAGATAGCATGCTGGAAACGTCAGTATTGCATCGGTTAAGGAAGGTTAGTATCGGATTTACGGTGTTCATCATCGGTTCAACATGTCTTACATCAATGTGTCCGTCTTCGGCCATAGTAGAATTGAGATGCACCTCTCGCGGGAACCTGGCTCTACAGACCCCGGTCTTAGTTAAACATCCCTTTCTCTCGCGCTTGATTTTGAACTCATTGACCTTCTTACTCTTCTTATTTTTCCTCCATCTAGTTTTCGCGTCTTCGGCCCGCTGATGTTCAACAGATAGGAAATGTGTGTGGACATTGGAACGCAACAGCAAGTCGTCAACTTCAAGCTTGTATTCTTCCCACCACCGATCAAGGCGTCTACATTTCGCACACAACTCGGTACAGGACGTAGCGGTGCAACGCCGCGGAGGAGGCTTTGGCAGAGTTTGGGTAGGTGGACGATATTCCGACGTCCAGTCAATTTCATCGTCGCTGTCTGCGTCTGCCGGTGATGATTTAATATTTCGCTTGGCTATCACTGCGTCACTCGATCCATGGAAATACTCTGCGCGATGGGAATCTTCGAGGTAAGTTATAAGCCGCTTTCGAAATCGTGAGTTGGGGTTCATCAAGCGATCCCGTATTTCCTGTGGTGACAACGCGTTGGTTATCCAAATCAGCTTGTGTATATGTAGAGTTAAACGACCTTGCTGCTCCACTGTACCATAGAAGGCATTGGTGTGACCGAAAAGTCCTCGCTCCTGACTTTCCCAACCAAGGACATCCGTAATAAAAGCTTCAACCATGAAATGGAAAAATCTGGCGGCCGAGACTGGATTACGAGACATCAGTTTGTTCCTTTCTTTCGACGTAAGTATCTCGGGGCGATACACGGTATCTGTCTGAGCGTAATACAGGGCCAGTGGGTGGTGCACATCGGACCAAGCGAGTGTAATAAACCACGTAGGTGCGTTGAAGAAGGCTACGGTTGACCAAATCTCGTTGCGCATGTACTTTTTTGAAGTGATTGAACCTTTGACTCGGCCTGCCACTCCATCCAAATCCTTGATCAAGTCGAAACAAAGCTGCTCCGCCGGGTTTGATGGTTTGACGTGGTCCCCAGCGGCCATTCTATCTGCTATGTTGCCAGCAACTTCCGGATTCACGGCTGAAAGTCGACGGGATATGCTGGCAAACTTGGACCTCTTTGCCAAGAGCATACTACCCGTTGAAGCGGCTTTCAGTTGCTCATGGTTGAAGGCGATCATCGGAAAATAAGTATCAAGTTGAAATCGTTTGTCGTGGTATAAGAGAAGTGATTTTTTGCGAGTTAAATCTCCTTGCTTGTTAGAATGACTGGGCTGACCTATACCACCTTTCCCGTATGGGAACAGCCATGGGAACATACCTGGGTACGCCATTGGTTCATCATATATGCTTACCGGCAACTCCGACCGTCCAATTCCCAACATCTTCCCTTTGTGAGTGAGGTGTTGCAAAGCTACAGACTTGATAGTTTTCATTGTCGCAGTTGCATATTCTGTTCCGGTAAGACCATGGACAGCGAAGCTACATTTTCCGGTTTTCGTGCCATCCTCTCGGGCTACTTCGTGGACGGCTGTTGTCCCTGCGGGAACCGCGTCACTCACTTCCGCTTCGGTTCTATGGAAATCAACGACAACTGGTATGTCCCTTTCCGCGTACGAATCTAGGTTCTCCTTGGAAATTTCGAGGTCTTGGTAACCTTCATGATTTAGTCTCAGCCATTGTAAGGCTTCCACAACTTTACTTTTGCGTACCAGCATGGGAGTGCGTTCAAAATCTTCTTGAGTGGGCGCTGAGGAACCCATAAAAATGAAAGCAAGTATATCGCTCATTTCACTTTTGGAGGGAGGGAGACGATTTAAGATCGACAAAACTGGCTGCGAAAACATTATCGCATTCGCACTCATTCTGACACGACCGGAATTGACTCTGACCACACACCTATTGTGACGGACCCTAGCAATCATTATTCCTTCAGCATAAGTCAGATCTTCGAGTTGAGGAGGTACCGCACCTATCCAATTGTCGCGTACAAGTGCGGTTCTTGGGACGATACCATTGGTTAAAAAAGTTTCACAATCCACGCAGATATGCTTGCATCCTTCCGCGAGCACGGGCCCTTCCAACTCCTCGATAGGATCACTCAGACTAAAGCGCTCTTTTCTAGTTACACCGGACCTGACCAATAGAGCGAGGCTTCCATCGAATTCATCCAGCAACGTGAGGTTTTTCAATTGCACAAGGCAGCCGCATACGGCGCAGCCGGCCTCAACAAAATTTCTGGGACTTACAGTCTTACAATGATTGGATATTATCCGATGGGCATCTGCACTCTTGAGTGGCTTCGGGGGGAAAACGGTGTCCTTCAACCGACCAGTATTTTTTTGCCTCAACATCCTCAGTCTGTAGGCAGCTTTCTTTCTTAGAAGAGCCTCGCTTGCCAGCCTGGCAGGCGTCCGCGGAACATATTTAATTTTCTTGGGTCGTTTTGGCACATTTGGGCGAATCACGACTGGGTTGAGCTTTCCTTTGCTGTCTGTGTTGGTGCAGCAGAACACCGTAATCAGTTCATGACAGTCAACACATACATGTTTGGTCAAACGTTCTTTGCACTTCGCCGCACTCAGTCTAGCGGGTATCCATACTTGGTGTAATTTGGACAGCGCGAGAACCTCAGGCTTTGTTAGCATTTCGATAATTTTATTCAACGGCATCTGGGCAGCGACACAGTTTCTGTGTCGATCTAAAATTTCCCTAAGATTAGCGCGCGTGCACTGGAACTCATAAGTGTATTCCATATGGACCCAAGATGGAATACCATTAGCGTGGATGAGATGAGGCGATAATCGCCGCCCATTGATCGTTTGTCGTGCTCCACCACCAAAAATCGAGGAGCCACTAGGAGATGCAGCCGCCGAAGTCGGCGCGCAATCAGCAAAATGTTCCAGATAATTGAAAGGGTTGCCTGTGATCAGGCTCGTAACGCACCCTCCTTGAAACGGGCAATTCGGTTTCATTTGAGTGCCATGTTCATTACATATGCCTGCAGGAGCGACCGACTTGCGGTCGATCATGCTCAAACTGGGTTTCATGTTTATGCTTCCCTCGAAAGGGTGGTTTAACTTCGTGTTTATTATGCCCATGATCACGTAGCCCATGATAAGGGCGGCCGTAATCAGGCGGTTTAAATAGCCCATGATCGGGCATGCCGCGAGGCCCCGTCGGGCGCTCAGACGGCACGATTTTATATAGACACGCTTTACATCATGTGCTGAGGAGGTGCGCGCCAACCCCCGTGCCATAGAATCGACATCGCCCCGTCGGGCATCCGTCGGGCACAAATACGGACCGTACTGAAGCAGAGAACTGCCTAGATACGGTCGTGGGCAGGATGCGGAATACAAAGAATCCGAACCCTGCCATGCCGGGCAAGAGACAGATGCGGGGACATCTGAGGCAAGCCGGACGTCTAGTGCATCAGCAAAAGGTTCTTCTATGACCACACTGACACGCACCTCGACGGTTATGACCGGGTAATTTGATGCCGACAGCGGGGACATTCCAGGCAATCCAGAAGAGGCTCAGAACGAGAACGGCCCGTACCAGTGAGGCACAAAGACCACGCGGTGTCAGACCCGGAGACATCGAAGGAGGCTGAACAGCGGGCACGTCGAAAGATTGCAAATGGACGACAGGATCGCCCGCAGCAGAGGGAGCCGGGACGGCAGCAGAGGGAGCCGGGACAGCAGCAGAAGGAGCGAACAAGACTTGCAACAGAATGGGACCATCGAGCGGCAGTGGGGGGCAGGGTCTCTGTTCTAACAGGAGATTAGAGCGGGCGAGGGAAAAGCGGGGCCAGGGGATGGATACCTGGAGGCTCAACTTCGGTGTAGATTGATACACGCATTGCTGGGTAAAATCTGAGCGTTTTGTATGGCGGCTCGATAGGAACTCACTAGACGAGGGAGACTGTTCAGTGGGGCTTGGAGTCGTAGGCAGCAGATAGAGGCAGGAAGACAGACTCACAGAGTCACGTCCATTCGGATCCGCCTACATCAATGATCAAAAGATATCGATCGTGATTGATGCCGGGTACGGTTGGTCCGGAGTTTGAATGGACTCTTGCAAGGACGAGCAAGGGAGCCCCGAAGGGCTCGTTAAAGAAGTGAGTGCCACTAGAGACCCCATGAGCTATTATAAGTAGATAAAAAACAGACTGGCGACAAAAATTCCGACGTTACGATTGTGCCGGAGATGTGAGAGATGGCCGGTGTCACGGATGCAGATTGTCGGGTATGGCATTGCCGGCAGTCCTGGGCGAGCCAACCTTAACCCTTTGTTAGAAAAGGATGAAAGCGGCGTGAGAGAAAGGCCAAAATGCGTAATCTGGCTCATGTAAACTTCCTTACTGGGCAAAAAGGTCTCACCTGAATTCCCTTAAAGGGTAACGTTTCCACCACGAATCACGAACGTCATCGAGCAAAAACTGTCGAGGTTGGCGGGAAAACGGAGACTAAAACCGAGTTTAAAAATAAATTTTTAAGACTCGGAACTCCCATGTATTGTCGTTCTACACGGAGTACACGCTCAAGATAACTGCGGCAAGCGACCCCCTGGATCTTTAAACGAGGCTAATTGCGTCGCAGGCCGCCCCGGAGGATGATATCGGTCTTCTGGAGTACTATGATGCGGAGTGGGACTGTTTTTCGCGCGGCGCAGCCGCTGTGAATCGGGTTTTCGTGTACCTCAACAGGTATTTTGTCAAAGTCCAGCATAACGATGGCCGCAAGAACGTCGAGACCATTTTTAATGTGGGTCCATCGAATTCTGATGATATGCAGGCCTTGAAAATAGGCGATCTCGTAGGTGGCGTTGACCAAGTGGAGAACCAATGTATTCGAGTCTCTCTCTCCGCGTTTGGAGAACGCGCTCGGCGACACGGCGCAGGTCGAGGCGATCCGCACGCAGTTTGCAGCATCGCTCAAGCCAGTTGCGGCCGACTTGAAGAGCATGCATGTCCGCGCTCTGTAGTCGTGCTCTGTCTGTTTCTTTCCCCGTATCCTTGATCCGTATCAAGTCTGTATTGAATCTGTATTGAGTCTGTAGCTAGCCGAATTGAAATCCTCTTTGCTCGAAAGTCAAAGTAGTTACATTTCGGGCACCTCTGGAATTCGAATGTACTTGCAATACCGAAGGCTTCGGTCTTACTTACAGCTCCTCATGAGGTCTATCGCCGAAGATACACGCAAAATTCAATTGGTCAAGCCCGAAAAAGGAATTGGTGAAATGCTATCGTACATTATTGGGTCGTATCATGTACAATACTTCGAAACCTTCTCTTACACCGTTCGCCCACAGGTCGTCCCGCTATTTACAGATGAAGTCCCTTCTAAAGTACACCCCCTTCCTTCTACTACAGCACCTCACGGCGCTTGATCCCCACACGGCACTCGAGCGGCTTGCGCAGGAAGCCTTCACGCGTCGCGAGCTACAAACGGCAGTCAGCTTCACAGTCCGAAGCCCGAGGTCGATGCAAAATGAAAGGATGCTCACAGGCTCTTCCGGCTTCTCCAGCACGAAGTGGAATCTCCGCAGTATCGACGCGACGATAATCTGCAATTCCAGCGACGCGAGATTGCGCCCTACACATGCTCTGCGAACCGTCAGCGCCGAAGCTTACGCACGTAAAGAAAAACGCAAAGCGTACCTGGGGCCAACTGAAAACGGGTTAAAGGTGCGCTGCATCGCGTCCTTGCGCTCCTCCTCGAACCAGCGCTCGGGGCGGAACGCTTCAACGTCGGCCCCCCATACGGCGGGGTCGCGGTGGATCGTGAAGCTCGGTACGCTGAGGACGGCACGGGCGGGGAACGCGTGGTCTGCGATGACGAGTCCGCCTTAAATATACGAGCACGTCAGCTTACGGCCATATAAGTGAGAATGGAGACGAAACCATGGGAGCGGTTGTTGAATGGAATGTATGACTAGTAACTACTCACCCTCGGGAACGATCCGCGGGAGCCCAAGCGCGGAGGTGGAGTGCAGACGCAGGGCCTCGTCGATGCACGCGTCGAGGTACGGCAAACGCTTCACCTGCTCACCAGTCGCGACGAGCTCATCCTCCGTGCCAAGCTGCTCGTCCAGTTCCGCTTGCAGCTTCGCCTGCTTCTCCGGGTTCGCTGCAAGGTAGTAGATGATAGCGCAAGTCGAGCTACGGCGGAGTTAGCACATAGCAAGTAACTTAAATATCCGCGGCCTACTTGGACGTGGTGTCAGAGCCCGCAATTAGCAGCGTGAGCGCCTCGGCGGTGAGCTCCGCGCGGCCCATGGGGTCCCCATTGTCGTCCTTCCCCGCCTGCAGCTTGCTGAGCAGATCGACGCGGTCCGTCGGCTCCCCGAGGCGCTTCGCGACTGCGACGATCGCGATGCCCGCGAGGTGCTGCACGTCCTGCAGCCCGCGCGAGTACCACGGCACGCGGCGCATGAGCGGGCGCACCCACGCGGGGAGCACGCCCATCGACATCGAGTACTCGCCGCGCCCGTTGAGGACCGCCACGGCGGGGATGTGTACCACGTCCGTCTGCTTGCCGGAAAAGGTGGCGGATGGGCCACATGCGGGGACAGGCGCGACGTCACGTCCCGCGTCAATCATGCCAAAGGGAGCGCCAAAGGCAAGGTCACCGATAATGTCGAAGGCGAGATAGTTGGCCCCTGGAGGGTGTCAATGAAGGTCAGGCAGAAAGAAGAAGTGGGACGCACATGGGAGACAGTCGAGCCAAAGACGACCGCCACGACCTACCCATCCGGTCTCGCCATCGTCACCGGAGAGGCCCTTCGCCGCGCCTGCGTAGAGACGATCCCACTGGTTAAGCAGCATGGTGATGTATAGGCGGATGTGGGGCTCAAATTCGACTACGCTCTTTTGTGAGAAGATGTGCGACACGATTTTGCGCTTTCGTGCGTGCTGCTTGCGGTCGCGGGTGTTGAAGAGGCCGCGTTCGATGGAGACGAAGGCATCGTAAAAGCGGGACTTCAGGGCGCCGTTTCCGTGCGCGTAAACAATGGCCAGCGCGTCAGGGTCCGCGACAGACACCTCGGACGGCGAGATTCGCACAAAGGGTCCTGCGGCGTGTGAATGGTGGAACCAGTTGACATCATACCACACTCACCATACTTGAGATGCATCTCATGGATTACCTCTGAGCGATGCCCCTGCTGAGAGACCCATCCCAGCCAGGCATCGGTGAACTTGGCGAGGAAGGGCCCAGGATACTTGCGAATACCGTACGGATCGACAAGATAGATGGCGATGTGGATAAGGATGATGACGGGAGGTAAGGCCGCGAGCACAGTGAAGGGGTTGAGGTAAGACATTTTGAGTGTAGAGGCAATGCATTCGGGACGCCCTTAAGTACCCCGCACCCGATCGAGGTACCGAGATCCGAGGCTAACGTTATAGGGGGTTATTGTGTCTCACGAACTCCCAGTAATTTGGGTGCTTACCTTGTCTGGCTCGTTGTTTGGACTTCCACCATTATTGAATCCACGCCCGTGACGCAACAACACGAAAAAACACGGATGTGGATGCACGGGATCACAAGATCCGCCCGTTTACGACGGCAGCGGACGCGATGATTCGCGTCGACCACTGCCATCGCGCGCCCGCTTCAAGTTGGATGCGGGATTGCGTGTCAAATTCGCCAATCCGGGTCGTCATGATGAAGTTTTGGCTTTTAGCGACTCCGAGCGCTTGAACCTTCCAGGGTAACTTTTGCACCGAGCAGCTTGCGTGAAAATTTTCAACGGAGGCGGCATCACGAGTCCACCCTCATTGAAATCTATCAAGGAGCACTTTTTCGATTCCATCGTTCAAAGGTAACGAGAGGTAACGATTCTTCCGATCGGGCTGCACGGAGGTTTCGCGTTTCGCGCCGGAAGTCGAGGGCAACGATTCCATCTTTGCGGGCCGAAGGATACATACTGGCTGTTGACAATAGCCTGGAGATTTTTCACCCTTTTGGAGCTCGGAACGAAATGAGAAGCGTGTTATTCCAATTTTGCGAAGATTTTGCGGCTACACACGGCAATCATCCGGAGCCCTGGGACTGTCGCCAGCGGGTGAGGAAGAGCGCGCAATAGGATCCCACACTGAATATCGAGCCAGATTAAGTAGAGAGAACACAGAACTGGTGGAGAAAAGGAAGCAAAACAAAAACAAAAAGCAAGGTGCCGTGCATTGTTAGGATCCGACGGTATTGTCTGATCAGATAGCAACAGTCAATAACGTCCAACAAGTTCAATGACCAAGTTCAACATAAACGTCTAACAGCGATCCCATGCTTTTCCGCTGGGACTGCCGCACATTCTTTTGGAGGGCATCGATTCCGCCCCAAAATTAAATTCGTTCACACAGAAATCAATCGGTTGAACCTTGATTCAACCGCTCGCTGCGGGCATGCTCATCTGTTTATCAAACTGCGAGTTTAATTAAGCCATAGGGACAGGCCTGAGGTCGCGACGGGGACAGGCCCGTCGAGTGTTGTAATAAGAGAACGAGTTTTGAAGATTCAACTGATCAGGATCATTATTTGCCATCATCGCCATCATGATCCGGTGGTTCTCGCTTACTAAGGCCCCCGAGCTTGAGACTTTGCTTCGAACCAGATTCGAATTTCGTGATGAGCTCTCTCACGTCGGTGACAACCAGACCTCCAACGTGCAAGGTCTGCCGACAGCGGAAAGTCGTGCGTGCATTGCCTGAGCTCCGGCATCCTTCCCGGTGACACATCCCAGCGCTGCGACGGTGAAGAACCTTGTGGACCCTGCTCCCGTGGGCGGAAAGCGTTCAATTGTGAATACTTGGATCCATCTGCAGCCCCACCTAAGGAGCTTCCAAAAGGATCTGCTTGCATCCCTTGTTGGTGAATATTTTCCTTTCTCGGTCCTCCTCCACTAAACATTCACACCCGTAGGAAGAGGAAACGGGTGAGTCTAGCTTTCCGATCTGTTAATGGCTGACTTTCTTCAACAAAATTCCCAGAAATGCGATGGAAGTCGTCCCTGTCAGGCATGTAGGAACACAACGCAACCAGACGCATGCCAATATCGGGACAAAGTGCCGCGTAGGGAAACTGGCGACGACGGCAACCGCATTTCTATTTCTGGCGAGGCCAGTAGTTCTTCCCTGTCACCCGCAATAGCTTCTGCGTCCGCAAACGATCAAGACCGTCCCCCTCTTGAAGTCGTTGAAAACAGATCACCGATCAATGGTCTGTGGTCTCCATCTCTGTCCCACAGCGCAAGGTAACGAGCGACTGGTCTAGCTCTTGATACCCATGTCTGTCAGAAATCTGATCGAGCGGCTGAACTTTCCTCGGTGTATGTGTGCCCTCTTCGATCTCGAACTGGGTCTGAAATTAATTCCTGCCAGCCGGAATCTCTTCCTCGACCAGTCATGGGAATACGGACTAAACATCAGCGCGGACAAACGCGCTGCAATTGCCCGTGGAGACACCTCCGGCACCCTCGTCCACCCGGCATTGATCGCCGCCTGTGAACTCCTTGGCTATGTGCTCGCAAGCCAGGTCGAATCCGCGGACTACGCGTATCTTAAGGGACACTGGGCAGCGCGTGAGACAGCGCAGTTGGACCGAACTTTATTGTTGCTCGACGGGCCGGAGACCAACCTCGAGATGCCAGACCCGGTAACACGCGTGCAGGTATACAAGCTACTCGCTATGTACTACATTCGGCAAAAGAAGGTTCATGGGTACCAGGAGTACCTCGGACACGCAGCCAATGTCGCGCTTCGGCACCAGGCTCTGCTCGGGCTTGACGACTTTGCGCCGCCGGTGATAACTGGTAAAGGAGTCCCGCAGGGGCCGGTTGAGGAGGGACGGTCGGCCCTGGCTCACCTGGTGTATCTCGAGGTCGCGGGGAAAATACTCAGGAAACGCGCTCCACATCTCCCTGCGGTGATGATGGCGAAGTTTGGGCGGTTAGCAGTGAGTTTTTTCTTTTCAATCCGTGTAGCCCATACTTGCTCAACGATACTTCAATTATCAGGCAGGCTGCCGTTCCGAAGAAACCGAGTTGAACTTCCTTCGAGCAACCACTATGATTCACTTCGAGGAGAGCCAGCAGCTGGTCGCGGAATGGAACATGACCGAATCTGGTGTGTGTGAGATCTCACGTTTCATTCTGTCTTTCAGACCTCATGTTCGTTCGATTTTTCAGACGGAATGGTCGGTAGCGAATGGGCCGAGAGATGGATCGCCCTCTCGAAGCGCCTTCATGCGAATCTTCTCACTTTAAGATCCGCAATCACCAAACACGACCATGTCCATAGAGTTGTAGTTCTCCTCCTCCAGAGCTGCATGGTTGTCACATTGGCCAGTATGGCCATCCCGCACGCCCTGTTCGCTCCGTTCCAGGCATTCGCCTTCAAAAAGCATAGCAGCATCATCAATGCCATCGCTCTTATATCACGGTCTTTTGCGCCGGAGGACCATCAGTATTTTGACTGCACCCTTGGGGTTCGTGCCTCTGTTCCTGCAGTAAGCAAGTTTTTACTGAAATTTATCCCTCTAGCTGTGCTGGGACATTGCATCGCACGAGATCTCGAAGCCGACCGAGCCGACCCCGCAGTGGAAAAGGTGCTTTGCGAATGCGGTGTTTCTGGGCCACGACGAACCATTGGAATTGGATCTTTGCACTGGGTTCACTGTCGATGCAACTGAGGCTCTCCAGATGATCGACCATCCACTGGAATTCGCGGAATTTGCTTCCCTGTCGTTGTGAGGCCGCGTATGCTGGACTATATCATCCGTGCCAAACTGCGGCCCACTACCAAACGGTTGTAGCTGCGTATTCGGCCCACAGGCCACTGCATCTATATATACGTGCAACACATCTTGTCTGGCTGTATGATGTATTTGTGATTCAACCACCATGGATTGTGACTCGGGCTTAAAAAAACCCCGCTCTCTATCTTTCTCGTAAGTTAAAAGGGAAATATCATGATTGCCTCAAAACTATCGTGGATGAATTAGCGGGATCCTTGATTCCTAGCACTTCGGAGCGTCATACGGAAAAATTGAAACCGATCGCTGTTGCGAGTGGTTGCCTGATGCCATCAATCTCGCTTTGGTGCCGCGGCTTACCAAGGCCGCTGAACTCACTTCGAAACCATGAGCTCGAGCTCTCTGGGAGCTACGACTCAGGATAAAACCTCAACATGCAAAGTGTGTCGACAGCGGAAAGTTGTACGTGCATTGAAGATGCTTCCCTGTCGATAATCCTGGCATCTGGACTTAATATGGACAGCGTTGTGACGGGGAAAAACCGACGTGTGGACCCTGCTCGCGGGGAAGAAAGGGGTTCAGTCCTTGCGAATATCTGAATCCTTCCGTGCTCGCCTCTACGGAGCTTCCAAAAGGAGCCGCCTGTATCCCGTGCTGGTGAGATTTTGCTTCGAAATCCTTGCTAACTCGCACGCCTACAATTGACCGGTTGCTCAGGAAGAGGAAACGGGTGGGTGCGATTAGACTGAGTATGAGTGACCCACTTTGCTGATACGTGCTCCCAGAAATGCGATGGAAACCGTCCTTGTCAGACATGCAGAAACACGGATGCATGTCAATATCGGGACAAAGCACCGCAAGTCCCGGTTTTCAAGGGAGTCTGTGGGTCTGCTCATCTTCCGCTCTCTTCTGCATCGGCCAGCGCACTTGCGAGTCCGGATGATGCGCATCTTGAGTCTGCCCAAAATCTATCTACTGGTGGGTGGTGGTCCATTTCTGCCTCGACACGCAAGGTAACACAAGGCTTCAGATACACGAACTTGTCAAGAAATTGATCGAGCTGCTGAACTCTCCTCGGTGTGCGTACTCTTCAACTAAAAATCGAGTGCAAGACTAATCCCCGCAGTCGGAATGTCTTCCTCGACCAGTCATGGGAGTATGGGTTGAACATCAGCGGACAAAAACGCGCCGCGATCGCGAGCGGAGATAACTCTGGGGCGATCGTTCACCCAGCTTTGAACGCTGTCTGTGAGCTTCTTGGCTATGTGCTCGCATGCAATGCCAAATCCGCGGCCTATGAGTATCTGCACGGCCACTGGGCCGCGCGCGAGAAGGAACAGTTGGCCCGCACTCTCTTGCTGCTTGACACGACGGACACAGAGGCAGACCCGCTGACACACGTGCAGGTATTCAAGTTGCTCGCCATATATTATGCGCGGCGGAAGGATTTTCACCGGTATAATGAGTATCTTGGCCACGCGGCCAACGTCGCACTTCGGCACCAGGTACTGCTGGGACTCGGCGAGGATTTCAGCTCTATGCCGTTACCACCAGCGCCAATCGGTGCGGGATTTCCGCAGGGTCCGATCGAGGAGGGACGCTCCGCCTTGGCCCACCTGGTGTATCTTGAAGTAGGAGGCAGACTCATAAGGAAGCACCCTCCAAAGCTGCCTGCGGTGATGATCGCAAAATTTGAACGGTTGGCAGTGAGGGCTCTCTTTCGTTGCTCGTCTATCTCAGACTTACACAGTGATGACTTAGCGTGACAATCTTGAAGAAACCGAGTTAAATTTTCTTCGAGCGAAAACTACGATTCACCTCCAGGAGAGCGAACAGATCGCTGCAGACTGGCTTGTAAAGGAGCGTGGTATGTGTGATTGCTCAATTGCCGTGAGTCCGATTTCAACATTTTTCTACTCAGGCAGTCTGCTCGAGAGCGACTGGGCTGAGCGTTGGATCGCCCTTTCAAAACGCCTTCACACCCATATTCTCACCGTGAAAACAGCCATCGCCCATTACACCGCTTTCTACCCACTCATAACCATCATCCTGCGTAGCTGCATCGTCGTCACACTGGCCTCCTTGGCTGTCCTGCACGCGTTGTTCGCTCCATTCCACCCCTTCGCCTGGCAAAAGCACAGTAGCCTTATTAACTCCATAGCGCATGTATCGCGCACCTTCGTGCCGGAGGACCACCAGTATTTCGACTGCACGCTTGAGGTGTGTGCTGCCTTTGCGAAGGATGAACGTTTCCCGACCTCCATTGTAGCTGTGTTGGGATATCGCTTCGCGCGAGATATCGGGACCCAACGAGCCGGCCCCAGAGTGGAAGATCTCCCTCGCAAATGCGGTTTTCCTGGTGTATGACGAACCGCTGGAACTGGACGTTTGCACTGGTTCCACGGTTGCCTACCTAAGTCAGGTTGCCCAACCTCTCGACCTCTAGGATTTATGTAGACGTCATTGTAACCATATTTTTATTATCGAACTATGAACTACATCCAGCGGCCGTTCACCACTGTTTGCACGGGAGTACTAGGACACTCTGCTGCCTCCCACAGCCTGTATTCGCCTTTTAGTTGCGGTGTATACGGATCTCCGCAGGCACGGTCCAGGGCATCGAACCACACCTCTGGCGTCCCTAAGGGAGCGAACCGGGCTTTGGTGCTCTCCCAATACTCCGGACGCCACCCGGCGCAGTCCCAGTCGATTATTGCCGATATGCGGCCCTCGTGAACGAGCACGTTGCGCGGGACAAGGTCCCCATGCGTAAATTTGGAGAGGTATTTCTGTGAGTGAGAATCGACGACCATTTTGTCCCGGTCATTGTCATCATCCCAGCGCGAAAGATCCGAATCCAGCCGGAGGAAACGGTGGAAATCATCGTGATTGGAAAATGGTCCAGCGCGTCTGGTCCCTATTCGATGATCCCAACAAGATCCTCCGTCCACAGATGCAACCAGGCCTGGGCTGGGGGGCACCAGACTGCGGATTTGCCGCACGTACGACTCGAGTTCCGCAAGAACAGATTGCTGGTCAGCAGAGGGCATCCTGTCCCAGATTATGTAGGCTTCCTTGCCAGGAAGGAAGTCCATCTTGATGTAGGTTACCTTGCCGTATTTATAAACGCAACGGACTGCAGGGACAGGAACAGACGTGTGGTCCCGAATAAATCCCATGGCTTCAGCTTCGGATTCATCGACGTCCCACCCAAATTTATAGAGTGTGCGGGAGCCTGTACGAATCGTGCGTGGGCCACAGCGGCCATATAGCGTCAATCCGGCTGCTAGGCGCACTCTCAACCAGCGTTGTTGTATATTTGTGAGCCAGACGACTTCAGCATTGCGGGATCCAGAAGCGGTGTGGGATGCCATGAATCAGGGAGGGAATATTCATGCCGCGTGTGGATCACCTCTTCGTGCGCCTCCTTGGTGCTCATGCACTAATGCATGCGCTCATGGCTCGGAGGGCGTGACTTGGGCTTGAGTCGAAAGACTTTAAGAGTCAAAAGTCAAAAGTCGGACCACGGTTATGTTCGGAGCTGATCCGGCCCGGCCCGGCGTTCTAATCACTCATCTTGCCAACTTCCACCTCTTTGAATCTCTGCTCAGTGCGGACACCAGGCGATCTGGCGGTTCAAGCACACTTCACCTTGACGTATATCTCACTGTGGACCACACATTCCACGACAGTAGAGGGTTGTTGCAGAGGCGCAAGGGACCGCGCAGCCGCGCTAGTCATCGTCAACATAGTCACCATCGACATGATCATCGACACTTTTTACAGCCTGTCTCATACCTTTCGAAGAACTGTGAGCTACAAAGTAACTCTCATTCCGTTGCTTTGATTCTTACCGCTGATGGACCTACCTAGAACTTTGAAGCCGCTCCCGGGGCGCCACGCTATCCGGTGGTCCACCTCACAAACATACGACATCGTTGGTTGCGAGCTCGCATAGTGGCTGGCTACTCGATATATGGCATCGCTGGCCCGCGCACAATCCGTACAGGCCGCCGTACGCTCTTCAAATATGGATATAGCGTCGACGAATCTGAAGCTGAAGCCATGCAATTTATCCGGGACAACACGACTGTGCCTGTCCCCGCTGTCCGCTGTGTTTACAAATACCGCAATATCACCTACATTGAGATGGACTTTCTTCCCGGTGAGGAAGCCTACATTTGGTACAACATGTCATCCGAAGCTCAGGAGTCACTTCTCGCGGAACTGGAGTCGTA
This sequence comes from Mycena vitilis, assembly GCA_029203975.1. Taxonomy (NCBI): domain Eukaryota; kingdom Fungi; phylum Basidiomycota; class Agaricomycetes; order Agaricales; family Mycenaceae; genus Mycena; species Mycena vitilis. The sequence continues at coordinate 57,377 of JARGYF010000131.1, forward strand.
TTTAAAACAGATTCGCTGTCTGGTGCCTCCTAGCCCAGGTCTAGTGGCATCCGCGTACGGAGACTGCATCAAGGATCATCGAATAGGGATCAAGACTGCTGGACCATTTCCCACTCACGAAGACTTCCATCGCTTCCTCCGCATGGACACGGATATATCGCATTGGGATAGCGACCGTAACAGAAAGGTCGTTCATTCCCATGAGCAGATATACCTCTCCAAATTCACGCACGGGGATCTTGCACCGCGCAACGTCCTCGTGCACAAGGGCCGTATATCAGCAATAATCGACTGGGACTGCGCCGGGTGGCGACCGGAATATTGGGAAGCCACCAAAGTCCGGTTCGGACGGTTGGCTACGCCGCAAGCGTGGTTTGACGTCGTTGACCGCGCGAGTGGGGGACCGTACACACTGCAGCTGGAGGCCGAATCCAGGCTTTGGGAGGGAGCTGAGTGTCCCAGTACTCCCGTGAAAAGAGTGGTGGACGGGCGTTGGCAGTAGCTTTTAGTCGCTACAGATGCTGGATATGAATCCCAACGGCTGTCGGTAAAATGGGCGACATTGTGGGAAGCGTAAGATTTATAAGGAACAACGAGTCACTACACGACACCGTCTAACTTCCACGCAAGATCTTTGACCGCTTCTGCGGCAATGTTTCGCCTACTATAGCGGGCAGACTGCTTGTTATGCAGATACATACCTCCATTTTAATTTCCACGCGGCAGACGGGCAGTCACCAACAGCTTCAGCACATGGTGTATCCGGCAATATCGACAGTGGCGGGCCGCTACTCTCGTAGACAGACACTCTGACAAGGAAGCTCGTACCTCAGGTCGCCAGTCCGCGACATCAAGGAGGCTCAGGCTTCAGCAAGAAAGGGGTATCGAGTACTTTGAATTGTATCATGGATTAAATTAATTTCCTGCGACTAGGCTGAGTTCGGAGTTGACTCGAGAGGGACGCGGGTTATGAGCAACTTGGCAAGCTCACGGGCTCGGATCAGGCGCAGAATCGAATCGAAGTATTGAGATGCGGAGGAGGGAAAAGGATCAACACATACGCGTGACGCGTCCACAGAAAACGCAATGTAGAAACCGGGGTACCGGACAGAAGCTTATTTTGCCCAGAGGTGCTCTTGCCAAACAACGCCCAAATCCATAAAAGGAAGTTATACGATTTTTTTTGTCTTTTCCGTCGAATACACTACACAAAAGATTATATGGAAATAACGGAAGTGGCCGGGCACAGGGACCCGGATACTGAACGATTGAAGAGATTTTTTTGTTCTTTTCGTCTTTGAATGAGGATCCCCTGCGCGACCAGAGACATAGCCCGCTCTGGCTTGCCCTCCGAGCCCCCACCAGCTACCCTTCCCTGCAAACGGAGCGCTTGAAGCTCGAGTAGGGTGCGTGGGTCGCGCGACGCCTTTGCGTTGTTGTCTAGCTCCGGTAGCATCCGTCGGCGCGCCTTGAGCGGCACGGGGAAGTCGGCAGGCGATGAAGAGACGACGTTATTGCGGGCGGGGACGGGCGCGAGGGGTGGGCGGATGAAGCCGGGAGTGGCGGGGCCGTCCACGGCGGAGTCGGAGGCGATGACGGGGACGTCGCGGCCCCGCCCAAGACGCGCGAACGCAAGTGTGAGCTCGCTCGCCAGATTCTCGCCCTCATTTTCTTTCTCCTTATCTTGTTGCACGCGACGAGGGCGGAGCGGGGCGGGCGAGGGAGACGGGGTGAGCAGCGTCTCCTCGGGTGCGCGCTGCTTGAGGGGCGTCCGTCCCGGGCTTGAGAACCGTCGCTTGAGTTCGCCAAGCAGGTCTTCGTTCGTGCCGGCACCTTGCGTTGCGCGCGCGCGTCTGAAGGCCGCGCTCCCTTTGAGACGGGGGCCGCTTATGATCATCGCGCCCATGGCCGCCATGGCCGCACGATGTGCTGCGTCCGGGGTGGGAGCGGCGTCGGCGATAGCTGGTGCGGGGATGGGGGCGGGAGCGGTATCGGGGTCAGTCTGGGTTCCGAAGCTGGCCCGAATCGGCGGCGCGGGAACGAGGAGGCCGACTGCAGAGGGCGTGGCCGGCGGAGGACTATCCGTGTGGATCCCGATGCTGACGCGAGGCGCGGCCGCGGTGGGCTTGGGGGCGTCTTCGGGCTTGACGGGGGCCTTTAGCGCAGGCACTGCGCCGCAATGTGAGCAGGCTAGTGTGTCGGACAAATGAACAGCATTGCGCGCCGTGCCGCCGATACGACCGTACCGCCAGACAGGAACCGGGATCCGAGAACGCTGAGCCTTGGGCGCCGCCGCAGTCGCCGGTGTGGAGCGGGGGCCGGCGTGGCCGGTGAGGTTGGGGGTCTTGCTCGGCGCGACAACCGGGGACTTGCGGGCGGGCGTCATCGGCGGGGAACGCGCTGCTCTGCCGGTGATGGTGGGGGTCGTCCTTGGCGCGACGAGGGGGGGCCTGCGTACGGACGTCACCGGCGGGGAACGCGGCACTCCGGCGGGACGAGGCGCTTGAAGAATACGACCGGAAGCGCGAGGGACAGGGATGGCTTTGGGGGCGGTATCCGCAGCGCGTCGAGTCGCGTCGAGGCGGCTGACCGGCTTTGCGGCCGGGCTGGGGGGCTGAAACTCGGGGGCTCGGCGAGTGGGCACCACCCACGGGCTCTTGATGTGCGCATTTGGTCGAGCGGAAGCCTTCAGCGGGCGCGGGCTGGGGAGCGAGGCCATCTTGTCGTTCCTCTTGCTGGCACCGAGGGTGATATTGGGCTTATTCCCGCTCGAAGCGGTTTTCTTTTCGAGCTGGGTGGGGAGACGGGGACGAGGAAGAGGACGAGCGGGATTCGCCTTGAGGTCCTTCGAGCCGGCCTTCGTCGAGGCCATGGACAGGGCGGGGTTGGTTGCGCCGAAACGGGAGACGATTTTTGACATAACTGCAGACGTAGGTCAGTCAGAACGAACGAACGCGAGGTAGATGGGCCAACCTACGAGTATATCTTTGCGGTTTGGAGAAATCTTGCGTGGGTGGTGGTAGTTCGAGAGGAAGAACTGAAGACCGCAAGACCGTGTCAGCCGCCTTTTAAATACGCATTAGCAGGTGGCTGACAGAAACCGCCCATGATTCGGATGCGATCGACGAAGAACGTGTGACGATCGGTGGAGGCAGCATTTCAGACGCGATGATTTCTTGGTGAGTATACGACGAGCATTGATATGCAGATATTGAGAAAGAAGGGGGACGGTCACTGCTCGTATAAACCTAGACGCAAACAAAGCTAAGGAAGATCAATGAGTATCCTGATTTATCAAACGACACACCTACAAGCCGGAAACTTGTAGTCCAGGAAGGCAGAAGAGGATGCGGACCAAGCTGCGGGGATCGACGTAGGCATGCGAACGCTTCTTCGAGTAAAAATTGTTCACATATCTTCCTCCGCCCTATTTTAGACTGGAGAAGTTAGCAGCTTGTATGCTGCACTCTGGTATGAAACCGGAGAGAGCAAAGCCACCGAAGATGCTGGGCTATGCTGGGTAGGCGCGCGGACACTGCGTGAGAGTAGATCGCCAAGGGCGGTCCCTGGGCAGTGCCGTCTCGTGAATTCGGATTCGGGAAGAGCTCGCTGGGATGGAGATAGACAGGGAGCTTGTGACGATGGTGGACAATACGGTCGCAGGGCCGTGCCCATGTCTTCCCTATACCACAACTTGCGAAGCTCGTCCACCGTGCCAGTCTGAGCCGACGTTCCACAAGCGCGAGGAGGAGCTGTTTCGACGTCCATGACACGCGTAAGGGTGTCCTGAGTGCTTTAAGCGAACGTCATAGTCTGCATGAGCGAGGGAGGATTGTGGCAAAGTGGTCATCCCGCAGGCATTGGATTTGTGTCGCAAGCACTAAGCGCTGCTGCAGCGGTACATCGGATGTGGGGACAGAACTGCTTCACGTCCAGACTCCAGTGTCGGTTTGACGAGACATCGAGCCGTCGAGCCCTCGACGTGACTTCACCCAGCTGCTGGCACTGTCTAGTCTACGTTCCCGGCGCCCATACGTGGCACGGTTTCCACTTGGTCCAAGGTCTTGACCGAATTTCTGGCAAGGAAAGCGATCTTTAACGTGGGTGGGTGGCATATTGTTCTGCCGTAACTAGCGCTGAGTCATACAAAGTCCTGAAAGAGCAATCGCCGTCGGCCACGACAGGCCACGACGCTGCACATTGTTTTCTTTTCAAGCACTTCCTGGAAGCTCAGCAGCGTTAGCTGCAGTGGCACCGACGTCCAGCTCTCTCCTAATTGTGCGATACCATCAAGTCACTCCAGCTCTGTGAAGTGGATGTCGGGACTCAAAATCAGCATTTTTATTACACTCTGTCGCAATTCGTCTGCCTTTTTCTGGGTCCCTAAGCTGCCAGGAGGAAGCTGATAAATGCACAATGATGCTATCCCGCCCTATACTCCGCTGCAGCGACGATGTGTACGCTGATTCGCCGCTGATTCCGGAGGGTTTCCGTGATGACGGCGGCGCGATTTGCTGAATTTCCACTGTTTGCACGGGTAAATGGCGAGAACGGAATTCCCAACGGGACCCCACCGGCATATGCCTGCCTGTCGGTGGGTAAACGGAGATTGTAAGCATCGGTAAGCATCCGTTGTGTCATGGCTTTTGTCCGCCGGGACCCGTGGCAATACGGATACGCGGCAACACTGGCGCGGCGCGCTGCTGCTAATCCTCCCTACAAAACGGCCCGTGATTACGAGGTTTTCTTGTATATAATCGCGCTACCCACCTCGCCATTTTACCCTTTTTGCCCTGCCCCTCACGATGTCCCAGAATCTCGGATTGCGCAACTCGGCGCGGGGTACCTTGCCGCGGGGCAAGGCATGCATGACCTGCCGGTATGTGTGCCTCCCCCAATTATCATTGAGCGGCCCCCAATTTTGGTGGTAGGCGGCGCAAAATAGCAAGTCCATTTACTCCTTATTGGCTGTATCAATAATTTCGCCACCAAGAAATGTGATGGGCAGCGGCCAAAATGTGACCAGTGTCTGCGGTCGCCGGGTACGGACCAATGTAAGTACGCGCCGGCGGCGAGTAAAGGCACGCGACACTTTGAGGAGACGACCAACAAACTTGTCGGGCTGCCAGAACCAACTGCGAACGACGGCCGGTCGTCGATGTTTTTACGCGAGCCATGTGACAATTCTGTGGCCAAGGCCTTTCCCCAGTTTTCCGGCTCCGACGCAGGTACGTTCATTTTTTATCGATAGATGGCGCTCAAACAGACTATGATAGCGTCAGGCCGCGTCGCCAGAGCCTCAAATTCGTCGAGTCGCGGCCCCGAGGTGAGTTCCCTCCAGGCTTTCGCGGACCTGGTCCTTATTGCCTCGACAGGAACCGCCGATCGACGTCGTTGAATGCCTGTATGTTTCCCATCTCAGTTCACCCCAACGCCTTCCAACTCCACTTCAGAGTCGACGTTTTCCTGGAGAACGTTTCGCAAGTTGGGTTCTTCCTCGACGCCGCTGCCTTCCGCCACTCCGCACTCCTGGACGTCGAATCGTGCAGCCATGACCGGCCGCTACCGAGCCTGATGAGTGCCGTGTACATGTGGGGCGCGCGTTTCTCCGCGGCGCCGCGACATCCTGTCTACAACGAGGACGCGTTCCTCGTCTGCGCGCTGCAAAATATACACAACGACCTGAGCGGCAACCACCCACATCGGGTGATGCACGGCCTGCAAGCGGAGATACTGCTCTCCTTCTACTACCTCGCGCTCGCGCAGCCGGTGGAGGGCATGCACCACTCCAGCGCAGCGGTCTCTCTCGCACTCAGCGCCGGCCTTCACTTGGTTAACGCTCCGCATACCCTCCAGCCTTGTTTCGGCTCGCCGGGCTCACCGAACTTCCCGCCGGATAGCGGCCAAGAGGACGCTGAGCGAATAAGCGCTTTCTGGACAGTCGTAATTGTGAATAACTACTGGGTTGTCGCGTACGGCTCGCCATCCATGATACCGGACAACGACACTGCCGTCGACGCGCCGTGGCCGCTTGATCTCGACGATTATGTCTCGTCCGTGAGTAATTTTTGAACCAAGTTCAATTTCGAGTGTTTAACATGAATTACCAGGGACTATTCGACGCGAGTGCGAGTGGAGGAGGGGGTGCTTCCAAGCTCCTAAGCAGCCTCATCGCGGACGGGTTTTCTCCGCTCGCCCTTCATTCGAAGGCTTCGATGCTCCTCGAACGAGCCATTACATTCTCTGGGACATACGCAGGTACGTACCTTGTCCTTTTTCCCTCCCCTTGTTAATTTCTTCCGCTAACAACCCCTCCAGACGAGTCAGAGTACGAAACCGCGTTCGACTGCCTCGACACCGTGCTGGAGCAATTCATGCTGACTCTTCCGCTGGGACTCGAGCCGCGATGTAGCGAAAAAGCAAAACACCGTCTGCTGGTGACGCAGACGCTCGTGCACACCGCCGTCATCCGCCTCCATGCGCTGCGCATCCACACGTCCGACGAGTCGCGGCGGAAATACATGACCGCGGCTCTGACCGTCGTGCACATCATCAGCAACACGAATTTCTCGGGGTGGCGAACCGTGGATCCTATTATGGGGGTGCGTGTTTCCGCTGGCTTTGGTTTGTCTTGACGATTTATGGGTTTTGTAGATTCTGTGGACCACAGTTTGCGAGGTTTTCGTCGGCGAGCTGGCGAACTTGGGTGGTGGAGGCGGCGTGGCGCTCAGCGAACAATACCGGGATCTCACTTCGTGTCTCCAGACGGTATTGTTCACCATGAGGGCCTTTGCAGTAGGCAGCCCGCTGACAGGTATATTCCCCTCCTCTACTTCTACATCACATTCCCTGCTCATATAAGCTCGATCTCAGAACACTTCTGCGCGCGCGTGGAGGAGGCTTATGGTACAGTTACTTTCTAAAGCGTTTTCGACTTCATGCTAATTTCCACCGTGTAGGGAATACGCTGATGGAGAACCAGGAGTTGGGTATGATTATTTAGCTGGACTGGACTGTATTAACTGTTTTGTATTCGTACGTGGGCTCAAAGGCTAATATGTATACCTCGGAACTGTGGACGAACACCTCAGATACCGAACCCAAGAACCAAAAGCCAACAAAGGCTGAGAATAAATGTACATGGTTCAACTCTCCGAGCCAAGCCCACACTATCGGGCTCGGGACGGGCTCCAATTATAATAGGTAAGTTGACTATTACGGAGATCTGAAAGTATGCAGAGAATTGTATGGGATTAGGTGGGGAAAGGGCCCTTTAGAGGAAAGCGTCCCCAGCACAGATAGTTGTGGAGTTGTGGTGGTCCGATACTGATGTTGAAATAGTTCGGGCATCTCGGCGATGTTCAATACACTCTGGTTGAATTCCCAGTTCGCGCTTTTGTTTTGTGCCTGTATGAGCTGGCCGTCGCCGTCCTTGCCCTATCTCATTATCACCTAATACATGCGAGATGCGGGCATCCTCGGTACTGTGGCGGCTATAAACCGCCCGAGCCCGTCCCGATCGCGGCGGAAATACATGACCGCGGCTCTGACCGTCGTGCACATCATCAGCAACACGAATTTCTCGGGGTGGCGAACCGTGGATCCTATTATGGGGGTGCGTGTTTCCGCTGGCTTTGGTTTGCCTTGACGATTTATGGGTTTTGTAGATTCTGTGGACCACAGTTTGCGAGGTTTTCGTCGGCGAGCTGGCGAACTTGGGTGGTGGAGGCGGCGTGGCGCTCAGCGAACAATACCGGGATCTCACCTCGTGTCTCCAGACGGTACTGTTCACCATGAGGGCGTTCGCAGTAGGCAGCCCGCTCACAGGTATGTTTCCCTCCGTTCAGGAATACCACATTCATTGCTCATGCATGTACGGTTTCAGAACACTTCTGCGCGCGCGTGGAGGAGGCTTATGGTACAGTTACTTTCTAAAGCGTTTTCGACTTCATGCTAATTTTCACCGTGTAGGGAATACGTTGATGGAGAACCAGGAGTTGGGTATGATTATTTAGGGACTGGACTGTATTAACTGTTTGTATCTGTACGTGGGCTCAAAGCTAATATGTATACCTCGGAACTGTGGACGAACACCTCAGATACCGAACCCCAGAACCAAAAGCCAACAAAGGCTGAGAATATAATAAATGTACATGGTTCAACTCTCCGAGCCACGCCCACACTATCGGGCTCGGGACGGGCTCGGGCGGTTTATAGCCGCCACAGTACCGAGGATGCCCGCATCTCGCATGGATTAGTTGATAATGAGATAGGGCAAGGACGGCGACGGCCAGAAGATTCCGATACAGCCACAAAAAGCGCGAATTGAGAATTGAACCGCAAACCTTATTCAAGGTGTTTCGAACATCGCCGAGATGCCCGAATTATTTCAACATCAGTACATATCGGACCACCACAACTCCAAATCCACAAATATCTGTGCTGGGGACGCTTTCCTCTAAAGGGCCCTTTCCCCACCTAATCCCATACTATTCTCTGCATACTTTCAGATCTCCGTAATAGTCAACTTTCCTATTACTTACTTAATGACGCGAAATTCAAATACGTTCCTTGTCCTAAGCGGCTCCAGCAACATTTCTCCCTCTCATTTCAGGCCCGATCACCTGGACCCCGCTGGTCGAAACCCCGGTAGCCACAGCACTTTGGCCCGGTGCGACTACCGGATTGCCGCCGTTGTTGGGATCCGCGGCGCATCAGCAGCTACCGTCTTGTCCGACGAGTCCAGCGCCGCGCGCAAGTACCCGAGCCCAGCCGCGCGCGCGCGGGGCGAGAGCAGCAGCAGCACCACACCCACAGTGACGATCCCGTCCACCCCGACCGCGCCGCGGGGACAGCGCGTCCAGCACAGCCCACTTGAGCGCGCGCGGCCGAAGACGTACGGGTAGCCAGCGCGTGGTAGCGCAGCCAGCGCGGGAGGAGGGTGCGCGCGAGGGGGTTGCGCAGGAGGAGGAAGGCGAGGAGGGGGGTGCGGTTCGGGAGGGATGGGTATTCTAGGGGGGCGGAGGAGAGGAGGGGGTGATCATGGTGGAGGTTTTGAGGGCTGTGAAGGCGTCGCGGAGGGGGTTGCTGAATGTTGAGATGTCGGTGCCGTTCCTCGCGGGACCTTCCGTCGGCTGAGCGCTGAGCCGCCGCTCCTCCGGATCTGAACTGGAACAAAAAATCGACCACGACGGAGAAAACGAGCGTGCGTGAGAGGACGACTGCGAGGGAGAGGGCTGGATGATGAAAGTCAATATCAATTGCGTGATACGAGTTTCGGACGTACCGAGTCCGACGACGACGACGAGTGTCCCAGCCAGAGCCACGAAGGAGGCGAACACGGTCAAGGCGCTGCACACAATCAGTTGTGGAGTATAGCAGGAGGATAATTTGAACAATAGTTACATGGCGGAGACCACCGGGACGAAACTAGTCACTGCGAATATCACCGCCGTTGTCTGCAGTAAATGTGAGGCAGATTGCAGGAGGACGGGGACACAATGCGTACTGTAGCGGCGGGGTACGCTTGGAAGGATTCGGTCAAGAACTGCTTGGCTGGGCCTACATACTCCGTCTCTAATCCGGAAGACATGGTTACCTCGGGGTGGTCTTTTTTGGGGGCGGAGATTTACCTCCTCAAATGGCCGTGGACGTCCATTGTATAAGGCGGGGGGATGTGGGCCAGGAGAAGTCGGATGATTTAAACGCGAAGGGACTGAGGCGGAGATCGTCGATTGGGGCAGGGCCTTTGTCGGGTTCAAGCAGCATCAAGGGCGGGTCCTGGCTTCCCTCTTAAGTGAGTACTAGTGCTGCGGGTTAGCTGAGGAGCTGACACAAGGAAGTGATGAATTTGAAATTTGGATTGAGCGGGAATTCGAGTCGAAGGTAGGTAAGCGTCGTTGGATGGAGGAATTTTTTTTTTTTGGGGGGGGGGGGGGGGATGAGTTGGGTTGAGGCTGGATCTGTTTCGAAGGCTAGCAGTGGATCCGATGTCGATTGAGTCCGGCTGGATTAGACGGTGGACTTCGTTTGTTTGAAGTTGGTGAGGTTAACATAGTCGTATTGCAACGGGGATCTGCGGACACTGACTTGGTTATGAGGAGGTTTCCGTTCAGCGGCGCGTCGACTTGTTGCAGGCAAATAACAGGGTTTTGACGATGGGGTTCCATTTGCGGAAGAGTTGTGCGCCGGAGATCTAGCAAATTACGGGGATTTGGCCTTGGATCACAGGTGAGCGGATTGGATTCGGTGTCTTTCGATTTGTTAACGTCGGCTCTTCAAGTATGACGCAAATTTCCATGGGCGTGCGGGGAGGCACGTCTTTCAATACGGCGTCAAACTTGATTCGGGTCTTGCTGACTTGCGACTCGCGCAGGGGGAGCATGGAAGGAGTAGATTGAAGGTATATACGGACATGGAGGTATGTAGCGGAGTGAGAGTGCGCAGGGGTCGCACGGGCGGCAACGGGGCGGAGTGCACAGCGCGAGCTGCGACTCGGGCGGAGTGCGAACGCGGGGAGCCGAGCTGGCCGGGGGCAGCGAGTCGCGCTTCTCCGTATTGCGCGGCTCGGGTTTGGCGGGAGCGGGGCATGAGAGGTGTGATGACGGCAAAATGGAGAGCGGCGGAGGACGGCGTCGTGAGATGTGGGCGAGAGTCGTCAGGCGACGAGGAGACGCGATCTGACGATGTGACAGATTGCATATGGCGAGGGCATATCAGCCGATGAGGTCGTTGTTCGTCGCGGTGATTCGGGCGGAGTTGTCGAGTGGACGACGGTGCTCGACGCGCATGAATGGCGGCAAGAGTGAATTGAGGAGAGACGCATGTGATGTGAGCTATTTATAGATTGCACAGATGTTTACTTGTGATCGTTGTTGTGACCCTTCCCCTTCTCCTCCTCTCCCTCCGTACGCTCAGGCCCGACTCGGAGACTCGTAACAAACGAGCACAAAATGTACCCTCGCACCCTCCTCGCCGCCTCGGCCCTCTTCCTAGGCGTCCGCGCAGACCCGACGCTGGCCCAACAATCCGCTCTCCAAGGTACGCTTCCGCGGCGGCTTCCCCGCTCCTTTTCTGTGGCAATCTCCTCACCTCGCTCAACACAGACCCCGTCGCGGAATGCGCCCCGTACAACTTCCAGCCCATCACAGACGCAAAGGCGAATTTCCCCCCCATCAGCACACCCGTCGCCGCTATCCTCGCCAACGACGCTGCGGGCCAGGCAAAGTTCAACGCGATGAAGGGCAATATTCCCAACATAACCCCCACGGTTTGTGTTTTTTCTTGTCCCCCTCGCGCTTTTTTTCTTTTTTGGGGGGCTCTCACGCCGCCGTGTACTACTTGTGGCAACCGCTCTCGCATCGGAAAGCGACGTGCGCCGTCGCTGCGTCACTGCCTGTCGTTGCTTTCACTCGCACTCGGGCAACTGGCGCGTGCTGGACGCTGTCCCCCTGGCTCCCCCGCTCGTTTCCCGCCTTTCCGTTTTTTTTTTGGCGCGGCGCTCGGGACCGAGGAGTGCGGCGAGACCCCAGTCGCCCCTATCGAGGGACGCCCAGGACCCGCACTCGCCGGCGACGTCGAGCGATGCCGGCGTACACTTTGGCTTTGGCCAGGGGCGCATCGGCGAGGGAGCTCTATCGGAAGATAATCGCCTCGATCCTGTCCTCTCGCCAGGTTCTCCCGTCCTCCGGTGCCGCTTCCGCTCTCCTCTCTCCTCTGCCGTTCTCTCATCGTTTGGCGCGCGGTCGTTCTCGTATCGTATAACTCTTCGTTCCGGAGAGCGAATACTCGCCGAAGCCGTGCGGGTTTTCGCATCTTATGCCGTTGGGACTTTTTCGTACAGTACGGCGTCCTTGACCGAGAGCCGGTCGTTCGTGGAGCCTCGGGCGACAGGCTCTTCTGACGAGGGTCGTGTGTCTCGCGAGAGGGGAGATGCGGCCCGATCCGCGCTGGGGCGCGGAAGGAGCGCGATTGACTGCGGGGCTTCTCGCATTCGCTCCCCGCATCTCGTACTCTTTTCTTCTTGTTTGTCTTTGGCGGGACGTTGCGGAGGCTGGCGTTCGCGCAGCCGCGTCAGCGGCTCATGGCTCGCTGCGCTGACGGGCGCGTACCTCGCCGTATGCCGTATCATCGTCCTCGTGGACGGACGTGTACGGCTCGTCTCCTATGCGAATTCTGCCTCGCTTAGACTCAGGCTCTCCCGTCCTTCGTCCTTCGTCGTGGCGCGCTCTGTGTTGCCCGCTGCCCGCTATCTCTTTTTTTTGCGGGCCGCGGAGCGCGGTGAAGAGCCGCTCGTACGATACTTTCGTCCTCTCTTCTCGAGCGACGGAGCCGGGGTAGGGCTAAGCGAGAGTTTGAGTTTGGGATCTGCGTTCTCGCTATCCCGCGCCGGCCGTCCGAGCCTCTTTTTCTTCTCTCTCGCCCTTTTTTTTCGCGGGGACGTTGTGGATGGCGAACGAGGCCGTTGACGTTGACAGCCGCACACGGCGGGGAGGCTGGCGTTCGCGGCAGGGCGACTGGCGAGACGCGGCGGTCGACGCTCGTGGTGCTTTGGGAAGCCAGAAAGCGACGTCCGCAGTCTTCCTTTTATCCTTTTATCCTTTTATCCCTGCTATTCTTACTCCAGACCCCTGCGCCACGCACTCTCCCACGCGCTCCCTTTCCTGGGGTCTCTATTGACGGACTGTCCTCGACAAGAGGCTGTCTCGCTTTGAGTCGCTTTGAGCGAGCGCGTCGACCTCTTCCTTCCTTCCTCTTCTTGCTCCTCCTCCATCTGTTTCCCTCTTCTTACCCCTCCTCCCTCTCCCCTCGCCTTCATCCTCACCCTTCCCTCACATTTACTCACATCTCCCTTTAGGGCACCAACGGCGACATCGACCAAACCATCTTCGCGGGCTACCCGCCCGCGGACCCGAACTGCTGGTGGTCCTCCACGCTGTGCACGGTGCCGAAGCTGGCGGGGCTGGACCCGGATATCGATGATGTGCCGGAGGTGGGTGTTGTTTTGTTTTTGTTTTGGCGAGGAGAGGCGAGGAGAGGATGTGTGGTGAAGACGCTGACATATTTCGTGTTTGTGCGCACCAGCCCAAGACGCTCGGGTACGGCTTCGACGACGGGCCGAACTGCTCGCACAATGCGTTCTACGACTATCTGACGTCGAAGAACCAGAAGGCTAGTGAGTGGTGTTGCTTTTTCGGCCTTCCTACCCTGCCCGCCGCCGCCTCCTACCCTACCCTACCCGTCGTCGACGTCGTCCTTCGTCCTTCCTCGTCCTCCATCCCTCCGTCCTCCCGTCCTTCCTTCCCCGCCCCTTCCCTCGTCTTCCTTCCATTGCTATACGAAGATGACCAACGCTGACATACACCGGCAGCGATGTACTTCATCGGGACGAACGTGTGGAACGAGCCCCTGCAGGCGCAGCGCGCCGTCGCGGACGGGCATGAGATTTGTGTCCGTGAGTACCTTCCCTTTCCCTTCCCTTCCCTTCCGTTCCCTCTTCCTCCGCTCTCTCCATATTTCGGGGGAGGACGAAGATCAATTGGGGAGAGGAGAAGAAGAATTGGGGAGAGAAGAACAAGAAAAGAAGACGAATAAGTGCTGACGGATGATACACAGACACCTGGTCGCACCGCGCGATGACGGCGCTGACGAACGAGCAGGCGTTCGGGGAGCTGTGGTACACGATGCAGCTCATCAAGCTTGTGACTGGGTACACGCCGACGTGCTGGCGGGTGCGTTTTCCTTCATCCTCCCTTTCCCTGCCCCCTTCCCTCCTCCTTCCCTTTCCCTTCTCCCCCATCTCCTTTTTACTCTCAATTTCACTCGCAATTTTACTAACGACGCATTCGCGCGCCCAGCCCCCCCAGGGCGACGTGGACGACCGCATCCGGTACATCGCGTCGCAGCTGGGGCTGGTGAACATACTGTGGAAGTTTGACGCGTTCGACTGGAAGGTCGCGTCGGGGCAGGCGACGCCGGCGGAGGTGCAGGCGAACTATGATAATTTGATTGGGAATGCGACGGGTGGGGTGTTTGATACGGTGAGTTTTCTTTTCTTCCGCGTGTGGTTGTCGGACTTCGTGCTTCTTGCCTGGGTTGCTCTCGCACTGCGTAGCTGGTCCCGTTTCTCGTCATTGCGCGGTTGGTGTATGTGGACGAACGCTGATTGGTATGCATCCAGGTCGGCGCGATCATGCTCACGCACGAGCTGGACAACTTCACGATGCAGACGGCGATTGATAACTACGATAAGCTCGCTGCGGCGTTTACCGTGCGTATCTCTCTCTCTCCTCCATCTCCCCATCCACCTTCGCGCTTAGCCTCAATGTGTGTATGAGTGCTGACTTTTCGCCCACAGCACATCGTCCCGGTTGGCGTTGGGCACAACAGGACGCAGCCGTATGTGGAGAACAACTACACGCAGCCGTCGTTCTCGGCTTGTGAGTGTTTTTTCCTTATTTTCCGTCCCCTTTCGCAGCCCGCTGTCTTTTCCGTGTCGCCCCGCGTACCTTTGTACCTTTCTTATCCGCTTCCCTTCTCCTTTCTGCCTTTCCTTCCTTCGCTTCCCCTATTCCTCCTCCGCTCGTCCTCTATATCCCCTCCCCCTTTCTTCCCTCTTCTTTCCTTATGCTGACCACCTCCCTAGACATCGCCGGCACCCGCTCCGGCCCCGGCTCCGCTGGCTCCTCCTCCGCGTCTGGCTCTGGCTCCTCGCCCTCTGGATCCGCTGGTTCCGGCTCTGGCTCAGGCGCAGGCACCGCCTCCAAGTCCGGCTCCGGCTCCGCCTCGCAGTCGACCGGCGGCAGCGGCAACAGCTCTGGCGTCCCGCTGCGCGTTACTGGTGCGGGCCTGCTTGCCGTAGGGCTTGCGGTGCTTGCGGGTGCTGTTGTGCTCTAAGCTCCAGCTCCAACCCTTATACAACCTTTATGCTTCGGCGCTCCCATCCACGATTATATTATTATCTCCCTCCTCCCTCCTCTCTCTCACCTCAGCGGGCACAACACAGATTCGATACCCCCCAACATGCGCTCGAACGCGCGAAGCGATCGTTACAATACACTACTTACATTGCTACCTCATCTATTCAAGGGACGTTGACTCACGATTCATGGAGAGTGGGTGCGATTTGGCCATGGTATTTGATAGATACAGTAATACGGTGTATACGAGGTTTTGTATGCATACGCTTTGCGCTCTTTATGGAATTACTTTCGTTTGAACGGGTGTGGGTTTAGGATCTATTTCGCTTGAGCTGGTTGTGAGGACGCGGGGAGGAAATCGTGCGGGAGGAAATTCATCGGCGTGGATTGCCTTTTCGGGACTTTTGGGCCTTGACCTTGAAACCGTTCGACGAGGAAACGGTGCAACTCATCGCTGAAGCCCGGCGACACGAAAAGGACCTTGCGCGCTTTGGAATATTGCCTGCGCTTGTGTGACGGCGCGCTTTTCTTGCAGCGTCGCCGTTACAAGTGGTGGCATGGATACGTCGACGACTGGAGACAGCTTCAAGTTCTTGTCGCGCCCCCTCATACAACAACTTGTGGCCAGGCGGGACCAAGACGGGACCGTGCTACCATATCCTCCGGCCCTCGTCTACAACTCCCACGTCTTTGTCTCAAGACTCAATGCGACGCCGACCACTCCCAAGTCGGTGTGCACGGTCACTGCGGTGCTGGCTAGCAGCCTTCGTTTTCCTCTGTTACCCCATGGCACTCGTCACTGTCGCGTATACTCTCTGGCGCCGCATTCGTCGCGCTTGTAGTCGGTGGAAAACCACACCCAGATTCCTGTTTGCATGTCGGGAGTCAAACGCTTGCGCGCTTTCTTGGTGGGAGAGACCAAGCTGCCTGATAGTGGGGGGAAGGGGGACTCGGTGGGCCTTTTCTTTTGTTTTGGAGAGGGCTATGAGTCTTATTCGTCTCGGGCAGTTTTGGATGACGACCTGTGCAGATGTGCTTTTTTGGCTCCCTCGTGTCGGTCCATATGGCTATGGGTTCCCCCGAATTCAACTCCCGGGTCTATAAGAACCTGCGTGTCGCTCGCTTTCCTCCTGTTCACCTGCCCGCTTCTCGTTTTATCTGCATGCACTTGCTCCTCGTATTTTCACCAAGAACTCACTGCGTCCGTCTGAAATACTGTCTCGACCGATCGTCCCACGTTCTCCGTCGATCGCGTTCGCGGTTTCGTCAGCCACCTGCTAATGTGTATTTAAAAGGTGGCTGACACGGTCTTGCGCTCTTCAGTTCTTTGCCGCGAACTACCACCACCCACGCAAGCTTTCTCCAAACCGGAAAGATATACTCGTAGGTTGGCCCATCTACCTCGCGTTCGTTCGTTCTGACTGACCTACGTCTGCAGTTATGTCGAAAATCGTCTCCCGCGTTGGAGCCACCAACCCCGCCCTGTCCATGGCCTCCAGGACGAAGGCCGGCTCGAAGGACCTCAAGGCAAATCCCGCTCGTCCTCTTCCTCGTCCCCGTCTCCCCACCCATCTCGAAAAGAAAAGCGCTTCGAGCGGGAACAAGCCCAATATCACCCTCGGTGCCAGCAAGAGGAACGACAAGATGGCGCCGCTCCCCAGCCCGCGCCCGCTGAAGGCCTCCGCTCGACCAAATGCGCCCATCAAGAGCCCGTGGGTGGTGCCCACACGCCGAGCCCCCGAGTTCCAGCTCCCAACCACCACCACCAAGCGGCCCGTCGCAACTCACCACGCTGTGGACGTTGCCCCCAAGGTCGTCCCTGTCCCTGGCGCTCCCGGTCGTATTCCTCAAGCACCGCGTCCCGTCAGAGCTCCGGGTTCCCCGCCCGTGACGCCCGTACGCGGGTCCCCGCTCGTCGCGCCAAGGGCGGCCCCTACCAACACCGGCAGAGCAGCGCGTTCCCCGCCGATGACGCCCGCCCACAAGTCCCCGGTTGTCGCGGCAAAGTCGACCCCCAGCGTCACCGGCCACCCCTTCCCTCGTTCCTCACCGGCGACTGCGGCGGTCGCCAAGGCTCAGCGCTCCCGTATCCCTGTTGCCGTCTGGCGGCACCGCTCTCCCGGTCGTATTGGCGCCACAGCGCGCAAGGCTGCTACTTCGTCTGACACTCTCGCCTGCTCGCATTGCGGCGCAGTGCCTGTGCCGAAGCCCCCCGTCAAGCTGTACGAAGTCGCCCCCAAGCCCGCCGCGGCCGCACCTCGCATCAGCATCGGGACCCAGACGGAAAGTCCCCCGCCCGCCACGCCCTCTGCAGTCGGCCTCCTCGTTCCCGCACCGCCGATTCGGGCCAGCTTCGGAACCCAGACTGACCCCGATACCGCGCCCGCTTCCGCACCAGCCATCGCCGACGCCGCTCCCACCCCGGACGCAGCACATCGTGCGGCCATGGCAGCCGTAGGGGCCATGATCATCTGCAAGCCCCGCCTCAAAGGGAGCGCCGCCTTCCGCCGCGCGCGCGCAACGCAAGGTGCCGGCACGAACGAAGACCTGCTTGGCGAACTCAAGCGACGGTTCTCAAGCCCGGGGCGGACGCCCCTCAAGCAGCGCGCACCCGAGGCGCCGCTGCTCACCCCGTATCCCTCGCCCGTCACGCTCCGCCCTCGTCGCGTACCGCAAGAGAAGGAGAAGGAGAATGAGGGCGAGGATCTGGCGAGCGAGCTCACACTTGCGTTCGCGCGTCTCGGGCGGGGCCGTGACATCCCCGCCATCGGATCCGATTGCGCCACGGACGTGCCCGCCGCTCCCACCTTCACCCGCCCACCCCTCGCGCCCGTCCCCGCCCGCAATAAGGTCGTCTCTGCACCGCCGGCTGACTTCCCCATGCCGCTCAAGGCGCGCCGACGGATGCTCCCGGAGCTAGACGACAACGCGAAGGCGTCGCGCGACCCACGCACGCTACTCGAGCTTCAAGCCCTCCGCTCGCAGGGAAGGGTCGCTGGTGGAGGCTCGGAGGGCAAGCCAGAGCGGGCCATGTCTCTGGTCGCGCAGGGGATACTCATCCAAAAAAGAAATGATCAAAAAAAGCTTTTATCTAGTTCGGTAGCCGGGTCCCTGTGCCTGGCTACTTTCATGTAATTTTCCGTGTAGTGTATTCGGCGGGAAAGCCAAAAAATTGTATAACTTCCTTTTATGGACTTGGGCGTTGTTTGGCAGAGCACATCCAGGGAAAACAACCCCTGTTTGCAGTGCGCGGCTCGCAGCAGCACAGTGTTGGGAAATATGTGGGTGGGCAAAATATGCTATAAGCTCCTCCCCACAAGCTACATATATATATGTCTTCTGAAATTTACTGCTATCAACGAGATACGGCGGTCAAACTGTTCCTTGTGCTATAAAGTCCCGGTCGTTTTGCTGGCAATTCATCCCCTTTCACCCCGTTGCTCGTCGTCTTTATAAATCAATCGCCCCATTCGTATTTCCAACGGATTGTGCGATCCTCCTTGGCGCCAGAATGGCGTTGTGCCCTTCTAGTCTTCTACTAGCAACATCCGGCTTATAATTCGCCCTTGCCTTTGGTTGTCTTCCCTAATCATCCCGCGGCAGATTAATTGGCCACCATGCTTACTAAGTGGCTTCCGCAATTCGAGCGGTGAACGTGTCCAGACCAGGCATGCCGTGGCGCTGACAAACAATTTCCCACGGTTGAACCCAAGTTGAACCGTCGTCACAACACTCTGGATCTCACACGCTGCACGTTGCATGTCAGAATTCAACACCTGGGTGATGTTGGCGAGGAGCAATTATCGAGAGAAAACAAACAGACTTGCAACAGACTTGCGCAAATTCTCTTGCAGCTCAAACGCGGCCAAATAATTCGGTCTGTCGTTCGGATAGGCAAGGCATCGAGGTTGTTTAAAATTACTGTGCAATCTAAGTCGTGTCCATTGCATTGCCATAGAGCGTCCACCAGCTGTCCACCTGAAAAGGAGATGCAAGTCAGACTTACAAGAAGCGGGTCCAAATATGAAGCCTGCCTGTTCGGATGCGTTATAGCTGAACATAATCAAGTATTTATCCCACTGCTCCATCACAGTAGCAGGGTCTGCACATTGGTCGAACTCCTCAAAAGCCGGGTTCAAAGTTGGCTCAAATGACATATCTCGGGCGACCTGAAGGCCACCGGGGGGCAGAGAAATATAAACAAGAGACTCATATTCGGCCTTTTGCGTCGCCGTTGTTCTTGAATGCCTGATTTCATGGTAAGCATTCAAGATTCGTTGAATTTGGCTTCGTCCGGACAGGTGTGAGAATAGGCTGCCCAGGGTAGCCGCATCCTCTACCTAGCAATATGTCAACTGGGTTCTTGATATGGACGCGGATTGAACAATTTACCGCCATTGATGAATTATGACTGCCGTGGATCTCAACTCCGAGGTCAGTGTCTACTAATGGTGTCAAGAAGGGAAATACCAATGCACAATGAGCTGCATCCCCAATCAATACCGTGGTCTCATCGAGGCCGACAACTTCGTCCAGGTCAAATGTTTGCTGGAGGGTCGGACAGCAGACAGATCCCAGGCCAATGAGTTTTTGCAACCTACACGCAGCTTTAATCAACTGGCGGAGCACGAAATGATGAGGCACACCGTGGGTCGTAACCAGATAAATCGAATGGTAAGATCTTTGTTGCAGGTGAGCTTGCGTACCACTCGTTGATATCAACATCCAGCCGAGTTGGGGAACAGATGGAGAAATAACATGTCTCGGCATTGAGCTGATTCGAGTGAGCTTTGAATCGGCAAAACATTCAGACGACATACATCCAGAGTCCCGACGAGGCTTGACCCATTCCCCATCCAAAGTGTCGTCTAAGTACACTGATCGAGATATGACCTGTACAAAGACCGGAGAACAAACCTCATTATTATTGCACAGGGATGCCAAGTCCTCGTGCTCTTTGAGCAGTTTCGTTGGGATTGAGAGATTTATCCTTTCCGTGGATCAGCAAGGTACACCGATACAGTCGACCCACGCTCACCCGGTTACAGCGTCGATCATGTTCAACTCTTCCTTCACATCGCCAGCGAGAATCTCGCGCACAAGACTGGTGTGTCCATCGGCACCTATGATCTGAAAATTGTTAGAGAGGAGCAATTAGAGAGTAAGCCTCGTACGATATCACCACTGAAAGTGGTCCCGTCTCGGAAACTGACTGTTGCACCGCCATTCAAAGACACGATACCGACAACTTCTGATTCATATTTTATGTCCACACCAGCAGTTGTGCAAAGCGAAGTTAGGTAGCGAAAGAGATCTTGATACTTGGATTGCGTTAGCTCCTATTTCATGCCCCCTTTCTGGTCACTGTGTACCTGAAAAATAAGAAAATCTGCCTCCAAATCCGACATGATTTCCTTGTGCATCTTCATAAATCCAACGCGTTCTGAATTCTCAGCTGATGAATCCAGTGAATAATGAAGAAATGGACATAGACTTGGACATTGTGACTTACCTCGTCTGAATGATATCCTGGGCACCCTCTTGAACATCTGCAAAGTGTAAAAAACTCGTACATACCCAGAGCATTTGGTTGCGGTCGATAATAAAGACTCCACGCCAGGCCAACCTTTGAGTATGCGCGTCATATTAGGTGGAGAGCGGATGCTTCCTGCCTTCTGCAAATTGTGTCGGTCTGAGTACATAAGTGACCAGAGATTTATTCCGGAGCTACCTCGGCATTTGTGTTGCTTTGTTCTAGTATCGTGATTTTGTGTCCAGCTTTCCGTAGGCAGTAACCAGTGGCGAGGCCAGCAATGCTCCCGCCGACCACAACAAATTCGATCGCCAGTGTCGCTTGCTGAGTGGAGGCCATGAAGAGAGAGCGGGGGCATGCGGTGGAGGAGTGGTGTTGAAGACATTCAATTTAACGGAAATACACTGGGCCCCACAGAGCGGCTGCACATGCTCAGCAAGAGTACTCCGTTGTCGCATACAGCGGAACTGTTGCCCAGTGTACCTCCTGGTCAAGTTATGGCAGCGCTCTGGGCAGGCGAGATAGTGAGGAACTGTCTGCCGACGCCAGGCCACCTGTAATACCGATATCCACGGATGACTGTCAGTGGATTGTGCTAGGCCCGGGATGAAGCTTAAGGCGCCAATGTGACAATTGGAGCTTGTGCTACAAATTTTTTATACGGCGCTACCTCATGGGCCGACATTCGTGGTCCAAACAACCCAGCTTCAGATATCCCGCTGTCTTCGCCAGTGTGGCATGCGAATTCTGAAAAAAAATGAGGCAGCATTGATGGCTTCTCTCAATTGAAAGGCCTAGCTTTGAATACCGAGGCTTGCCGAGCCATCACTTGTGGGTCCACCGTCAGTTGCAACCACATGCAGCCAGCATTTTGAGAAGCGAACACATGCCGTAAGTTGAACTTGATCTTGAACTACGATGACTAAACAGGACTAAACTTCATCCTCCACGACGCGGAAGCTAGCCTGAATAGCCGCTGCTACTTCAAACTGACGGCCGCATTGTGCCTGACAGCCGAGTTCAACATTGTCCAACCGAGCACGGCAATCACAGCAGTTTGCGGACAACTCATTTAAAATCGGAAGTCCACTGGCCTCCATGGCGGTGTCGTGTTGGAGCAACAGTCCATGAGGAACAGGCTTATCCGCAGGCTTCCTTATGATACCATTCCGTTCTTGAGCTTTGTCCAGGAGACTAGACACCTAATTTCGTAATGTGGACACCCTATCTCTGCGGCAAGAACGTGAACTCCACCTGACGTGAACTGGGTCCGCGCTTGACTTCGCTACCTGGTTTTCTACCCCTCTTGGTGATATTCACCCATGAGCCTCGTGGGCAGGTGTTATCTTCTAACCGGGGCCAATCATGAGCAGTTCTCGTATCAATGGCAAGACAAAGAACAGAACACAACCGAACCATATAATAGCTCTTTGAAATGATGATCGCCACCGAAAAATGTCCTACTCAAAGACGCTCGCAAGCTACAGCTCCCTCCCTCCTGGGCTAACTAGCTTTCCGAAAACCATCTATCTTTTCAGCCAAAGCGACATTGTACCCATATTGGGACCCTCCGTCTGCATAAGCCCGTCTAATCTCCGCCTTTGTATACTGATCATGTCCAGTTGGCCGTCTCCCTGGTCCTCGGTGGGCCCACAGATGTCAAGTCCTTCATTTTGGGGTTCATCTGGTTGGAGCTGCATCTCCTCACATTTGAGGTCCATTATGTGTTCTACAGACTCATTTCCGGGCTCACACCGCGCAAATTTAGATTAAGAACCAGATAATCGGACTTGAAGAAGATCGACTCTCCAAGCCAAATCGACCCGTTGTATCAGGAAGAATCTCCCCCGATGCCGCACAGAAATTGTATATTTTTGTCGGCGCCATTGCTGTCGTTTACAGTGTGTACCACCAGCTGGTTTTATGCAGTACCATCTATATGGTCGCCATATGGTGCTACAACGAGGTTGGCATGTCTCGCAACTGGTTCCTCAAGTCTTTCCTTGGGGCTGTCGGTTATGTTTGCTATTGCTGGGGCACCACAATCATATTTGGTACGCCTCATCGTCTTTCGATCGTCCGAATAATTGATTTAATGTTGCCAGATCACGGAAACCCGCTTACACGAACATCCATCATCGCCGTCGCCATAAGCGGCCTCGTACACACCACTACGGTATCCTTGGTGCCTAATCTGCACGACTGCTCCTCATCCTCGCTAAATGCAGGGCCATGCACAAGACTTCCGTGACCGATTTGGTGATGCCTCAATCGGCCGCAAGACCCTCGTGCATATTCTTCCGCCGCGGGTTGCCCGCTGGACGTTGATGGCCCTTGTCGCTGCCTGGACTGGTGGTCTCGTCCACCTCTGGGAACCCCCCGTAGCAATTACAGTGGCTTTCTCGCTTCTGGCCTGTATCTCCACCGTCAAATTTATTCTTGACCATTCTGTCGAGGCTGATCGTGATTCGTACTTCTGGTACAATGTGCGTGAACACTTTGTTTGCACTATCAAGTCTAACATAAACCACAGTTGTGGCTTATCACAGCCCACTTTCTTCCAATCTTCAAACGCATTGCAGATGAATCTTCAAACGCATTGCAGATGCAAAAGCGGCATTGTAATTTTAAGTTTGGTCTGTTGAAGCGAGATTTATATTTACTCAACTTCACTCAACTGGAAGCAGGAATATCACTGAGTCACAAGGCTTGATCCGGCTGTTTCTTGCACCAGAATATACCTACCTAGCTACCAATGACCCATATTTTATATTGACCTGAAATCATTGGCATGCCGCAATTGATTCGAAATCTTTACATGGAGTGTCCTGGCACATATCAGCTATTTCATTGGCTTAAAATAAAACCAGCTGGTGGTACACACTGTACAGGACAGCAACAGTCTGCTGACAGTCAGCTAATGCGATGAGTTCAAAGTTCCTGTTGCAAAATGATTAGTTATTTCGGAAAGGCCGATAATTTTACGAGCCCCACCACCCTCTAGCGTCTATCCTAGACTTGTGATATGTATTTTGTTTAGCTTTTCCATACCGACGTGCTCAGGCACGACAAAGTTGCACAGCACTCTTTCAACGCGCGAGATTTGGAAGCGGACATGTATCGAGCACCGGTTGTGTGACCGAATGGTTCGAGGCAGACAACACATTGAGGTCCATGAAAGCTTTGCTAGAAGGGAAATGCTCATCTGAAGTCCCCACAAAGTTGTCCGCACATTTGCCGCACATGTAAAACGTTGAACGTGAATGGCGAATGAGCTTTGTGGCAAATAAAGCGCGGAAGACAGAGAGGGAGCTCGAGAACGACTTTGCTGTTGGGCTGGAGGTGAAAGACTAAGTGACGGTCTCGGTCCACGAGAGAAGGAGGTCAAGTCGTGGTCGAAAGAGAAAGCCATGAGCGTGGGAGCGCCGCGCGGGCATCACCGGATCAACTAAAGAGTCCCTTTTCTTCTTGTCCAGCTGCAAGCATCGCACGAGGAAGAACCGGCAGCAAGTTTTAACCTATCTTTCAACCTGCGGCCGACTCCAGTTACTCCGTGGCCACCATTTATCTGTACATGAAGATTGTAAACGCGAAAATAAAGAGGCTGGGCATCTCTGAACGCTTGTTGCTTTCCCTCTTAATTTCCGGTGAATACAGCAATGACTGCCTGAACACTGGCCGCTCCGCCCGCTCTTAAACTTCGACGCCAGCCCCAACTGCTCGCAACAGATTTGACGTTGATGAAATGGGAAAGCTAGCGAGTGCCCTCCCTTTCCGTGAATTTAAATGCCGGAGGAGTGAACCGCTGCCAGCAAGGTGTGGCATGCGCAGGGGACCTTGCAGGCGCATCGCGCGGTCGCGGAGGGGCATACGTACGTGCGTGTCGTCCGTTTCTTTCGCATTGATTGTTAAGGAGCAGAATGGTCAGACCCTCAGACACCGTGTCGCCCTACGCGATAACGGCGTCGGCGTTCACGCGCGCGTTCACGAATGAGCCGCTCGGCGAGATCATATGTACACGATGCATACTCATCGCAAAATATACGCGGACATGGCACCCGCCTCTACGACACTTACGACCGCCTCCTGATATCGCCGTGGAATTTTAAAGCGCCAATCTTCTTGGTCGCCCTGCGGGTCTCCTTAATTTGGTGCGTGTCGATTTTTTCTCCTTTTCTTCTCTTTCTCCTTTCGTATGTCCCTTGTAAATCGCTTTCCCCCTTATCACTCGCTCTTATTCCCCGCTCTATCCACCATTCATTTGCTCGCGGACCAAGGCTGATGTTTTTTTTTCAGGTCGCGCGATTACGGTCACACAGGAGCCGACATCTATCC
Organism: Mycena vitilis; assembly: GCA_029203975.1. NCBI lineage: Eukaryota > Fungi > Basidiomycota > Agaricomycetes > Agaricales > Mycenaceae > Mycena > Mycena vitilis. Next base: position 82,163 of record JARGYF010000131.1, read on the forward strand.
GAAGTTACACCGGCCAAGTGGGTAAAAGCTAGCTCCCGTTTTGTTCCCGAATGACTGTACTTACAAAACTATCCCCTGCAGTACATCGACCCCGTTGGTGTCGGCGCAACGAGATCTGGACCTAGCATATGGGAAGAATAACTACTCCTAGCCGTTCGTGTCTCCTCGTCTTTTCCTCGACATGTGCTACGACCGTCGTTCTCCCCCAGTCATCCCTCGCTCACGGAACATTGATCTCGTCCTCCCTCCACCTCCACACCCTTCATCCTGTGCCTTTCCCCCCGTAGCTGCGCGCCGTCTTCACACCTTCGACTCCCCTTCCCTCCCCCTCACTCTATCCTTTGCGCCCCATCTCATTGCTCCCCTCCACACGCTGCTTCCCTCCTGCTGCAGCGGTATTGCGTGTATTGCAGCCATGGTGTCGGTCGGGCCGGCGGTGCTTCCGGGGATGATTGTGACTTGCCTGCCCCTCTGTGCGCCCGTCTGCGAGCCCGAATCTGCTCGTTCGCATACATTTGGCATCCTATGAAAATCATTTCCATCTTGTTCGTTCGTTTCCGAGTTTTATGTAGGTGTACAGTGTGTATGTGAAGCGTGTAGGTATATCCTCCTCCTCTTCGTCTAAGTTTATGGGTGCAGGTGAAAAACAAGAAGAAAAAATTCGTCGGCCGAAGCGACTTGCCTTTTCGGGACCATCGCCGAGTCTTGGCAACGACCGAGGCCTCCCATACTCCCTCACTTACGAATGAACCTACTGCGGGGAATAGGCGCTCCCCTCACTGCCAGCTTGATTCCTCCTAGGAATGCTGTTCTGGCTTTCAAGTGCCTGAGGCGTCTACATCGCGACGGTGTCCCACTGGTCGTTTCACAATCCAGCGCCCAATCTGAAGTCAAACGAGTGAAAGATTCGTTTGGTTAAACATCCTCTCGGCGTCGACTTCCCCTCGAGGCCCCGCCGCTTGAGCGAGACGGGCTTTTTCCACGCTGCGGAACCAACGATATTCGGTGCCACGCACTTTATCAATTTCTGGCGGCAAAAGCAATCCAGACAGGCATCCTCCGGTGGCAAGATGAGCACCCGTTGGGTGCGGACGTGTAGCTCTTGCTCAGGCTTCGCGCGCGCTTGAGACCATGCCCCATCGGTTTTTTAGGTGCGATGGGTGGAGGGAATATCCATGTTGTTAATGTGTCTTCACGAGCGTAGCGATGCTTGTTTTTTGCGACAGCGCAAACGGCTTGCAGACATGCTTGCGCTGGTTCAACGGTTGATGGCTTCCGCTCGTCATGTCTTCAAACCCTGGTTGCCTCATCCATCTCCTTGCGCTCCCGCGGCAGATTCTGGGGCTCCGGGAAGCTGACTCTGAACTCGATAATACTGCATGCTTGTTTGCTTCACGTGCCGGCCTGTACCGAGCCCCCATGGCCGGACCACCACTTTTGAATATCCACTCGAAGGCCCGTTGTAAATCTCTAGACAACCGTTGAAATGATGTCTCACCCACTCGCCGCACGTTCTTGGTCGATCGTAGCGAACCGCTCCTGTCAGCCACTTGCTCACTTTGTGTATATAAAAGGTGGCTGGACACGGTCGGTTGCCTCAGTCCTTCTTTCCCGACTACCACCAGCACCGCCCGCAAAGAATACCCCAGCAAGAATTCTCCAGCAAGCACCTGTGAGCTCCCGTGTCCTCGTCCTCGGTGATATCGTTCATTCTGACCGACCCCCTGCAGATGTCCCCGCACTCCGCCCGAATGGGTGCAAAGAACCCTGGCCTCGTTATGGCGTCTCTCTCCCAGACCGGCGACGCGGACTTCAAGGTGCCCGTAGCTCATCCCCGCCTCCTCGCCCTCGTCAAGTCAAAGCCCCCGTCCAAATCAACCTCGTTCCGCCGGTTCTTCGCCATCAAGGCCAAGGTCGCCAACAACCACGACGACACGAGCGCGGTCCCGCCCGTCACTCCACCGGCGAGAAAGATGGAGGCGCGCCCCAATGCGCCCGAAAGGCGCCCATTCGTGGTGCCGTTCCACCGTCCCGACGCATCGCCTCGTCCGCCTCGGCCCATCCTGACAAAAAGCCGGCCCGCCGCATCTCGCCGCTCTGCGGATGCGAGCCTCAGAACCGCCACCCCACCCGCGGTCACGAAGGCGCCTGCCCCCGCTCCGGCAACGCGCATCCTCCGCCGCACGCGCGCATTCAGCAGGTCTCCTCCCGCGGCCTCAGGCACCAGCGCTACCACCGCCCTCCCCGTTGCCCCGGTTCCCATTGCGGCTGTTCGCGCCAAGGCAGTCAGTCGCTCACCGACCTCCGATGCTCGCAGCTCGGCACCCTCGCGCATCCCCCTGGCCACCTGGCGGCGTGGACATCAAGGCCGCGTTAAGAAGGCGTCGTCCGACACCAAGGTCTGCCCCCGCTACGGCTGCGTGCTCAAGCCGAATCGCCCCGCTCGTGCACCACAAGAAACGGCGCCCAAGCCCGCTGTGGCCGCGTCTCGCACCAGCGTTGGGACACAGGCGGACGTACCGGAGCAACAGGTTACTGCGGTCCCCGACACCCTTCCCATCCCGCCGGCCCCGACTCGCATCAGCAGCGGTACGCAAACCGACGCCGCCGCCCCCGCCATGCACACCGTCGAGGCCGCCCCCGCACCGTCCGCCGTCGACACCGCCCCAACCCCGGACGCCGCGCACCTGAAGGCAATGGCGGCCATAAATTCCATGATCAAGGGCAATCCCCGCCTCAAAGCGACCGCGGTGTTCAAACGTGTGCGCGCAGCTCAAGGAGCCGACACGAACGAGGACCTGTTAGGCGAGCTCAAGAGCCGCATCGCTACGCCTAGTCGGACCCCACTGGCACCACGCTCAGCAGAGGCAGCCTCGTCTGCACCGTCTCCCTCGCCCGCCGTCCTCCGCCCTCGTCCTCGGGCTCGCGGGCCGTCAAACAAGGAGAACGATAGCGCTGACCCGGCGAGCGAACTCCAACTCGCCTTTGCGCGCTTCGGCCGAGACCGCAATCTTCCTCTAGCTGTCACGGATTCCGGCACAGACGCACCCCACCCGCTTGGTTTCTGTCGTCCGCCGCTGGCTTCTCCGCTCGTTCACACCGGCGTCGACCACCGCTCAACAGTGGCCACGCTCCCAAACCCGGTCAAGATCCACCAGCGGGTGGTCGTCCCCGACCTCGACGACGGCGCACGGGCCTCGCGCGACCCGCGGATTCTGCTGGAGCTCGACGCGCTGCGCTCGCAAGGGAGAGTCGGTGGAGGAAGAACGGGGGACCAGCCGGAGCGCGCCATGTCCCTCGTCGGGCTCGGCATCTTGAGGAAGAATAGAAAAGAACAGAAAAATATGTCCTCTAGTTCGGTCGCGGGGACCCTGCCTCCCGCTACTTTCGTATAGCTCGGCGCGTTGTATCATGTACTTAGGCGACGAAAAGAACCAAAAAAATTGTATAATCAAATCAACAGTACAGTCATCAAACCACAGGTTTAGTGCCACCAATCACAATTTGATCGCCCGTCTCTTCAAGAGTCTTGACCACGTCCTTGAACTGTACTTATCCGGCACAGTTCTCCTTCTCAACTTCAATCAAGTTCCGCGTACAACACCGCAACTCATCTGATAGCTTGCTGATAGCCTCTACGACGGTCCTCAATGTGGAAGTGGGCAACGTCTCAAGGTAGGGCTCACAACATCATCCGTGAGCTCGTCGATACCGAGAAGAAGTACGTCCAGGACTTAATAACTCTGCATGTTCGCGTCTTGCGTACCCTTGGCTTTGTTTCACTAACCGTTTGCCTTCTTAGAGTTACGCCACTGCTTTGACGGAGAGCGGCTTGTTTCCGCGGCGCACAATCAAGCTGATGTTTTCCAATCTCACCGAGCTCCTCGCATTCCAGCGCAAATTTCTTCGTGGCCTTGAAGAGACTGACAAGCTACCCTGGAAATATCAACACTGGGGACGTCGTTTTCTGGACGCAGTGCGTATCCTATCTTCTATTGTACCGATAAATTCGAACCTCGACAAGGAAGAGGAATTCGGAGATGTCTACGCTCCGTACAACCGAAATTACTACGTCAATGACCTGCAAGATACTCGCGCCAACAACAATCCGCGGGTGTCGAATCGTGTACTACAGATGAAAGAGAGCCTGGCCGTGCGTACCGTTACCCCACACTTTGCCTTGAGGACTACGACAGTCTCCAGGAGTTCAACGACTTGATGAATATGAGTTACGAGCTCCCAGCCTTTCTAGTCAGGCCGGTTTCGCGCGTGTGCAAATACCCGCTTTTGGTCGACGTGAGTGCCCGGATATCCCTCAAGCAGCACGTTTACTGTCCCCTCTTTTGCCAGGCCCTCCTCAAAATTTGCTCATCCGACACCTCTCCGCGTTACTCCGAGTTGAAGAGCGCGTCGGCTGCTATGCGTCGGGTGACCCAACGCTGCAACGAGGCCGCCCGCAAAGTAGAGAATGAGCAAACAGCGTCGGTGCTTCGCACGCGGCGTGTGGCGGACTGGCAAGGCCACCGACCAAACACTTTTGGCAGGCTGCTGCTCGACGATATCGTCGTTTTGCGTCAAGCCGGTGTCGACCGGGAGTGCTATGCGTTCCTTTTTGAGCAGATCGTTCTGTTCTGCGTCAACATACAAGCAGGCGGCCCTCCCGCGCACCCGAACGTCAGAGGGAGGAGACGCGCAACACCACTTCGCCTTGAAAGACATGTGCTTGTCTGCGACGTTATGCAGATCGAAACAGCGTCAAAACCTACTCGTGCGTCCGTCCATCTCTTGCTTTCCGAGCCTTCTCAATGTTGTGGAAATAGCGGCACAACGAGAGTGCGCCCTCGACGTCTGGTGGAGCGGGGAACACAGGCTCGAAGTTTTGAAGCTGCTTTTTCAATCGGAGTACGTCCGAAGCGAATGGGAAGCACAACTCCGGCGGTTGATCAGGGAGTGTGCCGAGCGGCGGGCGGATGAACACTCCCTTCGATGCAGTAATCAGAACCATCAGAAGTCGTATGAGCCATATACCGCAGCCTTTCTTTGAGCGTGGATAATGAGGAAAGGCAGAGTTGGCAGATATTTGTGTGCAGAGGACATGGTCGAAGTTCAACTCAATGTCAGTGTCTTCCAAGTGTTTACTTCCCCTTGCATCCATTGAAGCAGCCGCTTATGAGTTGGTGACTTTTCTATCTCACTTTCCTGCTACTTTTTCTTACTCCTTGGTGCAGTTTTCATAATCGCGCCAGCGGTCAGATCCGCTGGCAATTGCAGAGGCAGCAGGGTTGACAGTTAAATCCTTCAGTATCGATTCGATCACTTCCGCGCGGAACGGATGCGAGTCTCAATAGAATTTGAAACAATAGGGGTCGCTATAAGCGAAGTTGAAGCAAAGGCTCGCTTGCCTCCCGCCATCCAGAAATCCACCCAATTTCAAGATAAAGGACATGAACGCACCACAGGAATCGAGCGCGCCAAATCTCGCCGCAGAGTACACGCTCGGACCCTGGGTACGTCGCTTTCAATTACGACGTTGAGCGACACTCATTTCGGCCTGAACCCTCCAGCTCATAGGTACATGCATCGAACTGGTACTTCAAGGGATCATTTCCACCCAAGTTTGTCTTTCTCTGCATACAATCGTGTTTTCTGACAAGGCGGGTTCCAGTTCGTCAAGTATTTTGGGAGGTTTCGCGACGATCCTTTGGGTCTGAAGTTGGCTGTCGTCGCCCTCGCGCTGATGACCTACACTCTGTCCATCCTGATGTTGTGCGCCCATCTCTTTCTGCCCGACCATTACACAGTGCTGAGATCTGGCGGTTGGTAGTATGCTATTGTGGGATGAGTTCGCCGTGAACTTTGGAACACTTCAGGTTCCGCATGCGTACCAGATCGGTTTGACGACGTCGGCCGGGATTATTGTGAGTCTTGATACCCTATTTCGCTTCCTCGGCTGATTTGTCTTGTATAAGCGTGCTACTGTTGGCCTATTTGTGCAAAGTTACTTCTGCTCGCGTCTCTATCTGCTATCCAGGAAGTGGTATATCGTGGCACCCATGGTCGCTATTTTCCTTGCCGCCTTCGCGGCGAGTATGCTGGGGGTGAGAGCCAACACCGTGTCATCGTCACCATTCTGATTACTTCGGTTTAGATCGCCCATTTCCTCAGCTCCAGTGGAATGCAGGCTGTAGCTCTTCCAGCTGCGAAATGGGGTACGCGTTACGCCTTACATTACTTCAATGACTTACGCTTTATGCCGTAGATATATACACATACCTGCCATTGCCATTGACTATGGGTATGACCACTTTGAACGTCTGGTACTGTCTTTCTCACGGGTCGCTATCAAGGCGGGGATGTGTTGCTTACATGTAGTATGGCATACTACCTCATCAAGTGCAAGAAGGACGTTCTTCCGGGGAGTGTCGGTGTTCTCAACGCGCTCATCCGCTTGACTTTCCAAACTGCGGCGCCTGCCACTATATGGTACGTCAACACTGTTCATACTATTCTCCAGAAATAATCTTACGCGACGTCCCAGCGCCCTCGTCGGGTTCGTTTTCTCCCTAACATTCCCAGAAGTGTTCCCCTTCTCCCGTGCAATAGCTACTCTGGCGTCGACGGTGTTCCTTGCGAAACTCTATGCCTTTTCGATGATGTGGACGCTCAATGCGCGGCAGAACATGCGCGCCAAGCTCAATGTCTCAGAACGCGGCGTCATCTCCCCATTCAATTCCGTCGCCGGAAATCATGGACAGAGCACAATCGTCGTGCGTGCATGTTTCAACTCTCACTCTTCTACTGTGCTCATACCCGTATTATCCAGGCTGACGCTGAGCTCGGGACTGCAGAGGGGAAGCTGAGTTCAGAAGTATGTTTTCAGTTCTGCGATTTGAGAAGAGCTGACACAGAATTAGTCATACCCTCCGCCGAAACAGAAATTCCATCCTGGACGCATCGCGGTGAAGCGCACTCGAGATGGCCCATCGGATGCGGAGGAATCCGATGGCGACGAGTTGGTTTTTGCTCGACCCAGAAAACCCAGTGCAGGTTTCCTCTGAAGATGTCGTAAAATGTGAACGTATAGTTTATGCGAGGATCCGGCGGATTTGTGTAGCAACGTGTAACGATCATCACTATGTATCAAGACTCAGAATGGCATTGTTCCCAAATTTTCGTGCGCTGAAGGACGGATCACATGCATAATTTGATTTCCCAGCATCTCTTTGCGATCGGAATATACAATATGCTAGGTGGATGCATTGAGGGATCGACTGTGTACTGTTGGAAGGCCTGTAAATTCTTCGATTAATGGATTGCGAAAGTTGAACCAAACGTTGAACCATCATTGATGGCATCCTTTTTATCGGCCATGAGTCACCGCGCCCCGCGTGTTTTGCTTTCCACGAGTCGAAGCCCCCGCCTGAACTTGATGCTCTTACCGCGTATATGTGTTCTTCTTTCGGCGGTCTAATGTTTGACGTTGGCTGGCAAATCTGGACCCTTCGCACTTCCTCCAAGATGCCTCCTGACTTCCAAATCGTGCTTGGCAGGCTTGCTCAATGCTCTCTCGAGCTCGTCTGGCTCGAATGGTCTGCATTACCCAGAACACCGTGCCAGATAGAGATAATCCGAACACTCAGTCGGTTTGTTACTTCCATCTGGCATTTCGCTTCACGTTTAATCTCACAGCGCGGATACGACTCAGACGCGCGCTAACGAAACCACAGCTTTCAACAGCACTCGGGCATCGCTGCTGTGCGCCATTCACGCTGACCTCTTCCCTCGCCTCTATCTTTCCCCCCACAGACATGCCCTCCAGTATGCTCAAGAAGTCTCTGACCGCCGCCGAGACTCTGCGTACCCGCTGCCAGACAGTGCCAGACCTGAACGCTTACCAGCCGCTCGTCACCTCAGCAGTCGAGCTATGCGTCTCTGGGGCACCCGTACGACTCTTTCAATCTTGTCCGCGAGATTAGGACTGACCAAAGCCAGAGTTCTAGGAAGAGGGTTTCCTCGCTTGCGGTGTACTCGGTGAAGAAAACCACAGCGCTCGTTCAGAAGGGGATCAACTTCCCGCTGACGCCTGAACGCCAGCAGGGTCTGGAGACGTTCGAAAGGTAATTGATGGTCTTGGACTTCGCTTCTGTTCACGCCAATTAATTGCTTCAAAGGGCCCTGGATAGTATACGTCGATACATCGAATCGATGCCTCGACAAGGCAGCAGCAAGTCCTTGAAATTCAGTTTTTCTGCCGTCACATTCGACCGCGAATCCTGGCGTCTCAAGGGCAGCTTGAATGCTGCTTATAAGAATCTGGTAAGTTGCCTCAGCTTCTCGTGCTGATCTAGCGTTCACATAGTAATTTGCAGACCGAGCTCCCAAAGAAATCTAAATTGGCCTTGCACTCGCCGTGCACTTCCGGCGTATCGCGGACTGAGTGTCTCATTGAAATTGCGACTGTCGGTACGCGCATAGCGGGTGCTACCCGTTCCCGGCCTCGCCTTTGCGAAGCCCGCATTTGCGATGGCGGCCTTGATATGTGAAACAGCCAAAGTCAGTGTCAAATTATGGGGAACATGGGTGCCATTGACGTCCGAATAGACTGTCAAGAGCAATCACACCGCCGCAGAATCCCTCGCGCGCCATGCAGAGAATGTGACGAATTCCATCGTCCGTCGTGCTGATCATGCCCTGCAAAGAGGTAGCTTGGAGGAGTTGTGTCGGTGCGTTTCAACATCCGTAATGATTCATGTTGAAGTGAACTGAACTCACCCACCGTCCAGCGCACTTCAGCAGGTCCAAGTCTTCTTAGATCTTCTAAGCAATCGCCGACGCGTCCCACGCTGGATGTTGGCTGTCAAGGACAGGGATCGGTTCGCTGAGCTCAACAGCACACTCGATAGGTCACTGAATGGGTCACTGAATGTATTTTCGGTGAGTCGTGTTCACAACTCGCTCTTAATTTATCGCAGGCCAGCGAAAACCTGGATACCAATGGAATTGTGCGCGGTAATACGCAACAACTCACGACACTGGTGGCTACGGTGCACCGCGTCGAGCACGACGTCCAGCGCACTTTGACTGTAAGCGACTATTGCTCGTCAAGCTGCCGAGCACTGATTGAGACCCGCTGGCAGCTCGTCAACAGCACTGTCAGGGAACAGACGCCCAATGAATCACCGGAGAATAGGCGCAGTGTCAAACTTACGGCTTTTGTTCCATTCTCGTTCCATCGGACACGGATCTCACTTTTTTTTTCGAGATAGACCTGCATCAGCTTCTGCCATAGCAGTGACATCCAATTCGCTCAATGTAGAGAAAGGACCCCAGTACTCGGGATCGTTGCCGTAGATAAGTAATCTATTTATTTATTGTCAAAGACGAGTGTCAATCAGTGGCAGTGGCTTTAAGCTCACATCGCGTCTGTAGACCTCGTCGACCCTCATCTACCCACCTGCTGCCCTCTATGGCCTAGGGCAATAGCATGCACAAAATCTACGATCAGCCTTGGACCGAGATGGAAACCCAGAACGAGAGCTGCCACGACATCTCGTGTGAATTCTGCGTCTGCCCACGGCTACCCGCTTGAATTCCTCCCCCGCCACAAACAAGGTCATTTGCGACATGCATGACGGACTTGGAAACGCTCGCAGATTCTGACACAGAAAGGAGGACAAAACCCAGATGCCAGCGCGCTGCTTACTGTAAGGCTTCACTGGATTCTCACTTCATCACGTCTGTGTCGCTTCCGAGATGATCACTGGCTGTCCTAAATCCCGGAATGGCTGAGACACCCTCGGACGGCTACAGCCGACTGCAATCACTTTGTGGAGGGCTCAGGTCACGAACACTGCACGACTCGGAGCGAGAAGTCTGCATGTTCTCTTCAATCGGTCCTGAGGGCGCTGCATAGACTAACAAGGGGGATATACATGTAATATTCATTGGTAGACGAGGTACCAATATTGAAGCCTCCAGCGTCTTCCCGTTGAGTTGCAAAAATTGAGATGCAAAACTGTGCAAAACGAACCCTCAACTTGCCGAAACGGCCGCTTATCGCCCATCATCGGATCGCCCCAGGATACCCGGATTCTTCCGATCGCGAGTTCGCAACAAGCCTTTTCTTTTTCCAACGTTGGAAGAAAATTCGCGCAAGGATACTGGACCACAAAAATTATATGAAGGCATTGTATTGTGTATTGTGTATTGTGTATTGTCTATGTGTATGAGTGAACGTATCTCGAACCGTACTGGAAAAGAAAGAAACAAGAAAGAAAGAAACCGGAAAAGTCATCATGGTGTCATCGCCGGCGTCTGCCTACTCTCCACAGGCCAGAACAGGTGAACTGGAAGCAGATCTACCTGAACGTCCGCTCGCGCCCGCCCAGGCCCGTCTTACGTCCCAGCCATCCCGCTAACACCAACATGATCGCGGATGCGCGCGACCTCGGAGGCGGTGAGCGTGTTCTTGCTCGCGCGGAGCAAGTCCTCCCATGCGCGTTCGGCGTCGGCGGGCGAGGGGAACGATTCACTGCGATTTTTGCGTCAGCGCAAGTACGATGACACGATGGCACACCGAAGAGACGAAACAAAAAGAAGAGAAGAAGTTAACTGCTCCGGCAAAAAAGAAGAAGACAAGAAGACCCAAAAACTTACTTCAAAAACACCATGAACTTCTCCCAAAATACCGGCTCCGCCAGCGCGACGTGGTACGCGCTGGTCTCTTCGGCAGGGAGGCCGCCGCCCTCGGCGTCGAGGGTGACGGTGATGTCGTTCGCGGGGCTGCCGGCGGAGGACTCGGAGGACGGCGAGGGTGAGAGGACGACGAAGGGGATGCTGGCGGCGCCGCGGGTGGGCGGCGGCGGCGACTTACGAGGGCGTGAGCGAGGGGTGTGGGGGGCTTGGCGGAGTCGGACATGGGGGTGGCTTTGTCGGGGGTGGGTGGGTTGGTATTGTCGATGTAGAATACGAGATTCACGGTATCGCCGCCAGCGAGGGGATATATGTACATATCGCACGAGCTTCGCATCCGCAAGCGCCTGTCCTTGCAGAGAAGAGTCTCTGCGCCGCGACAAAGGGCCCGTTCGGCTACACTTCAAGGTGTTCTTGGAGGGTGGCGACGGATCCGTCGGGTGTTCGGTGAGGGTATACGTCTCGGGGGGCTTGAGGGATTTGAGATTCTGATTCTTGGAGGTCAAGGAATGGCTTATCGAGGACGAGGCGGAGGGGGATCGAAGTTGCGGACAAGCCAGTCTCAGCCAGTCTGTGTCGGCGCGGCCACCCTGCAGTGCGTGGCATGAGGCCATGGAGAGACGCTGGCCCGACTTTTCGTGGTGAAAGTCGTCGGAGAAGAATTGATGCGCCTGTGATCGGCAATCACCGGCCCGCTTGCGTGTCCCTTCACCACGATGATTGGGATCCTCCCGTTTTACTTGACTGCAAGCCTCTCTGGATCTTTCCGGCTTAAAAAACGGGGCTCTTGCTCTTCACTGTGAGCCCGAGGACTCGACAGCAAGAGAACGTCAAGGTTGGTCAAGAGCGTCAGCGTCCGACTCAGCGAACTCGAGTGAAGACCTGGCCCACGCGCTCTGTTACCACGTCGAGGGATTCTCTGTGGATACCGCCCTTTATTTGGTACTTTCCTGCCGCCAGCGCCGGTCCCCGGCATGGGCGCCTAAGTACATGCTATGCCACTACGAAATTGTGTCTTCGTGGTACAAATCGATTCGACATCACCCTGGACTTCTGGGAGTGTCTCTGTCCTCCTCCGTTCTATTTGGAGCTTCACAGCCCGACCCGGTGTGCGCTGCATGATCCTACAGCTTTGACCTGCCCTCGGCCCTAACGTCCGCCCTCGCTCTTTTCTCGTTTCTACCCCACGCACCACACATATCCTCAGTATGCAAAACATTATGACCATGGCCGAGTATCAACGCGCACGCTGCGAGATGACGCCGAGCCTGAGCGTGTATCTCCGGATCGCCACCTTGGTAGTCGAAGTCTGTGCTTCGGCGACACCGGTACGTCGCTCGCACTTTATTTTGGAGTGACCGAGGCTAATCGACGACAAGAAACCACGGAGAAAAGTACGGCCGCTTGCAATGCACGCCGTGAAATGCGTCACCGGCCTTATCGATAAAGGGACTAGCAGTCCTCTGTCGCTTGACCTCCAGTGTCTCAACAAGCTGGAGAGGTAAGTCTATTCTCTACATCAGGCGCTATGCATGAACTAACGCTTTTACAAGCACTTTCGATAGTATCCGCCGACATATCGAAGCAATCCCCGAGCAAGGCGCCAAGTCGCAGAAGATTATTGCAGCTGCCAAATTTCTCCTCGAATCCAGACATCTGGAACATGAATTGGACGCAGCGTGCAAGGCTCTTGTAAGTTCCTTCCATTGAAACTTGGTCTTGGCTTAGCTTTTCCCCAGGTCAAACGTCCAAAGGAACAAAAAGCCCAAGCACGCGGCGCATCGCGAACTGAGTGTGTCCTCGAGCTCGCGAGCATCGGCACTCGCGTAGCGGGTGCCGTCTGCGACATACCCGCTCCTGGCTTCGCTTTTGCGAAGCCCGCATTTGCGATGGCGGCCTTGGTATGTGAAACAGCTAGAGTTAGTGTCAAACTATGGGGAACATGGGATGCCATTGACGTCCGAATAGATTGTCAAGAGCAATCGCACCGCCGCCGAGGCCCTCGCGCACCATGCGCAGAACGTGACGAATTCCATCGTCCGTCGTGCTGGTCCTGCCCTGCAAAGAGACAGCTTGGAGGAGCTTTGTCGGTGCGTTTGAACATCCTTAATTCCTGTTGACGTGAACTCACCTACCGCCCAGCGCACTTCAGCAAGTGCAGGACTTCTTAGAAGTTCTGCAGAGCCGATGCCCCCGCATATCCTGGATATTCGCCTTCAGGGATAAAGAATGCTTCGCCGAACTCAACAGCACACTTGACAGGGCACTGAATGTGTTCTCCGTGAGTTCCATTCTTTCACGTTCTTGACTCGATCTTACTTTACCCTAGGCAAGTGAGAATGTCTCGGCGACGGAAATTGCGCGCCACAATGCGCAGCAGCTCGTCACCCTGGTGGCCGCCATAAATCACATCGAGGGTGATATCCAGCGCACCATGCCGGTAAGCTGCACGACATTCGCGCGCGACTATGGCGAGTGCTAATCGGAACAGTAGCTCGTCCACAGTAGCCTGAAGGAGATGACTTCCAGGGACCAGAAACCGAATCAGAACCCGAAGAGTTGGTTCAGCGTCAAACCAACAGCTTTCGTTCCATTCTTGTCCATCAGAGGGGCTCTCACGTTTTTTTTTTAGATTTCGTTGCACCAAGAACCAATGATTTGACCGACCACCGAGTTACATAAAGGAGTGAGCACCGGAACGGAGTGCTATTTCGGTGCTGCTGTTCCGGTGCTCAGTGTCGTTCCGGTGCCTATTGCCTTTGCCCATCCACCTTCTCCACCTTGGTACCCCCTTACATAATAGTGCAGTTGATCTGCTTCAATTAAGGTACCTTGATTATATCACTTACCGAGAGCATCCCCGCCTCTTAGTTGAGAGTAGACCGGTGACCGTCTGTCTATGGAGCAAGCTGTCATGTCTATCGACAGTTTACTTCATAGACAGAATTGGTTACCAGTCTAAGTTGAGAGTTCTTCCGGGATTTGAGCCAGTATTCCCAAATTGGAATCCAATTGGCTCTCCAAGGCCTGTTGAATGAACTCGCAGTTGGCGTGAGCCTCATCCAGCTTTCAGAAATTGAACCGCCGGCAGGCCAAAACGTTTCCGCAAACTTGCGCATTGGATCGGAGAATATCCTGCAGCCGTGATTCGATTACTCTACGGGAAAAAAAAGCTTCCAGTCATGCCGAAGAACGTTGGAATTGTCCAGCGCCGGTGTTCAGTCACATCTACAAACAAGCAAGTGCCCATTCATTCCTGATTTCTGGCGCTTTTCATCCACAATGTGCGCTTGATGGTATGCGCCAATCAGAGGGGTGGAAACTTACAACGCTGCCTAGGAAAAAGGCAACCTGCGTGCGGACGAAAAGAAATCGGGACTTGCCGTAGAGGACGAATACACAGCTCGAAGACTTTTGCGCGTCGAGCTTGCGTCGAGCCCAGTGATTTTCTTCATGTCGGCCCGCCACTAGGCTTGAGGGGGTTTGCAAGTAAGGTACAGGAAGTATCAAGGACGTATAGCTGACAGCGTGAGGCCAGGTGGCGCAGATCCTAAGTCCTATGGTAGCCTGAGTTAAGTGGAGAAAGGAAAACAGGTGGGCCTGAACTTGATGATTTTGGAAGGCGCCCACCGTCAGAACATATCGGGGTTCACTCGTTCTAGCTGGAGACTTTGGGGGTTGGACACCCCGAGGAGCTCGAGACTAGATTTGCGTGAGAAACTCTCCTGCGGGTGAGGTTGAATCTCCGTTGTGCGTTGTCAGTCGTCTCGGTTGCGGAAGTTGAACAAGAGGTTGAACAATCATTGATGGCATCGTGCGGACCGGCCATCACCGTCTCGGCGCGTGTCTTCCTTACCCCAACGACCCAGACCCAGCTTCAGATTGCCTAAGTTGCAGACAATGCTCTTACCGCTTGTACTTCTCACTGTGTCTATTCCAGCTGTATACTGTATAAGATAGAGCGGCAAGCCGGGCCCGAGGAGTCGGCGCTCCGAGTCAGAGCTCTGGCACTTGCTTCAATTTGAATCCTCTTTACTTATCTGCCGCGAGCTCTGTCTCTCTGATTGAACCGTGACTGGGAATGAACGAAATGAACGAGCACTTGGTCCGCACCTCCGTACTTCATTTCACCTCACGTTTTCTTAGGCCTAGCAGATAGAGCAAGTCTAAAGATAGACGCGCGCTAATGACCACAGCTTTCAATAACGCTGGGCCCACTGGGACCCACTGAGATTGCTGTGCGCCCTTCTCGATGCCCTCCTTCACCTCCTTCGTCCTCCTGAAAATGCCCTCCAAGCCGCTCGAGGAATCTCTAGCTATTGCTGAAGCTCTACGCACCCGCTGCCAGACAGAGCCAGACATGAACGCCTACCAGCCGATTGCCACTTCAGCGGTCGAAATTTGCGTTGCTGCGACCCCCGTACGTTCTTCTTATCTATTACCCGGGTGAAAGTTGAGGAAGCAACAAGGGCTCGCGGAGCAAGACATCTTGGCTTGCGGTGCACGCCGTGAAGAACACTTCAGCTTTGATCGAGCAGGGAGCAAACTTGCCTATGACACCTGAACGTCAGTTGGGTCTGCAGAGATTCGAGAGGTTTGATGTCTGGTACCGGCTCTTCTTGCACCGACTGATTCATCTCAAAGGGCCCTTGATAACGTTCGCCGGCACATGGAATCGATTCCTGAGCGACCCAGCAGCAAATCCTCCAGGTTCAGATTCTCTGCGCTGAGATTTGACCGCGAGTCCTGGTATCTTAAGGGTGATTTGAAGGCAACTTATAAGTCTCTGGCAAGTTCCGTCTACTTTTCCGTCCTCATTCCATGTTCACATCGTTTCCGTAGATCGAGTGTTCAAAGAAGCGAAAATCGGTCGCGCCTTCTGACCCAACGCCAAATGAGTGTATAATTGAAATCGCCAGTATCAGTACGCGCGTAGCGGACGCCATCTGCGAAATTCCTCTTCCCGGCCTCGCTCTAGGGAAGCCGGTAGTCGCGATAGTGGCGCTGATTTGCGAAACTGCGAAGGCAAGTAGAAAACTGCCATCGAATGCGCTACCTGACCGTCCGTATAGACAGTCAAAAGCAATCGCACTTCCGCCCGTGCTCTGGCTCGCCATGCACATCATGTGACGGACTCCATCGTGGCTCGTGCTGGTCCAGCCCTGCAAGGAGACAGTTTGACGGAGCTGTCTTGGTGCGTTTATAACTGCCTTATTATAATTGTATCAGAATCAAACGTACAAGCCATCCAGCACGCTGCAACAAGTCCAGGATCTCCTGACAGTTCTCCAGACCCGTACGCGGGCCACCTCGTGGATTTTTGCTGCCAAAGACAAAGAGCGCTTCACCGAGCTCAACAACGCACTGGATAGATCGCTCCAGGTTTTTTCGGCGAGTTTCATATTTTCTTGTCCTCAACGCGCCCTTATCTTTACCATAGGCAAGTGGAAGTATCTTCGCGACGGAAATCTCGCACGGTAACGCGCAGGCGCTCACCACGCTCGTGGCCACGGTTCATCGCGTCGAGAACAACGTCAAGCGCACCATGTCGGTAAGCGCTGCGCGGTTACTTCGCCCGTTTGATTAAGTTGTTGAGCGTATATTGCGATGCTAGCTCGTACACGGTCGTCAAACCCCTTCCGTCGAGACACCGAACATCTGGGGCGGTGCTAAACCAGCCTTCGTTCCATTTTTGTCCTATCAGACACCGCTGTCCCTTTTTTTTTTTTACCAAAACCGACCATTAGGCTGTGGCAAGCCTGTGGCAGTGCCGCTGTGCATCAATAAATTCGGGGATCTTTGGTAAGGATATATGTATATAGCCTTACAAAGCGCGCAATTCTCACAATGTTCACAATAATTGTGGACAATCTTACAATGCTTTACAGCTAATGGCAGTACCGAAGGCGCGAATCGAAAATTGCCGTTTTGGGCAGATTTGGATCCCCGCGAAAGAATTGCCTATATCTCAATGAGTTTTGCACGCATGGACCTGTAAACTAGCCAGATAGTTCGGGCTAATTCGTGCGCAATTAGTGATAGAGTCAAATCGGTTGAAAAACAAAATGATTTGGTTACCCATGAGTTCACACTCTTCCGAGGCCAAAGCTCGGTACTGAAAGCCCAGTTGTTGTCCGATGGGTCTGATTTTTTGTGGAGGGGAGTATAGGACTGTTACAAAGCTTTTCATAGAGCCGTATTGGCTACTGGATGTATCTGAGGGTGGGCCATCGAGTTTCCTCCGTCCCGGTTGAACTCACTCTAGCTACTTCAATTTTCCACCAAATACTATAGTAGAACGACCCATGCGATCGCGTTTCACTCCCTTACCTTCAGTACATCTGCCCGGACACGAGGATCCAGAACAATCCTGCTGATTGCTAATTGGGCCGCGTCGCGTCTCAAATCGGCTATCATCAAATTCCATGTCACAAGTGACTCAACGTCCTTTGCATCTTGCTTCCACCATGGCCAGTTGAGCGCAACGATACTGGGGTCAGGGCATTGTAATTTGTGTGTATTGCGCATTATCTATGCTTATGAGTGACCGTATCCGAAATCGTACGAGGAAAGAAGAAAGAAACCCTGAAAACTCGTCAAGTACTGGTATCATGGCCTGTCGCGTGCAAACGGCGCACGCCGCTCAGGAAATCACAAATCGACCCACGCTAGGTCCCGGCCATACCGCTAACACCAACATGATCGCGGATGCGCGCGACCTCGGAGGCGGTGAGCGTGTTCTTGCTCGCGCGGAGGAAGTCCTCCCACGCGCGTTCGGCGTCTGCGGGCGAGGGGAAGGATTCACTGCGATTTTTGCGTTAGCACACATACGTCACAACGCCACATCAAAAAAGGAAGGAAGGGAAACCCCGAATATCCGTCAGCCCACGTCGCAACGGCACACCCAAAAGAGAAGAACCCCCCGCCAAATAAAAAGAAGAAGTAGAGAAGAGAACTCACTTCAAAAACACCAACAGCTTCTCCCAAAACACCGGCTCCGCCAGGGCGACGTGGTACGCGCTAATCTCCTCCGCGGGAAGGCCGCCGCCCTCAGCGTCGAGAGTGAGGGTGATGTCGTTCGCGGGGCTGCCGGCGGGGGACTCGGAGGACGGCGAGGGCGAGAGGACGACGGAGGGGATGCGCTGGTGGCGCCGCGGGTGCGCGGCTGCGGCCACTTGCGAGGGCGTGAGCGAGAGGGTGGGTGGTTTGGGGGCGTCGGACATGTCTTTGTCGGGGGTGGCTGGGGTGGTGGTTGTAGTGGGTGGAGAAGAAGTGGGTGCGGAAGCGGGCAAAGCCTTCAATACGAGATTCACGGTATCGCCGTCGGCGAGGGGGTACTCCTTCACGAGCTTCGCGTCCGCGAGCGCCTTTCCTTTCAATAAGAGTCTCTGCGCCGCAACAGGCGGTCCGTTCGGCTGCGCTGCGAGGCGTTCTTTGACGGTGGCGATGGAGTCGGCGGGGTGCACGGCGAGGGTGTACGACGCCGCGGGCTTGAGGGACTTGAAGGTCAAGGAGATGCTCGTCGAGGACGAAGACGAGGCAGAAGGAGGTGGGGTGCGGCGAGGCGGTGCGGGCAAGGCAATCTGATCGATATCGTCAGTATCTGTGGCCACCGTGACCCTGCAGGGCGTGGGGTGAACATGGGAGACGCACGGGGAGGACGGGGATCTTCTTGAGGCTGTTCTGGGGCGGCTGCTGGTAGTCGTCTGTGTAGATGACGGGCTGGGCGCCGAGGGTGTTGAGGTAGACTCGCAGGAACGCGACTTCTGCTTGGTCGGCCATTGAAAAGGCTGTGGAGTTGCCTCTTTGGGACGATGTTCATGTTTGCCCACCGTGATGGCGCTGCAGCCAAATTAACGCTCGCCTCATATCCACGACGACGACGGTCGCGAAGGTCGGGGATGATCGATGACCCTGAACGCGGGAGCGCTTCTCTTCCCAGCGCAAAAACAAACTTGACAAAGGGAGACTCCGAAGGGTCTCTGACCCCCAAGATTTCAGGCTTTCAACCAGAACGCCACGACACGACTCAGAATTCGAAAAAACTCGGGACACAACTGTATAGCTGGAACTTGGCTTCTGAATTGGCTAGAACTAAGCTGGAGCTAAGCTGGAACGACTCATCCAAATCAACGGTCTCAAACGGTATCGGTCAATCCCAAGCTTAAGGCCAACGCGCTCCGGTTCTTCCTGGATGAACGCCGCTTGATTCCAAGTCCAACAAATCCAAGCCCAATCGCAATCTCACTGCGCGCCCTAATTTTCACCCTGTCGCCCCTACACAGCGACTCGTCGCGCAGCCGCACTAGTGGCTTTCTGTTTCCTAAACAGTTCGAGAGCAGGGCCGTCGGCGACTTTCCAGGGCAGGTGGCAATTATCGCCCTTCAAATCGCCTCTCCACTCACACCATTGAGCAGTCATCAGCCACGTCAACAATTTCCAGGATCGTTTTATTCCTCTTGGTTTTCTGGAAGGATTAACCCCGGCGAACCTGCAAACTTCAGCCTCGACATTCAATCGTTCGAAATATCTTGTTCTTGAAGAACTGAAACCGGACGCTTTCCCGCCAGCGTGCTGTGGCTTTGACGCGCCAGAGTGGGGTTCAACATGGGCCATATCTTCTTCGAGAGAAGATGGTTGTCTTGGGACTGAATATCCGACATTGAGTCGTCGCTGTGCAGCGCTGATTTTTCCTCTCGATCCAAATCAACGACGGCAAGTCAGCTTCAGCATTCCGGTATCCTTTTGTCAACCAATCCATCTGCTTGACTGACGCCGAACAAACTCGGACATCCTCTCGAACCCTGAGATGACCCATCCGTCAAGCATCTTCCAGCACCATAACAATCACTCTTCACCCTGGGTCGCAGAATACTCGGAGCTGAATGTGTTGTCTTCAATTCGACTGTGATTCTGAGAGAGATGCAGTACGGCCCAGTCGCTGTGGTAGTGCACGCATCAAGTACTCGCATATTGCACGAACAAAGCTTAGAAGACGGGGAAAGAATCCGGAGACCAGGATGAAGGGTGGGAACACAGCTCCGAACAAATTCAAGACATCAGCTCCTCATTGCCCAACAAAACCTGTGGTCATGCGGCGCAACATCCCGGTAGAGCGCGGAATACTGCAGTCGTTTGACACTTCTATGAGAAGTAGGCCATTCTGAGCCTTGCGGTAGGCGGAGATGGCCACGTGTCGGGGCAAAAAGGGGCCATCCTCTGCAGCACTGGGGAGGCAGAGTCAATGTCGCACGGGCAGCGAGTGACTGACAAGCCTCAGGCTGAACATCAGATTGCCTTTCTCTCTTTCGGACACTTTGACAGTGTAATCCCTTTTGATAATGTTCAGGTAGATGAACACAACCCAACATCACGTACTGAACTCTTTGAGAGCAGTCATTGTGTTCCCGCTGGATCCGAGTCAGGCCGTTTGTGAATGGTTGCTGGCGTCACAATAGACGCAGGACGACAGCCTTGTGATATTACTTATACATGGAGTTGAGTGCCATCTGGAAGTGCAGCTTTCCGTGGATTTGAAAGTGCCACAGAATGTCCTCATTTCCAACTGGCTTTGAACGTGTTGGAAAGGAATCAATCTTTGGTGTGCAATTTCAAACTCCGACATCAAAGGAGGAGGAGGTAACTGCTGTGCTCCCTATAAGGAACATACGGCCCGTACGGGTACTGCATTCTACGTGCCCCATCGAAATGAACAAGATGCCAGCCTAACACCACATCCCTCTCACGAAACCAACACTGTAGACGGGACCAGACCTCTGACCTAATGCTGCACAACACTGTATCCCGAAGGAATGAACCGTTCGAACGAGTCGAAGAGAACAAAAACCTCTGCCACATACTATGTTGCCACTCGTTGTATCGCCTTCCTCGAGGACACCATACGACCCAAAAAGTTGTAATGAGTCAACCGTAGGTACTCTTTTTCGAGTGCCGGGTCACAGGTGAAGGCGTCGCTGAGGAAAAGTTCCCGTAAGTTCGTCAAAGGACCGCGGACATCACAGTCCAGCAGCGCATGGACCTCGTCTTCGACGGACACCCGACAGAACGTTGCACAACCGCTCCTTGCGGGGAACAGCCAAGCGGTACCAGAACGGGTATCTCAGACGCTCCACGCTGAGATTATGGATAGATGAGTGAGTGCCTTACGGTGAGCCGGCACATGCACCATTGTCAAGTAATGGCGGCGCCGGCGCGTTACAACGGACAGTGAGCTTGAGTCGTCTGATCTCTCGAGACGGTGTCGTAGTGATGCGTCTTCTGCAGGAAGGCGATGTCGATGTCGAAGTGAAGATCAGTGAAAGTGGTCTGGCAACTTTACCGTTTATACACGCAAGGCACTATGAACTAAGATTGAGTTGGGGAGCACTGGATTACCGAGATCACGATTTTCCGTTCAATGATCTAAAAAAAAAATGAGACGTGTCTGTCTGATTGGCAGGTGATGTACGAAAACGGAACGAAAGCTGTTCGTTTGACGCTTAGCCAACTCTTCGCTTTCTGATCCCTGGGAGCCATCTCTCAAGTCCTTCAGACTGCTTTGGATCAGCTGCTGCCCCGAAGTAGTGCTCAACATCTTCGCACACAATAACCGTGCAGCTTACCGTCATAGTGCGATGGACGTCAGTCTCCACGCGATGTACGGTAGCCACAAGTGTCGTGAGCTGGTTCGCGTCACTGCGCACGACTTCAGCCGCACCGATGCTTTCACTCGCCTGAAATTGGTTTGAACCAAGAACGCGTACAGAGCCCGAGAACGCAAGCTTACGGAGAACACCTGAAGCGCCCTGTCAAGCGCGCTGTTGAGCTCGGCGAAGTGATCCTTGTCCTTGACAGCGAAGATGAAGGATGTAACCCGCCGGCGGCGCTGTAAAACCTTGAGGAAGTCCTGGATACTCTGGAGTGCGCTGCAAAACTATTAGCTGTCCGTTCGAACCAGGGGTTTTTGACAAAACGAACTGATGCAGCTCAGTCAACGGTTCTCCTTGAGTCCGGGTATCGACACGGTCGACGATGGAGTGCGTCACGTTCTGTGCATGGCGAGAAAGGGCCTCAGCGGCGGTGTGATTGCTTTTGACGGTCTGATATTCGGAGCTCAACTTACTCCAGGGCCACGGAAAATCCAACACTCACCTTCGCGGTCTCACAAATCAAGCCCACCATCGCGACTGCCGGCTTGCCTAGAGCGAGGCCAGGAACGGGGATGTCACAGACAGCGGCGGCTGCGCGCGTTCCGAGGGTCGCGAGCTCGATGACATACTCAGTCCGCGATGCGCCCCGTACTTGTGCTGTTTGTTTCTTTTGACCTTTGATCTGGGAAAGAACTAAGCCAGGACGAAGTTTCTTGAGGGAAGAGGCGAACAAGAGCCTTCTGAGCGGCGTCCAATTCCGTTTCCAGATGCATGGATTCGCGGCGGAATTTAATAGCTGCAACTATCTTCTGCGAATTGGCGCCTTGCTCTGGGATCGTCTCGTTATGTTGACGAATCCTATCAAGGATGCTAGGGAAATAAGTGAGTCTCGTGCACACATTGTAGATGTGAAGTTACCTCTCCAGTCTGTTCAGATACTGCTGGTGGTCAAGCGACAGAGGGCTGCTGGACCCTTTATCGATCAGGGCGGTGGTACGTTTTGCGGCGTGCATCGCAAGCCACTGCACTTTGCTGCGCGATTCCTTGTCATTTGTTAGCCTTGACCGCTCCAGAACACAAGTTAAAATGACATACTGGTGTTGCGGAAGCGCACACCTCGACTGCCAAGGTGGCGACCCGACGATACATGTCTAGGCTCGGCGTTGTCTCGCAGCGTGCGCGTTGATACTCGGCTATCGTCATACTTTTCTTCTCCATCTTGGGGAGTGTGCAAGGGTAGAAACGAGGACAGAGGAATGGCGGACGTTAGGACCGAGGGCAGGAGAAAGCTGTAGGATCATGCTGCGCGCGCCGGCTCGGGCTGTGAGGCTCCAAATAGAACGGAGGAGGAGACAGAAACTCCGGAAGTCTCATTTCGATTTGTACCACAAAGACACAGCTGCAGATTCGCAGGTGATGTAGGCGCCTAGGTCCCGAATTGGCGCCGGAAACACAAGACCGCCAGACAAGGGTGAGGAGCCTCTTTGGATTGACGAAGGATTTTACTGGCATTCGTCGAAGCGCTGACGAAGCGCGTGGGCCAGGTCTTCACTCGAGTTCGCCGCTGACGCTCTTGGCGTTCTCTTGTCGAGTCCTCGGGTTCGTAGCGTAGAACGATACACACGCCCGTGGTATCCTTACCAGCCAGGGAACATCGGGAGAAGGATAACTGGAGGATCCGAATTGGCGTGGCGAAGGGTTGGCGGAGGTCGGTGACCGTGAAAAGATGCGGTGTTTACCGATATCCATCACAGGCGCATCAGTTATCCGGGATCGCCTTGATCGTATCATGACGCACCTCCCTACTCCTCGCGTTCTTGACGAGGCTCTCCTTGAAGCTTGACCTTCAAGTCCCTCAAGCCACTTAGCCAGCCACGTCCGAGTCGTACACCCTCGCCGTGTACCCCGCCGACTCCATCGCCACCGTCAAAGAACCCCTCGCAATGTAGTCGAATGGGCCACCTGTTGCGGCGCAGAGACTTTTGCTGAAAGGAAAGGCGCTCGCGGACACGAAGGTCGTGAAGGACTATCCCCCTCCCTGCCAGCGTACGGTACTGTGAATCTCGTATTGGAGGCTTTACATGTACCCGTCAATTCCATGCCTCGACATCCCCACCCACCCCCGACAAAGACACCATGTCCGACGCCCCCGCCAAACCGCCCCTCTCTGTTACGCCCTCGCAAGCGGCAGCAGCTGCCCACCCGCGGCGCCACCCAGCGCATCCCGTCCGTCGTCCTCTCGCCCTCGCCCTCGTCCGAGTCCCCGCCGACAGCCCCGCGAACGACATCGCCCTCACCCTCGACGCCGAGGGGTGGCCTCCCCGCGGAGGAAATCGGCGCGTACGATGCCGCGCTTGCGGAGCCGGTGTTTTGGGAGAGCTGTTGGCGTTTTTCAAGTGAGTCTTCTGCCTTGGCGTTGTGTCGTATGTCACGGTGTACTGACGCGTGTTATATGGTGAATCATTTCCCTCGCCCGCAGACGCAGAACCCGCATGGGAGGACTTCTGGACCGGTTGACCATCTGTCTATGAAAAACTGTCGATAGACAGTTTTCATCGACATAGTTAAGTTTCGATAGCAAGCTGTGAGGACTTCCTTCGCGCGAGCAAGAGCACCTTCACCGCCTTCGAGGTCGCGGGCGATCATGTCGGTGTTAGCGGTATGGCTGGGACCTAGGCGAGCGTCAGGGAGCGTGAGCCGGCATTCAAGTCGACCTATGTCCAGTTTTCCTGGACGTGCAGTCAACTAGTGGGCGATACCACCTTGTTTTCTCGTATGGTTTGTTGGAATGACCCGCTCAAGATCACCCGGAAATATAGCAGAAGACCCGCGGAAACACGCTAGGGAATCAATGCAAGGGAAAGCTATATAATTACAGGTGCGTCGTCGTTCTGGAGCCAGTTGCCGTGGCTCGGGGATGCCTGGAAGGGAACAAAGTAGCGGCGGGTCGGGCGCGGATTCGGGAATGGTCCATGTGTGCGCGAGCACGGACTCGGACTTCACTTCGAACATGGTCGTCAGATACGTTCGTACGTGATCACAAGCATAGATGATGCATAATACAAAATCTTGATATTACTGGGATGGTCAAGGCGCGATCGGAAGAATTCGGGTGCCTCGTTGAGACGATCCGACGATGGCCGATCAGGACAGCCGTTTCGGTATCTTGCTCAGGGATCGATTCAATGTACCGGCGAATGGTATCGAGAGCCCTTGAGTGTTCAATTCCCATGGATGAATTGAATTAGTGGGCGTCAAAACAAAGTACCTCTCGAAGTTCTCCAAATCCAGCAGACGCTCAGGCGGGAATTTTACTCCAATCTCAATCAAGGTTGCGGTTTTCTTCACGGCGTGCGCCGCAAGCGAAAGTACTTTCTTCCGGGGCGCCTTATGATTTATGAGCCTTCATCCGAATAGAAGGTGTGCGAGACGTACAGATGTTGCTGAAACGCAGACTTCGACTGCTGAGGTAACAAGCGGCTGGTACGCGTTCAGGTCCGGCTCTGTCTGGACTCTGGCAGCGGGTGCGCAGAGCCTCGGCAATGTTCAAAGATTTTGGAGCATATTGGCAGACATGGGGGCAGGCGAGGTAACGTCAAAGAGCAGCGTGAACGGAGCTGTGGGCAGGCTGTGGATCCGTGTAGTGGGCAGGCTGTGGATCCGTGTACGCGGCGCGCGTCTATTGCTGCTGTAAAGCAGCTCGAAATAAGACAGAACCGTGTGGATTTGGGCCCGGTCCATCAGCTAATTTCGAGGTTGAAGCCATGCATGTAGGATTCAAACCTTTCCCTGACGACAGAAAGTCGATCGTCGATACCGCAGGACGTTAGGCTCAAATTGTTGCAAGGACAGAGCTTGGACAGAGCGCCACCAGCAAGAATAGAGGGCCAAAAGCAAGGGGTTATGCAGGCTAGAAGAGATTTCTGCGCTACGGAGTAGTTCATGATAACCGGGACGAACTGGCGGCGAGTAGTGAAGCGTGCAGAAGACATCAACCGGTGATTGCCGATCAGAAGGATGGCATCATCGACAGGTTCAAATTGAACATGGTTCGCCAACCCAACTCCAGGACGGCGACCAGGCCAGAAAAATCCCGTCCTCGCTCAGGGCCAAATATTGTTTCAAGTTCTTGTGGACGATCGGCGATTGGATTCCATTAGCGACGGCTCAATATCGTTCAACCGGATCCCAAACTTGAAGCCTCAGGAGGTCTGCTTCATATCACGGTTTCTCACCCATCAAGATATCTACTGTGTCGCGTTGCAGCTTGCAAGTAACAGTCCAGCATGAGATTGACTGCTGATTTATACTTTTTCTAAATCTGAGACGCACTTCATGTATCGAGAAAACGCAAGAGAACAATGCCTTCGCGCCATCGAAGCCAAGTTGATCCGTGTAGCCAAGCTGAGGCTCGGAATTGGCGCGGAATCACCGGAATCGACACGGAACTGTCGGAATCGACCCGGAAACGTCTCCCAGGGTTGAGCAGTCGTCAATCTGACTTTCCTGCGGCATATCCGTCGGCTCGCCTTCAGTGGTTTAAAAGGAGGAATATTTTTTATCCACACATCGAATCCTTTCCCATAATGATGCTGTTCCACAGCGTCAGCTATCTTATTCTCATATTCATTGCCGCTCATGCGAAACCGACCTTCAAGGAGGCCCCCCTCTCAAGCCGGGTCATCTACCAGTCTCCTGACTCCCTCTTTATCGAGAACATTGCCGTACGGGCCTCGTCGGAATTGCTTCTCACTTCTGTCGCCTCTCCCACTCTTTTCGCCCTCGATCCCACCACCGTCAACGGCACGCTGCAGCTTGTGCACACCTTCCCGAACGCCAATTCACTCAGCGGCATCACGGAATACCACCCTAATGTCTTTGCCATTGCGGCGTCCGTAATAGACCCGACATCGGGGTGGATCCCCGGTTCGGTCGTCATATGGAGCATCGACTTCAACCCACCGGCGCCCGTCGCCCGCATCCTTGCCGCCGTTCCGGGGGCCAACTCTACCAACGGACTCACGGCCCTGCCCAGTGAGCCAGACACCCTCCTTTTGGCCGACTCCTTCGCGGGGATATGGCAGATCGACGCTCGCACCGGAAGCGCGCGCCTCGCGCTCCAGGACCCGACCATGCTCCCTGGCGGGCCGGGGACGCTCGGGATAAACGGCATTCATGTGCGCGACGAGCATCTGTACTTCACCAATTTGCAGCAGGCGACGTACGCGCGCGTGCCGCTCTGTGTCGAGCACGGGAACCTGACAGCTGGGGGTAGCACAGAGGTTTTCTCAACACTAGGCGCCAAGCAAGGTCCGGACGACTTTACCTTCGATCGCCAGGGCCGCGCATGGATGGCCGTGCATCCCGGCGCATTGGCGCTTTTCTCCCAATCCTCGGATCAGAAGGGAAATTGGACGCAGCAGACGGCGGTGGGGAATGCAAATGGCACGGATGTTGGGATGATTCAGCCCACGTCGGTGGCGTTTGGACGAGGCAGTTCAGTGCAAGGAAATACACTGTATGTCACCACGGACGTGGGACAGGTCCTTGCGGTGGATATCATTGAATAAAACCATGTCCTCTTCTCGCATTATCAGGCTCACCTTGATCCTTCATTCCTTACCTTTGCATACCCATCACACCCTCTTTAATCGAAAACGTATGCTCTACGCCAAAGACGTTTCATGCTTTCTTGGGGAGGAGGCAGTCGTTCACAGGTAGACAGGTAGAGCGTGGGCAATCGGCGCTGTAAGTGAGATTAGGATCTTGATCGTCCACGATAACGAATACACCAGACATCCGTAGAGGGTGAGGGGGGAGGAGACCGAGGGGACTTACCGCGAAGCGATGGAAGGCTAAGCAACAAGATCGGGAAACCCTGACTCCGAGATGATCTCGAGAAGTCGAAGCCTTTCCCTGCTAAATCTGCAGTTGATCCACGAGTAGGACGGCACTTTTTCCCGTTGGTCCCAATTTGAAAATGCTTAGGAACGCTGCACCCACTGCTGCACACCGATTCAAGGTGATAGAGACCCAGCGTCGGCTCTAGTCCATCAAGGGAGCCAAACGTAGATGGCGGAGGAGCACGGCAGAATATAAAACAGATAGAGTTCAGGACCATGATAAGTTGGAAAGATCCGGTTCCAAAATGGTACCGGGTGGTCTGGACGTGGATAATCTTAGTAAAAGCGCGTTACTTACTGCAAGTCTGTCAGACTTGCTGCGAGCAGAGAAAGGAGCGAAAGGTGGCTTCGCACCGTGAATTCGGATTTGTTGAACATCTCGCCGACAGTTGCAAGTGGGAAGCGGGAACAGTACCGCGGATATTCTTCAGAAGATAGCTGGGTTATTCAACACTCAACATATTTACAAGCCGAGACATATGGACGACTATCCTTCGGTATCCCGCAGCCATTTATCGACCTCTTCCGGTATGTGGATAGCCTTGTCACCCCAAGCGTGTCCGACTCCCTGGACGACAACCTGTTTCAAGACCTTCCTTGTGTCCTTGCTCTCGAGCGTACTCGTCCAAATTCCATAAAATAGAAAGGTCTCACCAGATCCGGTAACAGTTAGCACTCCTGCTACATCAGGCTCTTTCCCGTCTAACTCCGATGGAAGATCTGGCCAGCCATTGCCCTGAACAAGGCCCTCCAATGAGCGAAAATAAGAGCCGGTTTTCCAGAAGCCGATGAGCGGGTTGAGGTCAACGGGATAGGATACGAGGACGTATCGGGGCGGCTGAAACTGGGTGAACGAAGGGGCGGGTCGAGAACAGCCGGCGTATATGGCTCCCGCGGAATAACCCTGCAAATGTTCAGAAACTTCGAAAAACACCTGTACACAAGAGATTTGAAAGACAGACGCAGATGAAGAGTTGGGCCTTCTGGATGTCAGGAAAATCTTCGAGGAATCGGCTCATGGACTCCCTTAGTACACGCTGGGGTTCCTTTTGAGCACACAGACGTCTTGCCAGGCAGCCGCTGCGACGTACGTTGTAGTCTGCCACTCCAGCATCACCCATCCAAATGCCAAGATCTGACCACTCGTTCCCCCCGCCGCTGGCACCATTTCCTCTGCTATTCCAGCTTACGACTCGTAGGCGTCTCTGGTCGCGGAGATACTCCGCAAGCTTCCGGACTTCCGGCTGGTCAAACGTGCCTCCTAGCCGTCCATGCGCGATGAGAGCCAGTCCAAGAGGGGGTACACCGTCCGTTGGGTTTTCCACCCGTGTTTCCAGATGGAGAGTTTCACTTGAGGATCCTTGACCCATATTCGACGACGCGGAGGTGAAAGCAGGACAAAAGCGGAGACGAGCTCGGGAGCGGGCCTGCGGGCCGCATCGGCCAATGACGAGCAGTCACGATGTGACCGTGACCGATACACCTCTTGCTTGTCAACCACCATCTTGCAAATGGCCGCCCTCAAAATTAAGGTGTTTATTTTCGGCTTGTGAGGCATTTTCCGAGTCGAGCTATGCCCCATCCCAACCCTTCCGGGTAGCGACGACCGCCGGTGCGAGGTAGCGCTTCACAAAGAAATTCCTGCACAAGTCCAAACAAATTTCGCCCTCCTCGACGGATGGGCCCAAAAGGCAACAATGGCGAGCGGTTATGATATGAAACACACCCAACGGTGGAATTGCGAGATATGTGGTGCGATACTGTCCTTCGACGTGTGCAGGCAATTAAAAAGGGATGCGTCAAGGGAAGCCAGCGAGAGAAACTTGGTTCGACCCACGACCCTCGTTGAATCCATCCGAGCCTTTAGTCATTCTGAATGTGAGTTTAGCGGTGACTCGCGACTTTTCTTGAACATTCCCAACAGGTACATCAGCTCTGCGAGGTCGGTGGTGGAGCATGCCACACCGCAGTGGAGGCTCGGACCCGCGAGCTTGCGCTAGAAGCGGGCGGCGTGCCCCCCGGGCCGTCGATACGTCTGACCAAACCACCCGGGCCCACTATTCCTCTTGCTAGCAGCTGCGCTAAATGTCAGCGCGAGGAAACAGGCGCGCCGGGGTCGTCTATCAGCCGCTGCAGTCGATGCAAACTCATCAGGCAAGTCCTGACAACCACGTGAAGATGTTTGGAAGGCTCACACTGCATTAGGTATTGCAGGTTCGTGCCCAGACTTCCTCAGAATGACTGGTGTTGACGGATTGTGCAAGCGTGGACTGTCAGACAGAAGATTGGGCAAGGCATAGCAAGGTGTGTCGCAAGGGAATTTTTTCTGCCAAGCTCAAAACCCCCACAGATTTGCAAAACCATTCAAGCGGTAACGTGGATCAATTGGGATGAGACAACATCCGAGGCTCCGCTTCATGTTCCCGGAGCATACTATCCTTAACTTGTGTGTGTTTGCTCGATCGCAAATCTAACAGGCATGTTTTTTTTAACGAGCTGGTTCCGCGAAAAAAATCAGGCCCCATCGGCGCGATTCAACTCGCGCAAGTTACCGTCAGCCTAGATTGAGTATTTTCATTCTTTCGTGATGTCGTTTCACTCCGGCACTTTCTGTCAATGCGCTCGAAAAGAGGCGGCAGAAGGGCGGGGACGAGATCGTGTTCGTGTTTCAGCTCGCAAGCCGAGCCATCGGAGATTCCTGCTGGCCAGACCGTCGTTGTGCGGAGGATCGCGTGCTGCGGCTTGCTGCGGTTTATGGGTCCAGGGCTCGTACAGTATATAACGGGGGCTCGGCCTGGATATCCACGACCCGTCTCTGCTACACTCTCCTTTTCGTTCTCTGTATTTCCTTCGCCAGCGCTTGGTTAGCACTTTCTTTGATTTCATCTCTCTCGTGTTCTCATTTTCTTTCCCGTTAGACTTCTCGATACTTCTCGATTGCTGCGCCACTTCCGCGATTCCTCTCGTCGTTCCCTTCCTCCTGCATTCACCCCGGAGGCTGTATACTCCGCTCATCCTCACGGCGTCTCTTGCGCCAATGTCTTCTGCCACGTACACTGTCAACACCATACCTCCGCCTCTCCTCGCCGGAGACACCGAGGTGACAGAAATCTGGAACGAAGGGCGCGACAGCAACACGATCCCCACCTCGCAGTCCCGGACCGAGGGCACGACCTCCCGCCCGACCAAAGCTCGCCTGCGTGCAGTGCTCGTCTCCGCCTGCGTCCGCGCCTTCCGGCGCCAGCAGTTGATGGTGGCGCCCATCCACATCCCGACCATCATCCTTTCCCCGATCGACGAATCTGACTCGGAGTCAGACTCGTCCGACTACTCAGAATCGGAATATTCCTCGACGCCCTCACTGGCACACTCCGACGAGTCACGCACATCCGCTGGCTCCCCTCCGATTACCCCCACTGACTCCATCAAATGCACGCAGACTGCATTGGTCTCATCCCGTCTGCCCCTCTATCCTCCGAAACTCTCGTTACAGTGTGCTGCGTACTCGTACCAGGGTGGCATGACACGCGTCTTGAGCGGCGGCGTCAAGCTCGGCGAACAGCACCTCTCTCCTAATGCTCCGCCATAAAACAACTCCCACTCCTTGACGTCCCAACTCCCTTCAAGACGTATCGTATACTAGTGACCATTAACAAGCGGAAGCCTTGTAACTAACATATCGGGTAGCGTACTTCGAGCGATCTCTGTAAATGTACAAACCACATTGACAATGTCGCGGTACTACTCAAGCCTTATTAATAAGCTATCTCTGCTGTTATTATGTTCTCAACCAGAATCAAGTTCGAATGGTCGCGTGAAAGCACTCCAGGTCCGACATGGGGGCATCATGATCTTCGATCAGACATCAGACTGGGCTTGCCACTTACCACCATGACGGACGGCTTTTCTTTCCCTCCCGAGCTTGAACGAGACATCTTCGAAACTACTGCTTTTCAACATCCGCCCGAAATTCCTGGGCTTCTACGAGTGTGTCGGCGGGTTCATACCTGGCAAGTCGCCCCAAGTCCATCTTGAAAATAATGCTGAGAGATCATCCCGGTATCCAGGATCGAGCCGTTGCTCTACAGAATTATGGATATGACGTCCATTTCCGACCGCCAAGCTCTCTTATCCGCGCGGAAATCGAAGCCACCCGAGTTCCTGCGCAATTCTGTCCGAAATTTGTTCCTTGTCCAAATATCTTCCAGCTTCGAGAGGTGGTACAAGGAGCTTCTGTCCGACTGTACAGAGACCTCAAACCTCGTGATCATGATTTCTGGAGCGCAGGATGAGCTCTTGCTCACTCTTCACAATCTGCCCCTCCAGAGGCTGGCCCTTTCAGTGTCGCAGCTCTATACGGCGTGGGGCTTGGCCATGGAAACACCTTTTATCTCCCTGACGCATCTCGACCTAACCCAAGAATACGAATCAGAGCGAGGGCGTTATATTAGGCGCAATTTGTCCTGGCTTGCGTCTCTCCCTTCGCTTACACACCTCGCCCTGCCTCCATCCATGGACCACCGCGACACCTTTCTGCAGCTCCCGACGCAATGTCCCACGCTCATTGTCATGATAATTTCCTCGTGGTCCTCGGCGGGGCAACCGAATCTCCTTCCCTTTGCTCAAAGTCTTACCAGCAACACCGATCTGCGTGTGGTGGTAATGATGATGGGTATGGGGTTTCAACAAGACTGGCAGCTAGGCATATGCGGTGGAGATGATTACTGGAAACGAGCGGAAATGTTCGTCGCTCGGAAACGAGCCGGTGAAATCGAAAGTATGTGCTTCTTTCCCTCGAAATCTAAGGCTGTAGCTTATCGCACTCAGGGACGTCCTACGTGCTTGAAAAGAGCCCGTCGTAACACTCAGGAGCATTTCCATGTATGAGTTCCTTGAAGCGCGTATGTATGTCAAACGGCGTTCAGTTGGGTTTGAATTGAACATTTCTGGCTTGACAACGTGTCACACTCCCAACCTCGCGTGTCGGTGCGAGAAAAAACCGAACCTTATTTTGGAACCGTGAACGCACTGATTGAAGCTCCCTCTTGCAGTGCGGCACCTTCTTACACACAACTGAAGCTACCTGGTTTCGGAGGCGCGGCCCGAGTAACCGCCTGACCCACCGACGCCCTCCACCATGTTGCACGAGGCTGATATCCGGACAACATGCGGCCTCGCTGTAAGGAAAGCCTTTGCCTTTACAAGACACGCCGTCTGTGAGGGCTCTCAGCGTCGTGTGTACCATACCGTCACTTGTGTGGGTAGATATATTCACGTGTACGGTGCGTTGAATGAATGACCCTACATCTGTGGGTCCACACCGTAATTTGAGAGGGGCTTCTATCAACGTTAACTGCCACCCCTCCGCTATAACATGGACTCTTCGACGATCAAAACACCGTCTTCTGGCATGGCAGCTGCCCACCAAGTTCAAGCAGAATATGATCTCGTCTTCGCCGGTGGAGGGGTTGGTGCATGCATCGCTGCTAGCCGCCTTGCGTCGGCATTTCCTGGGCTCCGCATTGCCATTTTCGAGAAGGGGGCGAGTACCAAGGACAAGATGGAACATATACAACCCGGCCGCTACCTCGCTCATCTCGCGCCCACGAGCACAACAGTGACACAAAACATCTCCAAGCCTTCCGAGCACTTGAACGGCCGATCCGCCGTGGTGGGGTCTGGCTGCTGTGTCGGGGGCGGCTCGGCTGTTAACTGGGTGATGTATAATCGGCCTGCAGCGTCCGACTTCGATGAGTGGGAGAAGGAATATGGCAATGTCGGATGGTCTGCCAAAGACCTCATTCCAATGTTGCAGAAGGTCAGTTCTACGTTCGCCATTCTTGTCAGGTCGATTCTGATATCCGACCCTAGGCAGAAACATACGAGATTGACCCCACGAAGCCAACTCATGGTTCCGATGGTCCTCTGAAAGTCTCATTCGGCGGGTCTCCAATCGGTCAAATCGGGAAAGAATTTCTAGAAATTGGTCCGAAGTTTGAGAAAGATCGTCCCGGAAGCGACGAAGGTAACGCCCTCGATGTCGAGTCCATCAACAAATTCTTTGTGCGTACAGGTTGATTTCTGTCGCCTCCTTTGATGATACTGGAAGCAGGCGATGCCCAAATGGGCCTCAAGCAATGGCCGTCGATCCGATGTGGCGGTAGGTCATTTAATATTGCAAGTTGAGGCGAATCCACGGATCATCAGCATAACTACATCTACAAGAAACACCCGAAGAACCTGTCCGTGTTCGATGGATGCCTTGTCAACCGCGTCGTGATAGAGTGAGTGCCCGTCCACATATTTTATCGCCGTCATGCATTGCAAAACATAGAAATGGGGTTGCAATCGGTGTCGAATACTTGTGGGATAATCGGGTCCACAAGTCCTCTCCGCAAGATGTTCGCTTCGTCAAAGCCCGCAAATTTGTCATTGTTTCCGCGGGGTCAATGGGTTCGCCGCTCATTCTTGAGCGGTCTGGGATCGGAAAGAAAAACATATTGGAAGAAGCGGGCATCCCCGTTGTCGTCGAGAGTACAGGGGTAGGACACACCTATCAAGGTCAGATTTGTTCAGAATCCTTTACACTGCATGTCTAACTACCAACAGACCACGGAATGCTCTTAGTCCCATATCTTTCAGGGCCCCGAATTCCCAATTGGAATGGTATCTATCGGGGCGAGGCTGAAACATGGGCAAATGCTATTAAGCAGTGGGAGAAGGATGGCTCTGGCGCTCTAGGAACCAAGTAGGAGTCCTTCGGCTTACCCGTCAAATTCTTATAACGTGCTGTATCAGCGGCATCGACGGCAATCTCAAGATGCGACCTCGTCCAGAAGAACTCCACGAACTCGGTCCCGAATTCACAAAGTATTGGAACAAATCAATGGCAAATTACCCCGACAAGCCACTGTTTTTATTAGTTACTGGAGACGGGTACGAGCTTTAACCAGATTGGCTCGGCATCATATTCTCATTTCTCACTGTAGCCATTGTGGAGATCAATCTGCTCTTCCGCCCCTCGATTATATGGTATTAGGAGCTGTTTTGGTAGGTCGCATCTCATGTCTCCTTGATGCGTCCGTCTCAATGGCTGCAGTCCTACCCGGTTTCGCGGGGACATCTTCATATTTCGTCTTCAGATCCATATGCCGCACCGGACTTTATTGCCGGGTTTCTCTCCAGGTGCGATTTTGATACTCAAATACCGCACTGTGGCTACTCTGATCATCCGCACAGTCCATTGGACGTCCTCGCCTTGCGCTGGGCCTACAAAAGAGGACGGGAACTTATGCGTCGTTTGCCGTCATTTCGGGGAATTTCTGTTCCGGGCCATCCCAAGTTCTCACAGAACAGTGCGGCCGCCGCCGTGGAGAGCGATACCATTTCGCTCGAAGCCCCAAATATCGTTTATTCTGCGGAAGATGATCGGGCCATTGACACCTACGTGCGTCAGGTCTTCATCTCAACATGGCACTCGGTACATGCTTGGTTTTCTTTCACGTAACGATTCTAACGGATTGTTGAAGCTCGGCACCTGTCCTATGAAACCTTTCGAAGAAGGCGGCGTCGTGGACAGCAAGTTGAACGTATACGGCGTCAAAGGTCTCAAGGTGGCCGACCTCTCTATTCCCCCCTCCAACGTGAATTCGGTAAGCTTTATCCTTTGAAAGATGAATTTTACTGACTCGGCGTTAGAATACATATTCGACAGCGATTGCCATTGGCGAGAAGGCCGCGGTCATCATCGCCGAAGAACTTGGGGGTTCTGTTTGATCCATTGACCTGATACGAGCAGTTGTAACACCCGTATTCAAGTTGAACAAACTCTTTCGTAACGTTCAGAATCAGCACACCATTCTTTTCAACATCCCAACTTGCCTATCCGAAGCGTGAAATTGGAGGCGGGATTGGCGAAGAGGCTGCCAGGCCAATCTATCCAGAGCCTGCGAATGGTCTCAGATACTTGGTGAGTCCGAGCGTTGGTCGAGAATCGAGTGAGACGCATCGAGGGTGGGATTTTGGTGGGATCCATCGATGCCTCTGGAAGCCTCGGCGAAGGCGTGTCCAAGACGTGGACATGCATCCAAGCCATCCATTCTTCCCTTCGTCCTTCTCGAATTTCGAGGTAATGCGAAAGCGGCGTGCCAGGTAAGCTCTGTACTACACCCCGTTATGAGTAAAGCTCTGTTCCCGAATTCAGAAAAAACAGACCAGTCCCCTGAGGCCGTCCTGCCCTGCCCGTTCCCGATTACCTACAGGAAGGCTTCGCACACGCGGCCTTATAGCGCCGAAATGCGTTGAAGACGCAGTGGAAGCGATGCCTGCTCCCCAGTGTCGTCATAAAGCCGTTTTTCTCTATCTTCCATAGTGTCGCAGCCTCTTCGGCATCACTAAAATCAGCGTGGCCTTGGCGTGGCCGCCTGACCGTGATTGGTGGGTGGGGTATATAAAGTGGTGTAAACGAAACAAACTTGCGCAAAACGCCTCTCCCTCACTCACTCAACGCGTATCCCTCCATATTGCCGCGATGTTTGCTCAAACAGCTTTCCTTTTCACTGTCCTCGTCGCCTCCGCTAAGGCCCTGTAAGTTGCCACCCCCGTACATCCATCGGATTACGTCTGACGACTGCTCAGCACCACAGTCTCCATCGTGAACAACTGCACACAGCAAGTTGACCCCGCCTTCACCCCGCAAGTCCTCCTCGGCGGAGTCCCAACTGGGGGCTTCCCGCTCGCCGCACATCTCACGGAAGCGGTCGCCTTCTCAGCAAACTACTCGGGTCGTGCGTGGGGGCGCACTGGGTGCAACGCGCAGGGGGTATGTGCGACGGGCCAGTGCTTCACTGGCGGCGAGAACTGCACCAGTCCTGCACCCGCCGGCCCAACGCTTGCCCAGTTCACGATCAACGGTTTTGCTTCGCTGGACTTTTTCAACCCTACGAGCGGCGAAGGATTCAACCTCCCAGTCACTATCAAACCTGGTGCAGGCTGTGAGTTCATAGTTACCTTACGACTGGTAATTGAGTTGGCTGACCTTATGTACGAAGGCTCGACTGCACCCGTCAGTTGCACCGCCGCAAACAATGTCGGAGCAGGCTGCGGCGACACCACGACCTGCCCTACTGGCGTTGGATACACCATTCAGTTTTGCTGAGTACTAGGCTTGCTAGGATGAACATGTGCATTCTCCTCAAATTCTCCTCTGATTCATATACACGGACTTTTAAGCACGGATGTAAAGATGCGGTGCGCTTGCGTTCTTTGCGCGTATAAGTTCTAGGACTTCTTGGGATCTCTGCGTGGATAGCCACCCAGGCAAGTTTTCAGGGGCGAACGGACAGTGCGAAAAGTAAGCGTGATGGTATCGGATATGGGTATGTCTTGTTTGAATTGAACCTAGTTCGCACGATTTAGACTCTGCAATTTTCGCCGAAAGCCGGAACATAACAAGCGTATGCATCGCCATTTATTATCAGTTTCAAGATCAATAACTTCAGGAGAACCAAAACTCTCCGTCTCCGCCTGCGCCTGCCTTGCCTTCTTTTTTCGCGGTGGCTGGCCAGTCAGGTCAATAAAACTGACCTCTGCCTTACTGACCTCCGCTTTGATGCGTGGCTTTGTGTCATTTCGCTCGAGCAGCGCTTCTACAGCCTTGAGTTTCTCCTACGCGACATATAGGCAGTCAGCTGCTGATAAGTTGAGATTGGCGTAGCAACGCACGCGAAGCGCCCGCGCTTCCTCCTGGAGCGCTTTATCCGGCGGCGATGTTGCACGCGCAGGCGCCGGAGAGGCCTTGCGCTTGAGCCCTGCCGGTGCGGGAGCGATTCCATTGGCCTGAAGGACGTCTGCGCCACATGAGAGCGTCACGAGCGAAAGACCACAAAACAGCTAACCTAGTGGCCGGTATTTGAAGATAAATGTGACGATGGGAGCCACGTCCGTGCGTTTATTTTTTTCCATCCATCTTTCAACCTTTGCGACGCGGAGAGGCTCCGGCTCTGCCAATCTACGGCGCAGTCAGTGATTTGGATCTGGAATGTGGATTCATAAAACATGCGTTATTTGCTGTGTTACAGTTTTCTTCCGCTCATGAACCGTAAGCTCAGTGAGTTCATCATCGCTCAGGGACTCCGAAGCGGAGTCTGCATCCGATGCAGACATTGCTTGCTTGCCTTCACCGCCCGGCGACTCTCTCTTCAACTTGGGTTCCGATTCAGAGTCTGAATCCGATCCAGTCGTTCGCTGCTGTGTGGCCGCATTCTTCCGCTTGCGGTTCTTGGATTTTAAGAGCTGTTTGCGGTGCGAAGACTTGGCCTTCAACGAATAGTCCGAGTCTGAACCTGACCCGTTGGAGTAGTCGGTGGCGGAATCGATGGGGTATATGGTGATCTCAACCGTCCCGAGTTTCGCGTGAGTTGTGTCGCCGAGGAAATCATCGTTGTCTAGATACAGTAAGCAGTAAGTTAAGAAACAGATGCCGTTAGAAATATCGCAGAGCAAGTCACCTGTGAGCCTGACTGACGAAAATGTGAACGGTTTACCCGTCAGCCCGTCATAGATTCCGATTTCCTCCACGTCGTCGCCCACATAATCTTTGAGCAGCTGGGTGATACCGCAATATTTGCCGTCCATTTCGAGGCAGCCTTCAGCATCTCCGTGGTAGGAAATGTTTTTCCAGTGGACAGATAGTTTCTGCACGCTTGTGAGCGTTGCGGTTGTCGCTTACCTATCATCGGCGCACCTTGCCCAGCTCGGACGGAATCCAGCAGGTTACAGTCTTGCGTTTCAGAGATGTTTTAATCCTGAACTCGGGAGCCACTACGCCATCGACGGCGACCCACGCAGAGAACTTGTGACTATGGTCATGCAAATTTTTCGACAATGGAGCTCGCCTCAACGTTGGGATCTGTAGTCTGTATAGACCGTCGTCGTCAATCACGCATGAGAAAGCGGGCTTACATACGCACCAGATTCGATCTCACGTCTGAGCGCTGAACACTGGGTGTGGCCCGGGTTGGATCGAGATACGAATGGGTAACGTTCTGTCCGGAGACCAACGATTTGCTAGACGATGTGCATGGCAAAAGATCTAGAAGCGTCCACCGGATATACCCGAGCGGAGTTTTAAATGCATGTCGTTCCGAAACCGGCTCATTAATGCGATTCATCCTTTCCTCCTTTTTACAAACCCGGCAAAT
This sequence comes from Mycena vitilis, assembly GCA_029203975.1. Taxonomy (NCBI): domain Eukaryota; kingdom Fungi; phylum Basidiomycota; class Agaricomycetes; order Agaricales; family Mycenaceae; genus Mycena; species Mycena vitilis. The sequence goes on from JARGYF010000131.1 coordinate 120,608, forward strand.
CCGCCAGCGCCCTCCTCAGCCTCCTGCCGCTCGAAGTTTTTTTTCTTTGCCCTGGGTGAGACGTTAACCTACTAGGAGTCCTCTAAATGCGCCACTTGCACTCCGAGTCAGTCACTGCGCACTCACACTCGCTGCTTCTCATGAAGCAGCTTCAAGCAAGCACCTTCTAGCCTATTTTCCCGGCATGTCGCTCCTAGGCACTTCCGGATCCTCGCAGACGGTTTTGGATTTCACTTATCTGTCGGCGGCCGGCCCGGGCAAGTTCGAACTTCTTTGATTCTCTCGTCCGCGCTTCCAGGGTGCAAGTCAGAGAGCAGTCTCCTCCGTGCCATTTCTCGAGTTTTGAGCTCATTAGAGAATACCGGGGTAGCAGACCAAAGCCAACACAATTCGTGCAAAATTTGATTCTAACAGTTTGAATAACGGCCGTCGGAACCATTGCAGGTGCCACGTTCAGACCTCCGAGCGCACCGCTCGATTTAGTTACGATGCTACTTGTCTCCGCTTCATCAAAAGGATTTCAACCATCGAGAATTCAGAACTCTCGAAGGCGAAGATGCGACCTACCCAGAGTCTTATCCCAACCAATGACATCCGTGATTCATAGATGGGCCCATTCTGCACTGTTCCGTGTTCATGATCTCAAACGGCCGAGGCTTGACGGAGTTCAATCGCCGTTTTCGGAATTTTCGATCGGCCGATGGATCACGGAGCATTCATTCTCCGTCGAGTGAGCCAATCGGGCAATCGGGCACTGCTTAGATCGTCTTATCTCACTTGCTCGGACTGCTGTGGCCCAAGCGGTGCGACGGTGTTGATTTGCGGTTCTAAATTTAGACTTCTACGTTCCCAATGCGGCCGCGGCAGAGGTCGGCATCACTGCATCAGCGATCTTTTCCTTTCGACCGATCCTCCCATTCCCTTCGCCCACCCTCAGTCAGCGCTAGAATCACTGTTCATTGCTTGATGAGTCTTGAGAGGCTAGATCTCGCTTTCACACACCCACTGGCAGGAAACCAACACCCACTTGGCCCACCGAGGCCACCGAAACTTAGCGGACGATCTGCAGGATTACCAAGGCGACGATCCTTGGATGTAATCGCCAGTCTTCGACTTTTGCGGCCCGTACTCGAGGGCGATCGTAGTACTGGGCCTCACAAATCGAGCAAACTGGGGCACTGGGGCTCGATTTGTTCGAATTCAATGTTGCTGGTTCAATACAAAATTGATCTGGCTCCTCAGGCTCTGCACTGCTTGAACGCATGCGAAGCCACGCGGCTGCTCTTTCATTTGTGATCTTTTGGGATTGTCCGCAACGTCCTCGCGTAAATCCTCCATGATGGCCGTTCAACCCGAAATCAATGCCAAGGCAATTGCTGGTCTTACTTAAAGCACGTCGACACGGCGTTCAATGCCCGTTACTTTTTCCTTCCTTCCTAATCTTCGTCATGCTCCTCGTAGCCCTCCTCGCCCTTCCGCTCCTTGCCAGCGCCTCCGTACACCACCGGCGGCATGATCACGACCACGTCGCGAAAAGTCTTCCCGACACTTGGTTCCATGAACGCGACCACCCCGGTACGCCTGTTATATCTGTTCGGACGCGTCTAAACTCGCTGACGTGCCTTAGTCCACTCGTTATTCCGACGCGATAGCGCCACGGACGGCGCGACATATGCGGCTGTAGGCTCCGATGGTGTGTCCTTATCTTTCGGTCATTGTTTGTGTGGGCAGCTCATATTTTTTCATTGTCTTAGAGTGGGCACAAGGCTACCCCCCGGACCCTCCCGCATCCCCCGATGTCAGCCAGCTGCCTGCTGCATGGGTTGCGGCTCTCAAAGCTGCAGTCGATCGCGGTGCCATCCCGGACATCCCTCTGTCAACCAACACCTCGTCTGGCAACCCGGTCTACCCTGATGGTCAGAAGATTTTCATCCATTCTTTTTTCGTTCTTACTCATCAGCTTTCAGGCAAAGACCCGAACAGCGCCGAAATCTGCTCCGCAACCTATCAGTGCAGAATCGACGGCGACATCTGGGATGCTCCCGACGGTTACGTCGGTATCAGCTTTGACGATGGCCCTGAAGCCGTGCGTCCTTCCCACTTTGTCCTGAATGTTGCTCTCAAACCCGCGACAGGGCACGGATAACCTCCTCAAGTTCTTGAAGACCAACAACCAACAAGTGACGCATTTCCTGATTGGCAGCAACATTCGCGACATGCCCGACGCCTTCACCGAGATGTACAACATGGGACACGACATTGCCGTGCACACTTGGACCCACCCTCACATGACCACGCAGAGCAACCTGCAGGTCGTGGCCGAGGTACGAGACTGCGTCTGAGGATCTGATGATCGCAATTAACCGTCGTCCAACACTGAACAGCTTGGCTGGACGATGCAAATCATTCACAACTCAACCGGCGGTCGCGTCCCCAAGTTCTGGCGGGTGAGTATTCTCGTCTATACCTTCGAACATGTTCTGACCGACCTTCCCAGCCACCGTACGGAGGTAAATACCTCACAACAGTCCATCGACTACTTCGTTTTAACCCTCTCTAACAGACAGCGACAAGCGCGTCTCCGCCATCGCCAAAGAGGTCTTCGGCATGACGACAATCATCTGGAACCAAGAGTACGTCTATCCCGACTTGTGCGTGGGCTGGTTATTGACTAGGCATATAGCACTGCCGACTGGAGTCTTACCGACTCGCCGCCCGGCACGAGCGCCGACGCGATCCAATCATCGATGCATAAGTGGCTGGAAGGATCCAAAACCCCTGGGCTTATCATCCTCGAGCACGAGCTCAGCACGCAGTCCGTCGCAGCCTTCATCGCCGCATACCCCCTGATGGTGTCGAACAAATGGAACGTCGTCTCGCTCGCGTCGCTAATGGGCAACAACGCGACATACCAGAACGCCGCAACCAACACCAGCCCTGTCAACAAGTTGGACATCCTCAACGCCGGGCCTGCCAGCGCAGTTCCATCGTCCGCGGCACCCAACTCGTCAGTCCTCTCGATTTGTTGCGCGTCTGTTTTCCTGCTTACCCATGCCTGTGCAGATCGGCAAAAGTGGGCCTTCAACCGGGTGCTTCTGGGGCCAAGACCGGTGCGGCGAGCCCCAGCTCGACGTCGGGCGCACCGACAACGAGTGGAACCAGCTCTGCCTCCCCGCGCTGGGCGGCAGGACCGACGGCGCTCCTGTCTGGTGCCGTGTTATTCATGCTCTGGAAGTAAAGGGTCATTTGACGTAGATTCGGCACGCATTCCTCACTCACAAGCACTCACTCTCGTTTCTCGCTACCCTCGCTTTGCACATTTTCTTGGACTTGCTGGGATATATTACGCACCGTCTGTACTCGTTCGGGGCACAAGTAATAAGTCGTTATAGCTCCGCAATGATGAGCCCCGAACTGTACTAGCTAGGGCTAGGTCCCAACCCGTTCAAGGAACGCGACATGGCTGTCGCAACCACTCAAGAATTCCGGCGATTCGGACTGCAATAATGGGTTGCAATGATTTCAACTTATTCATCGAACGACCTACATTACCGTCGCGCCGATTCGGCTATGTTTCCTCAGCCGTTGAGCATCGGCCAGCTACCGCATGTCGTTGCGGCCTGACCCTATGCGCCCTCCTTACATGTAATTGTTTATCAGAAGTCAAGTTTCAACCAGAATGACGTCAGTTGGATTTACGCCAACCTCTCCGAATCAGCATCTGCACCTCCGCTTGGAAACATACATGATGATCTCCGTAGATCTGAGAATTTCTCGAGGGTACAATATTGCATACGAAACACATACATAACTCGTTAGCTGGAGGCGATCCATGTCAGCTTCAGTTATATGTATATATTGTCTAGATTCAGAGCAAGTTCAAAGCATGTATGATGTATACAGCACGCGGCGACTACGGGAGCTCCAGTTCGTCGGTGAATTATGGGAATATCGAACAGGAAACCCACGACGTCCCGTTGTTCATAATTTCAGATACGCGCGACTCCAGTCCACTTCTTGTTCAGAGTCGGATACATCGAGATCGTGGCGCCAGGCGGCGCAATAGCAAGGGCCTGGGGGGCATACACAGGACCTGTACTAGGTTTGAGCTACAGTTTACAATTTTGGAGAGTCACACGCACCCAGGGTAGATTTGCGGCGAGTACGGTGCATTCTGCATACGTTCGGCGCTGAAATCGGAATACTGGGGGTAGGCGAGTTGACATTTCTGGTCTGGAAGGTGCGGGTAATAGAACCCTTTCGTAGAGGACCGCGAAAAATGCATCATCGGGCCCCGTGTGTCGTATTCATCATTCGGCCACGATGATGCGGGTAGGTTGGAAAACGCTTCTTTTGGTACCGGCGGCCGGCCTGGGAAGGTTTTGGTTGGCCTATAGTGTTCTGGGGCGCGATGCTCTGGTCGTGTCTTTGTCGGCGGGGTTGGCGATGGCGCGCCTCCGGATGTAGATCTGCTCTGCGCTGCCACAGACAGGTATGTGCACGCGAGCCCCATCTTGGTGCACCGCTCGCATGGTGTGCAAGGAGGAGAATCGCTCGTCGTAGCCTCCGTCGTCATACACTACAGCGAATATCGTGAGAAGTCGAATTTGCCAGGCATCTTGAAGCAACACGCACTTTGACCTTCCTTCTGCGACAGTGCACGCACGCAAGGCAGACCCTCTTCCTCTTCGTGAATATGGCAAGTGTGGCGTCGGGAGAACTGCGCTGAGACATGGCTGAAGATGCGTACTCATCCACCAAGCTCGCTTCGATTTATATGCGCAGTGGGCGTCTACACGCTTGCAGTAAGTGTTTCGTCAAAGTCGTATCTTTATCTTTACCCACGATGGCGTGGAATCGGCAAGCAAAATACTGCGAGCGGAGCTGCCTGTAGATCAGACGGAGCCTAAAAAGAGGCAGATTAATATCCAATTAGCGTCTGTTTGGCTCGCTGCATTCAAAAGCAGCACCGATGAGACCGGATGGAACATACATCAGTATGCAACGCAGTGGCGGCAAGGTCCGGGTACACTCTCTCCATAATTCAACGCAGGTCCCAGTCGAAGCAGAAAAAGCGAAGGCGAAGGCCATTTACTGAGTTGAGTGGTCGCGACCTGATCGCGCGTGGCAGTCAGCATTCAGACCGTCAAGTTTCGAGAAATAGTGGGGTCATGTTCCACTATGCGGTGATGCCTTGCGCACCTTTTAATTCTGTGCCTGTATGAACAGCGTTCACAATGGGACTTGCATAAGCTTTGAAAGAACACCAGGCTCCAAGTGGAAGAGTTGACGACATGGTATCAGGCGACGGGCAAGCTTCCTTGGAGATCACTGCGCCCAGTTGACAGTTGATGTATTTCCCGCCGCCCGAAACCGCCCGTGCACCGACAAGGGCCCGGGGTCGTAGGAACAGAAAGGTCTCCAAGCTGTAGACCGCCTAACAGGTGGAGACGCACAGGGCGGTGGCAATGTAGAGGCCTCCGAATTTCGAGATGGTGGTTCGAAGTCAAGGTATTCAAGAACGGCCTGATCCCTTGGCTGATCCGATATGATCCATGTTGAAATCGGGCATTCAAGTAGCAAAACGCCGTTTTGCACCTTGCAATGGCTGACAGCGATCATGCATCGCCGTTCCCTCTTCTCCCCCTCCATACCACCCGTGTCTCATGCTATTACTGAATTTCCCGTCTGAACTCTTTCTTCTCATCTCCTCGCATCTCCCTCCGAAGTCTCTCAATTCACTTGCTCTGACTTGTCGGGGCCTGCACAGAGTCGTACAGACCGAATTAGACGCTCTTATCACGCCCAGATTCGGCAGACAGCTTCTGCTAAAAGCAGCGGATGGAAACCCACTACTCGTAGCCAAACTCCTGGCACCGCCCTTCCTCATACCCCCAAGCGAGGGGTATGATCGCACCGACGAAAGCCTTCAGCACGACCGTGACGAAGAAGCTGAAGAGAGTAATGACACCCCCCTCCACGTCGCCGCGTTGGTCGGAAACCACGAAACAGCCTCCCTTCTCCTCAGTGCAGGTGCGGACCCCACCGCCACCTGCGGCCAGGATGCGCACCAACCGATCCACTTCGCTGCAATGAAAGCGCAGCTCCCGATTATAATGCTCCTCCTCGACCACGGCGCGCCGATTGATGCGCCGTCCAAGTGCCGGGGGCACAACGTTAATGGGAGCCCGCTTGGCCTTGCGGTGGTGGAACGTCAGGTGGAGGTCGCCAGGCTGTTGCTTGACAACGGTGCAAACGCAGCGGCAGTCGTGCCAATGTTCGTGTCAGGCTGCGAACATAACATCAATCCAAACTGGACGCCACTGGTGGCGCTGAATGCACTGGTTGCGCTTCTCGGGATGCCTGAGGCCAAATATGCAAAGGAAAAAGAGATAGCCGAGATGTTGAGGGATACTCTGTTGAATCCGCGTCCTCAGTGCTGAAAAGTCTGCATTATTATCCCGATTCGTTTAGCTCTTAGATTTGTTTAACAAAACTTCTGCGTCTGTCTAGCTTTGACCTCAAGGATATCCTAAGAAACTGAATTCGCAGATAAGAAGTACATACAACAGTGGTAATTATATATAAGTAATACTTGGCGGTACAACAATGTTCGAGGTAAACGATATGTACTACCAATAAATATAAAAGGCCGTGAAAAGAAATGAGTAGCCAATGTCCCTTCATTGCACAAGATTAGTGAGGGGAGGTTGGTGTCACAGTCAATGTGCCGGGGTAGTGAGGGGGGATGTCGCGGTCGGAGTCTCGAGTCATGGGCTCTAACAATGTTTATGCGTTTTGATGGGGAGAGCAGTGAGGCAGGCGTGATGATGCAAGACGGGGGGGGGGGGGGGGGGGGTTTCACGGGCGGTGTTGTGCCAGAGCTCTAACATTATTTTTGCGGTTTAGTTGGGAACGGAGATGAGGTGACTGATAAAAGGCGGAGGTGGGTGTCGCGGTCGGAGAGTCGTATCAGACGGGGCTCTATGAGTATTCGTGTGTCTTCAGTTGGGAGGCAAGAAGCCGCGGCTAGCGTGCCAGAAATAACCCGTCTCTGGGTTACGCCACCACCCAGGCCGATCCGGACGGCTCTCAGTGAATCCGAAGGGAACAACGATAGGGTGGGGGGTCACACTCTCGGGGGCGGCGGCTTGGGGAGGGCGAGAGTACGAGTTCGCTGCTTGGTTGAACGATGGCGGGGCTTCGAGGTGCTGTTGATATCGCGGAGGCGGGCTTGCATAGGGGCTGGCGGGCGCCGACGGAGGCTGGCTGTAATGTGGGATATGATTACTGACACTGTGGTCCGGGTAGGTACTTTTAGCACTATATCTAACACTCGAACCTGAGTCCCCGAGAAGGCCAAATTAGCTCGCTCTCGTGGTTGCCGGATAACAAAAGACAAACCGCGACTCTGTCGGTTGATGTACGCTTGGCGGTGTATGTTGTAATTTTGGAGGTTGATAGTAGCGACGGGGTGGGTGCTGTAGTATGCATCCTTGTTCGCTGGGTTACCGAGACTTGAACACACCCGCGGCGTGCTGAGAAAGGACACTTACGATGCATGACCTTGGGGTGGTCGAAAATCATCGCGATGGTGGGCGGCGTCGCAACCCATATCCAGGCATCGTTCAGTTTCCAAGTAATCGGAGGCGGGCTGTCAATTCTGGCCCACTTGGATGGGTCGTCCGGCTGGCTTCCCAGTCAGCATTGAACGAAAGATGATCCACGCGGTATTGGAATTTTACCGTTGTGGCTGAAAGGCGCGCCGCCTGGAAGGTACGGTTACTGTGGTTCACACTGATTACCAAGCATGGTCGAAGTTCTCTTGATTTTCTGCGGTCGTACTTTGTAGCATGCGTTGGGAGGTTGCCAGCTGGTTCGTAACAAGTGGGATCACACCAGACGATGAGCCCAGGGTAAAAGTCAGTCGAGTCTTCGAACGGTTCGAACATTGTTGAACTTGAGGTGTTGAATTTCAGTCCATCCTGCCGTTACTTATAAACGACGGGAAATGAACGACGCCAGAAGACCCGAGAGCCGCGCCATGACTCGAGTTGCGTCCGAGTCAGAGATAACCAGACGGCGATCACGGTTGAAGCTGATGTTGATGTTGATGTTGATGTCGCTCAAAAGATCTTCCGGTGCTGGGGCGGCAGTTTCGTTTTTTTTCATGAGCAGCCTCACCTCAAAGAACAAATGGAGAACTTAGCAGCTCCTCGGTGAGCAAGTTCGCCGTCAGCGGATTTAAAAGAAATCGATACCAGTGGATTCCAAATCAGGTTTCGCTCTTGCCGAGTCATGGGCGCTTGATAGCGGAGACGCCCTGATGGCGGTAAAATGGGCGGGCGCCGGGATGGTGACTCAAGGAGCGCGATCGAGATAGTCGGCGGAATCTAGCAAAGCAAGAAACCCCAGCTGCTCGGTGTGTTTGTTTCCTGGGATGTGTTCAGAAAAATCGAAAGGACACTGTCGGGGCGCGATTCCACCGTCGGGAATGCTTTTTGTTGCTTTCGGGGCTCGGGACAAGCTCGGGAAGATTGCGCGGCCACTGTGGAGATGATTTCAACATGTGCCGCTTTGAACAAAATCCATCAGCGATGCAGAGAAGGCTGAGAAAATACAGCCTACCCCGAAGAAGAGCAGCTCATACGGCAGTCGGACTAGGAGAACGCGGTTTGGGGATTTCGGTGGGGTAGCATGATGCCAAACTTGTTCGTCGGCATTCGCGGAACGTCGTCATCACCGTCGAGCGTTGAAGAGTCCGATGCTGTGGTGAGATGACGGTCCTGCTGGCTCCCCCTAGACTCCCTGGATGGCATTCACCATGACTTTTCAATAGCCGTTGTCTATAAGGAATTCCTTGAATATAATTCGCCGCCAAAGGCAAAGGTTCCCGAAAATAGTCGCGTTGGACGGGGCAGTGAAACACTGCAACGAGGGTGCGAGCGAAGTTGTGTATGAGAGATTACATTAGGAGCACCGGTAAATATTCCGATCAACCTGCCTCCAACCTGTGAACTCGACCAGGACTCGGCGATGAACATTGAGCGCTCGAGGGATGCCTCGGAGGTTCGTTACGGCGTCGGGCTTGGCGTGGTAGTGATCCTTCGGGATCGTTGTTAGACCCAGTTGGAAACGCTGCGCACTCGTCACGACAATGTTGTTCTCCCCCAGATCTCTCCTTCCAAAGTCGCTCCTTTTAGTCTGTTTGGCTGCTTATTCGACACAAGCGTCGTCCTCGTTGAAGCCCCCGCTCACTCAGGACAACTTCAACTCTACGATCAGCCAAGGTGTCTGGTTCTTGGAGCACTTCTCCCCGTACTCTGCCCACTGCCGCGCCCTCGCTCCAACATGGGAAACGCTGGCCTCGCAGAGTATCGGTGGTGTGCAGCTCGCCCGGGTGGATTGTTCGATTAGTGGAGGTGCATGTCTGTCTAGGACAAACGGAGTCAGGGAATTCAGCGTAGCTGATGATTGTCCACAGACCTTTGCCAGACGAACAGCGTGATAGGCTACCCCCAGCTGAACCTCTACAGCAACGGCACTTTCGTAGAACACTACCGAGGATCGCGAAGTTTGGACTCGCTCACCCAGTATCTCGCGAGGCACGGCGCAGGCCCATCGCCTATCCTGGAAGAGGCTGGCGCCGTGGACATTACTATGGGTGCTCATCAGCATACCGGTGTCGCGCTCAACCAACAGGACTTCCGCTCCACGATCGCCAAGGGCGTCTGGTTTGTCCAGTACTTCTCGCCGTACTGTGGGCATTGCAAGATGTTTGGGCCGACTTGGGAGAAGCTGGTCGCAAACGGTGAGATGTTTGCCGGCGTACAGCTGGCGAGGGTGGATTGTATCGCCAGCGAAGGTGTGTGCTGCAGTATGCCAGAGGTATACAGCTGATTGCGTCCCTAGAGCTTTGCCAGGCGAACGATATTACAGGATACCCCGAGATGCGGCTATACCGGGATGGCGAGCTCGTCGCAAGATACGCCGGCCGTCGCGACTTCGATCTCCTTGGGGAGTTTCTCTCCAAGGTCGCGCCTCCTTCAGGACCGACATTCGTTCCAGGAGACGTCGCCATCCTCGATCGCCATAACTTTTCCACCGCGCTCGCCCAGGGCCCCGCCTTCGTCAAATTCTACACCCCGTGGTGCCGCCAATGCACCGTGCTCGCACCAACTTGGACGCGGCTCGCGAAAACCTTACAGGGGCGGGTGACTGTCGCGGAGGTCGACTGCGCCGCGTACGGTCACTTTGAGTTCTGCCAGGCGCACGGGATAACGACGTACCCGACGCTGGCGTACTATTCGTCGGGCACCAATGTGAACGTGACGTACGACGGGCTCTGCACGGTGCCGAAGCTCGCGGCGTTTGCGCAGGCGCATGGCGCGGCGGGCGCGAGAACGACGGGTAGCGCCAGCGTCATGGAACAGGGCATGCGGGTATGCATAATGCCTAATCCATCCTCTCTCTCCCCGTACTCATCCCCTTCGCTTTGAAGTATCTGTATTCTGCCGACGCGTATATGGCGGCGCACCCGCTGCGCATGGTGTACATGCTCAGCCTGCTCCTCGGCGTTGTGTACGTTTGCCTGCGGCGATTCCTGCGGGCCAGAGTGGCGCGTGCCGAGCCAGAGTTTGAGAGTGACAAGGGAGAGCGGAGCGCGTAGAGGGGATGGAAGATGGTGTCTTTGAGTGGTGGATGGACATTCGGACATAGATTTGGCTTCGACCTGCTTCGACGTTGTGGATCTTCGGCTCGGTGAGCGGCGAGCCGTAGGACGGCGAAGGGCTGGAAATTTAGTCGAGGGTCAAGGCCCAACTCGCTGCTCAAGGGCGCCAGTCGATTGATATGATTACAGGATCCAGGATCCGTGATCTTGAATTACAAGCTTACTAGAATATGTAGGCATCAGCGGTCAGTGGTCGCAGCATTCAACGCCTCAGAGTTCGACCATATGCATCAGACGGTCAGCCACACGCTAGCCTTGCCCTTCGCGGGGTAGAACACGACCATCATGCTCTGCAGGTTAACCGTCTCCATCCGATTCCCGTTCTTGATCTTGCTGACGCCGAAGACCTCTCCGGCCTGCGAGTTGTTAAGCTCCGCGACGACGACGGGCGAGTCTTCGGAGAAGTCTGCGCGCAAGTACTAGTCAGAGTCCATTCAATGTATGGGTAGTGGGAGGAGCGACGCACCTGAGGGCGTAATCGACGCGTGCCCCCCAAAGAACGAGCGGAAAAATGCGACGTCCATTGTGAGCTAGTCATGAGGCGCACGGAGTCAGCCATACTGCTTGAGTCAAATACTGAGAGGGGTCCGGCGTACGTTTATGCGCATCCGCTGCACTTCGTACTTCTCCAGCCTCAGCGCCGCTTTGATGCGGTCCCCGAAATCCTTCTTGTTGAGCGAGCAGACGCCGACGGCATTGGATGCCTTAGCCTTAGACTTTTTGGCGGCGGGCTTGGGCGCGTATTCGGCATCGGCGTCGGCGCGCTGGTAGGGCGGTAAAAAGTTACAAGTTACAAGTCGGAGTCAGTGCAAGGCGTTGAAGGGAAGAAAGGGAAAGAGACCTTGCGCTTGAGAGTGGTGGTTTCGGTGTCTGACATTTGCGGCGATGATGGAGGGAAGGGAAGAGAAGAGAGCTGATTGTCGGAGAGACTGGATCCGTGGATGCGGAATTTTTCACAGACGCGAAGTGTCACGGCTCACGTGCGCGTGACGAGACGAGCCTCAGTGTTTCGTTTTTCCCCCGTCATTTGCCCGTCGCCGTAGCAAGACAAAGCAATCATCTACCATAATTCTCGGTCGAGCATCACATCGCACGGCTTGTATAAAGACCAAAGCTAAAGCTACTCCGCGAGCAACGATGACTCGGCGCACGTGTAAACGTGAGGGTAGGACGCCGCTGACAGGTGGGCTCGTACCACACTGACCCGAGCGCACAAACCCGGCGTCCGCGTCAGGTCCCAGCACGCGCTCCGACAGCCCGCGTCACCTCCGCGAAACGACCTAGGACGGCGAGATGTACGACTACTACAAGTGCTGGATGCGCAGATTCAGCGCGTGAGCTCTGATCGCCTGTTGTAGTGAGTAGAGTATTGAGGGAGGAGCGAGGAGCGTGGTGGACGGACGGGGAGGTCGTCGAGCGACAGGCGGGCGATAGAGCGTGGGACGGGGGCGGCGGCCAAGGTAGCGTCGTTTCGTGCGTGCGGGTCGCATACGAGGTCCTCAAGGGACGGAGCGCCGGCTCCGATTCAGCGCTCACGACGCAGTATCAGCGTGTTCTGCCAAGGGAGCCTCTCATCTTCGCCCCCTTCGCTGCAGCGCGCACTTCCTGCAAGCGCGCCTTCACGTGGAACCACTCGTGTGCACGGCCCTCTTCGTGCCTGCAGTACAGGCGCGTCCCGCAACCAGTCATTTGCGCCAGCCGCCAGCGTTAGCTTGCCGGTTTAGCGATCCCGCCGAGTAGCGATATGGGCCAAGCAGTCCGCCGCGACGACATCCGTCCGCACCCCACCTCGACCGCACCGGCGTTGGCTCGCGGAACACAGTGGGCTTGCCAATTCCTGGACGACGGCGGCTAAGATTCCACGGCTCCGAGTCCTTGCGTGTGGGTCCTTGTGAGTGGAAGAACGGTGTCTTCTCCCTCAGCAAGGGCTCCGCAAGCAACGGTCTGGTACTGCAACCCCACGTTGACGGTGCGTATCGACGTGATGCGGGTGCCGGATGCGCAAAAGGAGATGCAGACCAAGTGCTAGTTTGATAGTATGGGTTGAGTGTGTTAGTGTTCGCCGATAGTAAGTGATGCATAGCCCATATAGTATCAAGGAAGGAGGGCGGAGGGGCGAGGCGGGAGGCGGAAGGGTGGAGGGTGGAGGATGGAGGGGGGGGGGGGGGGGGGGGGTCTTCGAGCGCCGGGGCGGGCGACAAAGGGTGGGTGGCGGCAGCACGGTTCTGCCGAGGTGTCGTCACGTCGTGCGTGCGGGTCTCGTAAGGGGTCCTAGAGCGACGAAGCGTCGTCCACCTCCGACTCGGCGCCCAGGACAGGTGCATCAGCATCTTCGGCCAAGGGGTAAGGTGGCGGCTCCGTCGTCTGAAGCGTGCACCTCCTGCACGCGCCCTTCGCGTCGTGCCTGACAATCGTGCGCGCCGCTACCATTGCGTCCCGTCCGTCCCCGTCCGCTGCACGGACAGCTTGAGCTTGAGCATCCGAGCATCCGAGTCCGAGCATCGTCCATCGTTCGCCAGCCACACGCGCTCGCTGCGAGCTCTGACCCGTCGACGCACACACCGATCCGGCCGCAAGGCGGAACGGTGGTAGGGGACAAGGAGCCTCGCTTTATATATCCCGCGTCTCGATCGCACTGGGCGGGGACCGTGGACCATAAGTACCAGAAGCGAAACTGGTGGACGGTGTGGTGCCGTCTTTGAGTCCCAGCTGGGGGATCGGAGGGAAGATTCCGAGAGACGATGCGAGTCGCGCAACCTCGACGCGCCCGTGGCTGAGACGTTCTTGCCCCCAAACGAGATCAGGGCGCCCTCCCGGGTGAAACGCAGTTCTTGCGGGTGAGGAGGTGGACGGCGTCTTGGACTCCCAGCTAGCGAAGCCGGAAGAAAAACTCTGAGAGGCGGCAGTCACACATTCAATGAGCCTGTTACCGAGACGCCCTCCATCACCAGGCGGCGTCGGCCGACGACCTCGTTGTGCACAGTCAGTCATCGCGGGTGAAGCATCGGTCCCCGCGGGTGAAGAGAAGTCTTCACCCGAAGCAGGGGCAGGGACTTCGTGCACTGGAATCGCACGTTCATGGCGCTGAGTCCTTCCCTCGCGAACGCAGCGACGCAATGCAATCAGCAGACCCCCGGATTTCAGGAACGAGTACTGAGGATCCTGTATTTTGACCCTTGGACCCGAAGTACGTCACGATGGATACTAGACAGCTGCAAGCGTACGAGGAAGGCGCCGTTCCCATTCTGCAAGGGTGGCCAGTATGTGAGTGTCGAGTACACTGGGGTACGCGCGTGCGAGTGTCGACATCCGGATTGTTGAGCAGTGGTCGAAGGGAAGACGGACTCGCACGGATCTTCATCGCTACGGCGGCGTGACATGCAACCTAGAAAAGAAACGGCTTAGCGTAAATAAGAAATGCGGCGGAAAAGAGTGCGCACGTACCCAACGTGCGCCCATTATTCGGGGTCATCCTCATCGCTGTACCCACCCAACGGCCCCTTTTTTTCCAAGCGCTGCCTCAAATCTGCACCCCTCACCGCCTCAAACCGCTTCATCCACGCCTCAATCTTGCGCAGATTCGTCTTGACCTCCTTCTCCGGCCCATCCAAATCCGCCAGGTCGACCCAAATCGGGCCCTCCCCGCCGTCCCGTTCCTTATCCGCCTGGTATTCGCGCAGATCCGCCTTGAGCTGCGCCACGTCCTCGAGCGGGTCTGCAGTATCGCGGATGAGGCGCAATTGGAGACGCGCGGCGACGTCGGGGTGCGTTGTGAGCGGGCCGAGGCTGGTGAGCAGGATGGAGGCGAGGAACCACTTGCGCCAGGCGCGCGGCTGGATCTCGAGCACCTTCAGCGCGCATTCCGGGCCGGGGACGAGCACGCGGGTGGGGGAGGAGAGCGAGCGGCCGCGCGAGCGCGCGGGGCCCGCGCCGATGAGACGCACGCGCTCCGCGAAGCGCATGATGAAGGGGAAGTGCTCGCGGTCGTCGTCTTGCTTCGGGCCGTATTCTGGGCGCCAGCCTCTTTGCAGCACGGCGCCGCGGATGATATAAGTAAATTCCAGACGGCGGAGCTTGGCAGGAAGTGGCTCGAGCTCAGAGGTGATGAGCTTGCAGACGAGATATAGAGCCACAGGGAGGTGGAGGCGGCAGGCGGGCAGGGAGGTGCGGTAGGGAACTATCTGCACGTAGGTCTGGGGAGGAGGAAAGCAGAGGTCGTATATGAGGCCGCGAAGCTCTGGGGGAATCTCAAGAAGGTGCATCGAGAGAGCTGCAGTCGAAGGAAGGAAAGGCGGTTTCCAAGCGGTTTCCAAACTAGGCCACCGCGCGGTTGTTTGGCTGCGGAAGCCAGAGGATACAGCCAAATTGAAGGCGTTGACTTCACCCAGTCATTTTGCAGTCATTCCGACTCATTCAACTTCCCGTGTCACGACAATGCAGGCAGCCAAACACCCGCCTCGATATCCCGGCTCAAAATCGGACTCCTAGCTTATTCAAGCACTGACTCGAATTTCCTGATTCTTGCCTTAGACCACCGTCGTTTTTTCTCATCTGCACGACTCTCTAGTGACTCTCGGCATTTCCAGGTGGTCTACTGTCTCTCTTTCCTAAGGCGCAGAACTTCCGGAATCTTTGTGACCTTTTATGGTATCCCGGGCCCCTATAAAAGCCAGAGTTCAGGACTCTTATGCCGCAGACTCAGCGCCGGGGCTTCTTTGCTCCAACCTCTCGACACGCTCTCCGCTCTCCGCCCTCCATTCGACGCCTTCCATACGTCCCTCCGGTATCCATCCCGCTCACGTTTGCGAAACCCTACATGCTGCAACCCGTAACCCGTCCATGCGGCGAGGACCTTGTTACACTTGCGACAACGGACTGACACAGCTCTCCTCCCTTTCCCAGACTCCACTCTTGTTCCCCCCGTCCCACAACCGTCTGGCGCTCATATTGCGCACGTCCGGCTCAAGCCACCACTCCCAGCGTCTTGTTCTTGATATGTTATGAACTCTCCTCTGACCAAACGCGCAAATGCGTCTCTCATCCTCCCCAGACCCGCTGGGTGCCCCACTCCCGGCCTCATCGCGGTCCTGTCGTCGCCTTTTGCTACCACAGATTTCACCAAGAAGGATGAAGCGGTAAGCTTAAGCTGGCACACGGACTGGGTCTCCTGTACGGGAAGCGCATCCGCTCTACTTTATTTCTGGAGTCACTGGCACCGGTAGCCTGCGTTATTATGTAACCATCACGGATGCTTGCACAAACAAGCCCTTAGCGAGACGCGTCTCGACGCGTTTCTCCTCCGTTTCTTGTGTGATTTACAAAGCCGCGGCCCTCAAGTAGCACCTGAACCACTACATTCTCTTCTGGATGATCCTGGATATTTTTTTACGTCATACACCGACAATTGGGTGTATCCAAGGGATCAAGCCGTAAATGCAGGGAAAATATTCAAAGAAAGGCAGTTCTTCGGCGGAGCAGGTCCTGGACATATTATAGGATGATACAGTGCATTAAAACTCCTCAACATCTGTCGTACGACTCGTATACGCCCACGACGCGTCCCAGTCGCGTCGGGGGAGTGCTCACGTGAGTGTGGCTTACATAATAACACAGGCTACCGGGTATCAGGCGCGGTAACCAACAGACTCTATCAAGCGAGGTACGAGCTGGTTATGATAGAGCGTCTGTCTAGAGAGACTACGTGGAACGTGGATTACCACTGATTCGTGGTTGAAGAACGTGGTTTGTGAAGTTCTTCGTGGTTGTGGAATGTACTTTTCAGACACTTTTGTGCTCAGTAATCGGAGTATTCGAACTTTTTTGAGGGGCAATCGCCGCTGTTCGTGGTTGGCTTTGGTAGGATCCGAAGTTAGAGGTTCCACCGACTACGTATCTGCCGAGGTTGCCGACTCAACGCCGATCAATGATTGATTTACAGGCCGGGCCGATTCAGAATTATTAATGGGAATCCAGCAATTGCTCGCAAGTTCTGGTTTCGATGAGACAGTCAGTGCAAACATTCTGGGCTGTATCACGAGGGATTATGCCACCAAGAAATGCGCCCTTCAATCAAATCGGACAGCAAGCGGGCACACATTCGTTCAGTCGGCTTTATTTGAACATCCCCGAGATGACCGAGCACCCATATGTGTACCACACGGGAAGTGTAGCGTACTTACGGCGGACGACTCGGAGGCTGTTGGGGCCACGGCTATCACTTTGTTCCAGGATAATCAGTTCCCGCCGGCGCTGGAGACGCGACGAGATATTAGAACAAAATTGGGGTAGAGGATATCGCCAGGCACTAGGTAGCACTAGGTAGTATCTGAGAGGCTGTCCGGTTATTTTTGAATCTGGAACTAGAAGCAACGTCAATTTGGCTTGGCCATGCTGTTCATGAACCAAGTACAATCACAGAAGAAGAGTTTGTCTGCGGCGAGTCCGAGTACAGAATTATACACCCATGAGGCTGCTGCATGTGCTGAGCGCTCTTTCGCAACACCCACCATGACCACTGCGCTCCAAGGTACTTCTGAAAAATCCTCGAAATGGCGTCGAGTTCTCCACGCGGACACCCGGAAGCTGCACGCAGCCTTCGCTGAATTTGAGAAGCTGGTGAAGAGCGAACGAGACGAGGCACATAAAACACAGGGCCTGCAAGAGATTGAAATGCAAGCTTTGAGTATTCCTGCCGATCGCATGACGACTAAGTGATACTTTCAGGCTGAGACAACGCTGCCAGGAGCTCGAACATGACGCTAACATTCGTTTTTCTCGTTTCTTTGTGCGACCTGGTCGTGTGGCCCAGGAAGTGGCCAGCCAGTCCAGAAAATTTGCGACCGAGTCTTCTGCACTGAGGAGGATTCAAGAACAACAGTCATTCGTATCTGCTCAGTCGTTCGTGTCTGCCCTGATGGTGAAGATATTGTGCTGATCCAGGTTGAACAGACTGCAATTGGAGTTTGGTGCCGTCCTGGAAAATAAAAAGTCTGTCAATTACATATCTTCAGTCAACGGAATTGTCATTAGCCGTTACAACTTACCGGACTCATCCAATTTGGCATAGGATTATCCCGTCCACCGCTGTTATCAGGGACAGCACCCAACAGATGGAGGCACTCGTAAATACTATTCTGGAAACCTCGGAGAGGTGCGCATTTGATCCTATCCGCATTGCAAATTTATGAACAGCGCTGGTCCATAGGTTGGCCAGGACAGAGGACGACGATTATGAGATCATAGACTTTTCGGAGGGCGAAGCGACCCCAGAAGTTGTGTCGGAGGGTGAGGCAGCAAGAAGGACGTTCACGGAGCGCCACTGGACCAATGTTTTCGTGAAACGGATGAACCGGATGAATGCGGACATCCCGGAGCCCATGGTTCCAGTCTTCACAACTGGTCTGTGCACAATTCGTCATCATCGTTGGCACCTCTATTCACTTGTGGCGCAGGTATTTCTCAATGGAAGCAGTGCGAGACTCCCCTGGGCAAGGGTGCAACGGGAGTCGTATTCGCGGCAGAAGTGGAAGGTGGTTTGATAGCCGTCAAGACCTTGTATGGGAACACGCAGACCGACATTCTCTCGTTTCGGCGTGAGTGTGTTGTGTTTGAAAAAGTCGGTGTTCACCGTAATATCGTTCGATTTTTGGGTAAGCATGTCTTCGATACTCTCTGTCTGGTACCTGATCAAATTTTAGGTGCGGATGAAGAGACACTAGCAGCTCCCCCTTGCCGCGTCCGACGTCTGTTCTTGGAACTAGTCTCCGGCTCGTCACTTTGGCAAATTGTGCGCGTGGACTTCATCGGCGGGATTCCAGAAGCATGGTGCAAAGCCGTTACCCGGCAAATGCTTGACGGCCTGACCCATTTGTCGCAAAAGTCCGATTTGGCTTATAAGGCCAGATAGGGAATTTCTGAACCTTATAGCGCAGGCTCAACTCAATTGGTGCATACATTATCAATATCGGATTTGGAATGCAACCAGAGGGGGGTCCTTTTGACTTATAAGTCCGGATAAGGGCTTATAATCCTCTATGAGGTTGTATAAGGATGGCCCTTGGTCTATAAAGTCCAGAGATTCACTATCTCCACTTATAAGCCAAATCGGACTTTTGCGACATTTACACGCGCAAGAAGTGGTGCACCGCGACATCAAGAGTAGCAATGTGTTGGTCAGCAACGAAGGTATCGTCAAACTTGCCGACTTTGGAATATCAAAGTTCTTCGCCGGTAAGTAAAGCCTGGAGAGTTTGAACGCCTCTGATATGTATCATACTTATCTCGTTGTTTAGATCTGGTTCCACTCCAGATCGAGACCCAAGCCTCGTTCACGGGGACTTTTGGTTACATGTCTCCCGAGTGCATGTACAACCTGGGAGGATACACGAAGAAAGCAGACATATGGAGTCTGGGGTGTGTAATCGTCGAGATGATGACGGGTAAGTCGCCTTGGGCAGGCGACGAGAACGAGCTCTATTTCAGCAATGTCAGTCAATTAATATCTACTTGGCACTCCGACTGACTGGATCTCAGCTTCACATGGAAAGTAAACAGAGGGGGAGAAGGGTCGACTCTGTCCGTGGGCCAGTGCTGGCTGAAACGGTCGCTTCGGAAGCACTCAGGATAATGTTGAAGGAGAAGATTTTCGTGAGAGAAGAGCAACGGGCAGACGCAGAGGAGATCCGGAAAGAAACGTGGGTGATATTGGTCTAGGAACAACATGTGCATAGGCTCGACTTTCACCTTTGGACTAGTTCAACAGAGTTTTTCGTGAATCTTGTTGCGCGTAGTGACGACTCGCTTCCGCCATCGGCCGGCACTGCGTTGACAAATGAATGGCCCTTTTGGATATCTCTCCGCAAGAACACAGAGCTCGGCAAGGGCCTCCGCTGCTGTCGGACGTTCTCGTGGGATAGTCCGGGTCATTTTTTCGACCAGCGGCTTGAGAATATCCAAACCCAGGTATTCCTGCAACATGACCCATCAGCTGTCGTTCCGGCAGAGATGAGGCAAGTTTTGAACAACCTCGATGAACTCCTGCTTGATCATATTCCCCATCTGGTAAATGTCAAGCTTGTACGGATCGTAGGGCTGGCCCGACTTGAACTCGGGAACAGTCCGATCTGCCCCAATAACCTGAGGGTCCGTCTCAAGAGCACACCGAAATACAGACAGTCCGAAGTCGATTATATAGTACTGGATTTTCACAGAGGACCTGCTGCGCGTTCTTCTACGTCGCTTGTAGTTTGGCGTCGAATGCGGACTTGCAAAATGCCACCCTCCGGGAACAAGTTTCGACGCGTCCATGACAAAATTCATGGAGCAAACATCTCTAATTACGATCATGTGAGCAAACAGTGAGACGTGCTGAAAGGGAATCGTACCGGTGCGCTATTTCATTCACATGCATGAATTTGAGACCCTGGGGTATGCCTCAGTCGATGGTCACTTCTTAGAGAAGCGACATCAGGCGTACCCTTAATAGCTGATGGAGCGCATCGAGAACTTGAGACGCGCGTTCAAACGGGGGATCGAAGATGTGACGCATAATAGGCATGACGATGAGTTGCTCCCCAGGCGTTGTCAGCGGAATTACAGCGAGAAGTGGAACCGTGTGGTTGTCTGGGGCGGGAGGGAATTCATGTAACTTGTGTATGATGGCAAGCTCCAGTTTTTCAACCCGCTTCAACACCACTTTGGCCCCGTCTTTACAACGAGTTGCATCCATGGCTGCCCCACGACCCTCCAGAAAATTTGAGTTGAGCTGGTAAATTAACCTGAGGCTGTACTAACTGATAGCCACATCGCATCCTCGGCCCAAAGCCCAGTTCCTGACTTCCAAGAGGGAATCCAATCAGGGTGATATCTTGGTCGCAACCGATATCCACGCTCAAGCAAGAAATGAAAATTATCTCTCCAGAAGATTTCGCCGTCCAGGAGATCGCCCGTGATGCCATAGCGGTTGGTGGGCATGGTCAGATCCGAGCAGGGTATGCGGCGTGTGCAGAGCGGGCGTGTGTTGGCACCGCGTGACTAGTTACGGCATGAATGATGAGGAATGATGGCGTCCATCGGCCCGTACGGCGGCGGCTGCCCACTGCATGCAATTGGCATGCAAAAACTTTGAAAAAGTATAAGTATGTGGGATGTTTGTTGCAAGAAACAGTTGCTAGAAACAGTTGTAATCTCCACGCCCAGCGCTCATCCGTCACGCCGCTCCGTAAGATTCGGCGTGAGCGTCCGAGTCAGCGTCACGCCGTCAAGTCGGCGCTCACGAAAGTCATTTTAACGCGTTGAGGTGGAGGAACAGGCATGAAAAGGGAGGACCTTGCACTTGAGAGTAGTGTTTTCGGTGTCTGACATTTGCCGCGGCGATGATGGAGGAAAGAGAGAAGAGAGACTGGATCCGTGCCCACCCATATTTTTCCCCCGCCATCGCCATGGCAAGACAAACATCCTGGATCATCTACCATAATATCGGTCGAGTATCACAGCACGGCGTGTAGCAAGGTCAACAGAGTGTACAGACACCAAGCTAAAGCCCGTTGTTCCAAAACAACCTTGCGAGCCACGACGACTCGGCGCGATCGTGTAAACTTAGGGTTCGGACGACTGCTCACGCTGACCTGAGCGCACACGGAGTCCGCGTCAGGTCTCAGCACGCTAACAGATGCTAATAGCGCTGCGACATCCCGCTTGGATTCCACCTCCGCCGAACAACCAGAGACGGCTACGTAGCCCCGCTCGGCGAGACCGAAGGCCGTGGGCACGTTGCAGCCGCCGAAGACGACGGGGTAACGTAGCGGAGTATCGGAGGGACGAAAAGAAGGGCGAAATGGATCAAAGAAAGAGGGGGCCGCCGGGCGCGTCGAGCAGCACGCGGGGCAGGCTGGGATAGGGGCATCCCAGGGTACATCCAGCGGCCGAGGGTGAGCAGATTGCGGACGGCAGCGGGGCATGCACCTACAGGCTGCGCGGCGGGCATAGGGATACGTACAGCCCGTTAATCCCAGGCGGAGTGAGAAGCGGGGGGCACCGAGGGCGGTACTGGGGCGACCGGAGGACGTCCCTGCGTGTCTGCAATAGTGTCTCGGTCCCGAACTTGTGCAGTGACGATCGCCGTAGACGTTCGCGCGCGGGGATGTGAACGTCGAGTCGTGCAGAGGCGGTATGTACGAGATGCGCGAGTCGTCCAAGAGCGTAGCTGGCTCATTGACAGAGAGCGGAGTCGTGCATTCGGAGAGAGGCGCTTGTGAACGCCGAGGTGAAGCCTGCACGCGATGTAAGTCAGAACGCAGGGTGACGAGATGGATGGAAGGACGTGTGGGGCTTCGGTGCGAGTCGGATGGAGCGCGGGCTAGAGGTGCAGCGGGAGGGGGATAAGAAGCAGGCAGATTCGTTGGAATGTACCCGGCGAGGGCGCGCGAGAGGCGCCGTTTATTCTTGTACCCTAGCTTCGCGCTCGACAGGAACGGGGGAGCGCACGAGAGACGCATCGGTATCGTGTTTCAAGGGTGCGCAGCGAAGTTGGGCCCTTGACGCCTCATTTCGTCTCGTCCCGATCTTGCCCGGAAATCAGCCTGATCGGAGTCGCCCTTGGGTCCGAGCTACGCTGGTGTCCATCCTACTACTAGCCTACTTAGTACTAGCGGCCGGAGGGGCGGTCTTCGCGAGCAACGACGAGGGCGAAAAGGAGAGAGCAGCATGGTTAACGAGCCCGAAGGGACACTGCAGAGCAGCAGGATTGACCGACGGGTCGGCTTAGCCACGTTGGACGCGGTCGATCCAATGCCGACCCGCTAAACGTGGACTCCATGCTATTCGTTTGTCCGTATCTTCCGACGGCTCGGGATGATAGAAAGCTTGAGGACCATGGCGTGCCGTAGGACGGAAGTTGGGAGGTATCGCGTGGAAAGGTCTTTAGAACGCAATTAGCATGGGCCATAGCGAGCAGAAAGCGGGATACCGGTGACGGACCAGGTATAGGGAAGGGGGAGCCCGGGCACGTCGATGCTGGGGAGGAAGACATACGCGGCGGAGACGCGACACCGTGTCGCTCTCCGATCCTACCGCGCTCTTTCTCTCTCCCTCCGCTGAGCCTGCGCCCTGTCGCGTCTCCTTTGGCCACCTGCACAACAGTCGGTGTCTGCTAGCAACACCGTGGCGACAGTGCTCGCGCGACCTCAAAGCCATTCCCCAAACGTATGTGCTTCGTCCCGACCACTCTCTCCAAGCAGGATACTGGAGTGCGGTTCCCAGCGTCCCGATTCGCTTGGCTGCGCCCGCCATTCGATAGTGCGGATCTAGCAGACGTATAAAGTCGAGCTCTCGGCCAGCGACTCGACTCCGCCCTTACCTTCCTTCCTGCAAACCACGCACTCCCATATAGGCTGCAGTTGGTCCGTACGGGACGGCAGATGAAAAAAAAACCAGTACGAGGAGTTTCAAGGCATGTCGTTTGAGGTCGAAACTTGCTGGAATGGGCCTACATAGTCGCAGCGCTATCGCAAAAAGTTATGAGAACTCTGAGAGGTCCTGCGCTGTAGGAGAGAAAGGCCCTGGACCACCCGGAATCGTAAAGAGTTGCATGGAAATGGCATGCGAATGAGAGAAACGACGATGGAGGTGGAAGCAGAAGCGCGCTGGATGCTGGTCGGCACTCGCTAATAGTTCGATTCAGTTCCCGGGACGGAGGCTGAAAGAAAGCCTATCGAGACGGGGCATAGAGGGCGAGTTGAGCGAGTGAGTTGAGTGGCGCAGACAAAAGTCGTTGTTTGGCTCCGAGTCAGCCTGAGTACTAAACACCGCGTCGCGCTTTTTGCTCTTCCCCCGGGCCTCTGCTCAGCCATTGCGTCGATGTAAGCATACAGAGTACCACGGGAAGCAGCAGCGGGTCTCACAGTGTGGTAAAGTCATCTCGATTCTCGGGTACTTATCAGACCACTGAGCCAGGGGACTCCGCGATAACGACATCCACTGGCAGCGCCTCCGAGTCTTGGATTACTAGTAAATCCGCCACTCTTCTCAAACCCCCTCCCAAGGATCGAGGATCCGCAGAGTTTGCTGCAGAGCTGCCAGAAAAAACTAGCAGGCTGCAGATCGATGAATTCACCTTTCCACGACATCCTACACACCAATGCCGTGCCCTCATACGAGGAATGCGACACTATACGCAAACTTCTCGAGGCTCCGCAAAACGAGCTGGCTCTTATCACTGAAGAAATCAGCCGGCTTCAGTTTTTAATCGACGAGGCCGTTGACAAGCGGCGTCAGCTGCAGCAGTTCGTAGATGCCCATCTCGCGTTGGTGTCGCCGGTGCGCAGGCTCCCGGACGATGTCATTCGGCGCATCTTCGTCGCAACGCTTCCTACGACCAGAAATCCGCCCATGAGTTCTGACGAAGAGCCTCTGCTGCTTTGTCGCGTCTGTAAATCTTGGCGAGCAGTGGCACTTGCGACTCCGCGTCTTTGGGCAGCACTCCACATTGTCGTCCCCCGCCCATCGAGGCTCGCGCGCCTCATGGAGTTGGTAACCACCTGGCTCGAAAGGTCGGGCGCGGTCCCTCGGGATATCGATGGTTTACTCTACATCATGCGACCTCATCTCAGACCCTATCGACCCTATGCCTCTTCTGTCTATCCTGGCTGCCGCTTCGCGCTGATGGAAAAACATGCAATTGATCCTACCCAATGGAGGCGGTCCTATCACTGAGCTCTCCCCAGAAGATGTTCCGTTGCTACAGACAACTGCACTGTGCAACTGCGATCCGTACGTGACTGCCGGCGAGTTGGATGGCATGGCCCCACTGGCTTTCCTGGCGGCCGAGACACTTCGGAATATTGTATTCGCCGGGACGAGTTCTTTCCTTCGAAGCCCTGTGTCCTGGGGAACCCTGAGAATCTGAGCATGAGCCATACATGGCCTACTTCCACATCCATCGCATGCGCCCTTGCTGTTCAAACTCTCCTGCAGTGCACCATGCTGCAGGCCTGCGAGCTCGTCATTTCACACGACGAGGGTAATCATGATACGCCGACCCATCATTTTTCGCTACCTCGACTATCGCGATTATCGGTGACAAACCTCGACATTTCCAACAAAGAGGACCATTTTTTCAAGCACATTAGGCTCCCCAATCTGCGTTCATTTCACTTGCAAAATCCGTGCAACATCGATATCTCACGACTCCTTCCGCCGCTTGATTCCGTCGAGTCTCTCCACCTCAGCATAGAGGGACTAGGCAGCGAAAAGCTCTCAAGTCTCCTTGCAGACATGCCGCTGCTGCAGGAGTTGGTCCTTGGGGGAGAGCCGCGTACTAACGAGCAGGTGGAGGATTCCAATACATGGCGCTATTGGAAGGTGTACACCGGCGACAGCAAATTTCTCGCACGTCTTACACCTCCTGCGCCATCTCCCACTGCTCTCGAAACGGTGCTGTGCCCCCGGCTCCGCCGAGTCGAATTCCGCAACTTCAGCAGTGTTTCGGATGACGCGCTTCTGCGGTTCGCGCGGCACAGGACAGGCTACCCCGGCGCACATCTTCTTGATGTTACTGCGACGTTCCGCCGCCGGATGGTGCTGGATATTGCCCCGCATCTGCAGGAGGGCCTCGCCAGCGGGCTTGTCTTGAATATCAAGTATGAGGAGCCTGGGAAGACCACACTGTACTCCCTCATGGAAGGCAGCTCGAATCCGGCACTGTACATGTTGCCAGTTGTCCCTGATGATTCGGAATACTGAATGATAGCGTTGGAGTTTTTATCGTCGAATTTATGGTGTTAGTACTTTTCACCAAGCCAGTTCACTAGTGAATGAGTTCGAATGGTGAGTAGAACAGCGAGAACGAATGCTGCTTCCTATCGTATGTGGAGCAAAACTTTTGTCAGATCTCTTCCTCTGAAACGTCCATGCAGCCAGGATCCCATTAAACTCAGGGCAGGGGGCGCCGCCGCCGCCGTCGCGACCAGAGACTGTGGCTCCAGACTGCTCGGCGAATATTCCCTTCAAGCCTCTTCCATGTACAAAACCGCTGCCGAAATCATTCATCAACATAGCAAAGAAAATTCAAGACCGGGAAGGACCGCGAATGATCGGGCTCGGGACCGCACCCCTGGTCTCGAGCAGATAATACTGTCCACTTTTAGGTGGAACATATTGCAAGATACGAGGTATTCGTACGACCACGTTAACAGGCGAGCGAGGACGATCTGTAGCGTCTGTCTATGGGAGCCTATCTTCTGAACTGGCATGAGTTTCAAAATCAAGGCATACTTACTACACATTATGCGTTCCTGTTGACAAGAACCACAAGATTTATCAAGGTCGCGCCGCCGCCACAGCAGCGGCAGAATACAATTGATGTAGACTGTTATCTTAGTCCCTTCACGCAACACCATGTGCGGGCGATCTACAATTTCTCGTTCTGAAAGGCTCGAGGAATCCGCGGTGTACAGACAAGGGCGAAATTAGTTGTACTGGATGTAACCGATGTATTTCGCCAAGGAAATTCGAATGAGATTAAAGACCACTGCCAACCAGGGCAACCGGACAGCAAAGCCATGAAGTCGAAAAAAATTCCGGCTCTTGAATTTAGGCCACGAGGCCCAGGAGAGATGGGAGAAATCGACTCGGACTCGTGAATCATGAGATTTTGGGATCTAGTGCCTCGAGTGGATGATTTGGGCCACCGCATGGCATCTCACGGTTGGGGTGCGAAGGCTGGAATTCTGGTTTCCGATAGATATTCTATCAAGAGAGTTGGAAGGACGTGAATCTTTCGGGGTTCAAAAGCGTGCTTTCAAAAATCATCCTGTCAGGCAGGCTTCGTGGCACCAGCGTTCCGCCACCACCCGTTTGGTTTCTCAGAACCAATGCCGTTTTGCATTCCGACTGTTAATCTGTGCGACTCTGGCCGGGTGGAATTCGGTTATTTGCGGGAGGAAGACTCACCTAATGGGAAATTATTACGGCTGTACCTGGATGTCCTGGACATTGGGAGCATGGCCTGGTCCTGGAGGTCAAGGTTAGCTTGGTCTAGACGTTCTTGAAAAAGAGAGATAACAGAGGAGCTGTCTTCTGCGGTGGCGGCGGCGACCCGAATGCCCTGAACGGTTGTTTGGGCCCGAGGGAAAGAGACAGAGACGAAAATTATGCCTAATTCAGTATCGAGGGCTACTTCTTGCCTATGATCACGCTTCCGATTCCCCAGCCGGCAAATAAGCAAGTACCGACACTGAAAATTTACAGAAACCTGGGCAGGAGATGGGCTGAGGTTAAGTGTGGAGTCGCGGGAGCCGATAACCCATCTTTCGCCTAGATGTTGCTGCAGGAGGATGTAGTTGAAATAAATTTCCGCAGAAAATCCCAGATAGCTAGTAGTTGCATCTTGATCTGTGATCGAGCCGCACACGAGCACCCAGCGTCAAGTCCGGGACTTAAATGAAAGACATCACCTTGTGGCTTCAATCTCCTCCTCGGATTTTTGGACAAGTCATGGTTGCGCCGACAAGGGCATGATGAAAACCCGAAGCGAAGTGAATCATTTGCACCGGCAAGTATTGACGGCCCGCTGAGGTCGGAGCGGGAGACCCTCGACCGGACGTCTGTTTCAGTAAGAATGATGCTCACGAGTGAGAAAGTCGTGGGACATTGGACGCCACTCACGAGGAGACTCTGTTCAAGGTGGGGCCAAGGCGAACTGAATACCATTCTGTCGGGGTACAAATCGCTGAGGCTCGTGCCGAGGGTTGAGTTATACTCCGCTCGTATTCCATCTGTTACAGCAAAACAGTGCGAACCGCGGTGACGCCGCGCCTGGGCTTCGCCACCGACGAAGAACCATAGCGCAAGTGGGCCCCAAAAGATACGAACCGCCTTTTTTGTGGGGGGAGAATCGTCGCGTTAGATTGATGTCGCACATACGCTCTTTGGAATCAATGGCGCAAGGTGGAGCAAATTGTAGTGACGCCGCGCCTGGGCCCTGCCGCTCATCGGGAGCAGCTGCGCAAGTGGAGCCAAAAAGAAATGAATCCTGTTTTGCAGGGAGAAAGACATGACGACTTGCGTTGACGGAGGATTTTTTTGGGTTTTGATTGCCTTTCCATTCTACCTGTTCAATAATATCAAGGATCTTAAGATGACGAACGGTTGTATTGGTACCGTACCTTAGCCCCAGCGCTAGTGCGGAAGCGGGAGAAAATTGAAATGATATGATATGGACTTAGTGCGGATGATTACACTTCGGAGACCGAATCAAATCAGAGGAGAAGTCGAGTGTGGAGCCCGTCAGGATTTTGAGGGTCTCTGTTTTTTATCTCCGACAAATTTCGGTTACACACGCTCTGTGAGGTATAGCCAGACCACGATGCCGCCGCCTGGGTTTGACTTTGAGGATACGCATCGTTTAACCGGGGGATGCAGTGCAAATAGACACTGTGAAGCCGTCCTTTCGGGGTGTGTATTGTATTGGTACAGCCCCGTACAGCCTTGCTGAAGCCTGACAGATGGTGTGGAAAAGGTCCTATTTTATTGCGGAGCGTACGCCTAGACCGCCGGCCGGAAATGAGGTGTCCGAATGTGCAGGCACAACGTCAAGATTCCGAGAGAATTGATACTTGCAAGGCGGGCGCAGACCAAAAGTGCGGAGAAATCATCGAAGTTATGAGCGGCATAGTGCCGAGGAGAAAATTGGAAACAGGGTTAGAATAGCGCGTACATATCCAGCAGAAAGGTTCTTCTTGCGGCAGAAGTTCGAGTTGCACAATTGAAGTTGCGAGTAGGGGTGAAAGTCGACGAAAAATGATACTGGCAAGCGGTCCGTTTGCTCATCTCGCGGCGGGATGGCGCAATTTGATTCAAGAGACAAGAGGAAACCATATTCCGAGGAGAGCAAAATGCACAGAGGGAGACCATCGAGCCACTTCACGTTCTAAACGCACCCTTCCCTCTGTGTGCCGGCATGGGCGGCCTAGAAGAAGACACCGAGCATAGCGGGAACAACGGCGATTGCATCGGCAAGCAAGACTGAACAGACTCCGGGTGGTGATAGAAATACATTGAGCGACAGGGAAGGTGATTCTTGTAGAAAAGTGCAGTTAAATTGGCGGTGTAGATAGTGAATTCGAGCGGAGAGTCGGTCCATAGAGCACTCGACACGTGGTTACCTGCTGTTTGGCACTAGCTCTCAGCCCATCCACCCGCCGGCAAGAAACGATACAGGGCGTTTGCTGGCCACTCCTAGAGGCGTAGAACGTCGAAACAACCGGGGGAAGAGGCTTGTGTGTAGGTTTGGCTTTGCTTGGCTGTAGCCTTTCAGTTTTCAGCCTCCGACAACGGGAACTGAATCGGACTCCCAAGCGGACTCACAACTTCCAAGCGCCGACCAGAATCCAGTGCGCCTCTTGCTTCCTACCTCCATCCTCACTTTTTTCTCATCCGCATTGTAACATGCACCTCTCTGCATTTCCAGGTGGTCTAGGTCCTCTGTCTTGCGGCGCAGAACTTTTGGAGCCTTCGTAACTTTTTACGATACCACTGGGAGCATTTAAGCACCCCTCGGGCCAAGTTTCGACCTCAAGCGACCTGCTAGGGCCTATTGTACAGGACTTGTACAGGACTTTTCATCCGCCACGTCAGCATGGCCAACGACGACACCCCCAAAGTTGCACCCGCCCCAGAGCAGCCCGTCTACCCATATCCATTTCCCCCAGGAACATATCCTCCGCCGTTCTTCAGCTACCCACCCCCCGCGGATGCTGCGAATGCGGATGCGAGTGGTAGTAGCGCCCCCCCGCATCCTCCTGGGCCCTACATGTTCCCGTACCCTCCGCCACCGGGGCTGTTTTACTCCTTCCCGCCCGCAGGGTTTCCGCCTCCCCCTGGGTCGCAAGCGCCGTCTTCTCCTCCCAGCTCGCCGCGCCCGAAGCGGAACCAGGTGAAAATGGCTGTGAGTGCCCGTTAATTTTCTGAGCTCTCCTTGAATTTGAGCTGTCGCTAACCAAATGCGTATACACTACAGTGTACGAACTGCGCTGCGGCGTGCAAGCGCTGCGACGACGAGCGGCCGTGCACGCGGTGCCAGAAGTACAATCTGCACGACTCGTGCCGGGACGGGCAGCGCAAGGAGCGCAAGAAGGGCGTCAAGCGCGGGCCGTACAAACGCAGGCCTCGCGAGGACGACGACAGCCCGCCCGCGTCCTTCTCCGCCAGCGAGGGCAGCGTCCCCCCAGCAGCCGTGGAATGGACGGTGTCGACTCGGCCCCCCGCTGTCCCTCCAACTTCTGCCGCCGCTACTCCCGCACCAGCACCAGCACCAGCCACAGTCGTCGCCCCGCACCCGTTCCCCGCCCCGCCCGAAGGCTACCCGCACCCGCATTCGTTTTACCCGCCGATGGGCATCCTCTTCGGGCCGCCGCCCCCGGGGTCAGAGGAAGGCGCGCCGCCCGTGCCGTATTTCTACCCGTACCCGCCCTTTGGAATGTACCCTCCGCCGCCACCGCCCGCAGCAACAGCAGCAGTCGTAACTACTGTAACTCCTGCTCCCGCTCCCGCTCCCGCCGCTGCGAAGGAGGCCGAGGAGGAGAAGGAGAAGGGCGAGCCGGAAAGCAGCGGTGGGCCTGTTAATGGCGAGGAGACCAATGCGGCGATGGACACCGGCGAGGACGTCGACACAAACGGGCAGGACCGGGACGCCGAGGGGGAGGACGCGGATGGTGACGGGGAGGACGACACCTAATCCATCCTTCCTCCTTCCACCCCGAACTTGCGCTTCCTTCCCCCTTTCCCTTCTTATTCTTCGTTTTTCATTCTACCGAATAGACTCTCGGATGCCTTCCCTTTCCCCCACAGCTCCGCCGCCCCACTCAGAGCTCGTCAGTCATTTGACCTTGTACACGGCCTGCCTGCCATGTCCGCGGCGGACCATGTAATCGTGTCAAATGGCTCTTGCGCTCATGGAAGTGAATTTCTGTTTCTGCGCCGTGTTTCGGACTTCTTTTTCCTGTGTCTTGTTTTGCGTCGCGTACTTGCTCTGTACTTCCTCACTGTCTTCTTCCTTCTGCGCTGTGTATGTGCACTGTATAGTGCTTGATGCTCCCCCTCCTTCCTTCCGCCTTGGCTCTCCTTGCCCCACTTGTCCATGTTCTACAAAAGAGCGGGGAGATTCGTCCGTGTCTGTACCGTCGTGTATTCCAATTAAAATTTCTGCCCATGTATGAATTTGTG
Organism: Mycena vitilis; assembly: GCA_029203975.1. NCBI lineage: Eukaryota > Fungi > Basidiomycota > Agaricomycetes > Agaricales > Mycenaceae > Mycena > Mycena vitilis. Next base: position 151,560 of record JARGYF010000131.1, read on the forward strand.
ATTGTGATTGCGGGACATTTGACACGACTCGTTCAAGATGGGGAAGACATGTAACACATCGTTGTGGTATTGCCTCTACGGCCTTGACCTATGCCAGAGTCCGACAATGGGCGAATGCTTCCCGATTGGGCGGCGAGGACGAGTGGTCCGCTTTAGGATGCTTACATCAGCGTCCACACGCGCAAGGTCGTCGCGTTTGCATTCAACTTGAACTTGAAGCTCAGCTGGCAGCGCATCCAAGTCCTTCACTGAGCCTGCGTTCCATGCTTCAAGCTTCAAGTCCTGACTGGGGCCGGTACTTCGCGTCAACCACGTCTCGCTCGGCCTTCGGGCAGCTTTCGGGCTAGTCTCGTTAACCAGACTTTCTATCGCGCACGAAAGAAGACAGTCGTTCTTATGTGCCTATATAAAGTCTGGGCCTCAATGGGGGGTACCTCTGAGAGTCGCCCCGTGGGATGATCTGAGCGTCGGCAATCGTTGATATGGATTCCCTTTCGGATTAAGCTCCGAGCCAAGCGTGCTGCACCTCCATTATATTGTGCAGAGGGTCCTCATCCCTGAAATCACCGAGGAGACACTATATGAGATTTGGATAGGATACTGACCACGGACTGGTGACACTTTGGAGTGGCTGAAAATTGATGAGCAGCGCTTGGCCATTCACACGAGCGATGAGGCGAGACGACGGGTGGGAGATGTACAATTCGACCGGGAAGGTCACGGATTATTAGAAAACCAATAAATGTAAGCTTCGAAGCAGTTTTGAGGCCGCAAAGAGAGGAGCGAGCAGGAGCACGGCGGGCCTGATTCCCAAAGGGGACTCAGATCAAAGATTGCCGACACCCTCATCATCCCACGGGGCAACTCTCAGAGGGGGGGTCCATCGAAGCTCAGACTACTTTCGGGCGATGCGATGCCCTCCGAGGCTCCGACAAGACAAGTCGAACTGCGGCGAGATGGACTCGAGTATCCCACTTGGGGCGGGCTTGAAAGAGATCCTGTGCTGCCAGCAGTCTTTCTATGGACGCCGGCGCGTGCAGGGAGACAAAGGCACTCGACTCGGCGCAGGCTCAGAGAGAAAGAGCGGAGAGCGACACGGTGTCGTGTCCCTGCGGTTCTCTTCGGTGGTCGCCGTTATATATCTGCGTCTTCGCCACCAGCATTGACGTGGCCGGGCTCCTTATTACCTATAGCTAGCCCGTCATCGGTGCGTCCCACTCTCTGCTAGCTACGGCCGACACTAACTGCGTCCCAAAGACCTTGCCCCGGGATGCCTCCCAAATCCTGTCCTAGCAGCGCGCCACGGTCCTTAGGTCTTTCTACACCGAGCCGTAGGAGTATGCGACACTTTCAGCCGTAGCCGACGCCGCCACCTTGAGCGTCTCATCTTTATTGTTGGCAATGGCCCCCGAATAGCGTGGAGTCCACGTTCAGCGGGTCGGGACTGCGTCCATGCAGCGTGGCTTAGCCGCCGAACCGTAGGCGGCCAATCCCTGTTTTGTGTCCTCACAACACCGCCGATACCATACTGCTCCTTTTCGCCCTGTCGTTGCTCATGAGGACCACACCCCTCCAGCGTCCCTGGCTCGCCCACGCCCCCGCCAGTAGCAAGACACCAGCGCAGTTCGGACATCGGGGCGACGCCCATCGGTAGGACGATTTTCGGACAAGCTTGGGACGAGACAAAATGAGGCGCGAAGCACCATGCGGTGACCCACCCACTCCAACCCGTCTGCACCCCGGCCCCCAACGCGATATATACGATTAACACTTGCTCTTCAAAACGGCACCGATGCGTCTCTCGTGCGCCGCTCTTGTCGATTACGCAGACAGAATACAAGAAACCACGGCGGCTCCCGCGCACCCTCGCTGGGCACATCCAACGATCCAACGACTGTGTCTACCTCTTATCTCGCTCCCGCTGCACCTCCAGCCCGCGCTCCTTCCGACTCGCGGTGAGGCCCGCCCGACACGTACTTATATCCATCCCATCGACCTGCGCTCTAACCGGGCACGCATCTCGCGAGCCCCACCCCTCCGCCAACAAGCCGGCTACGCTCAAAACGGCTCTCGCACCTCGTGCCGCCTGTGCACTATCTGCATCCGCTCAGCGGTCGAGAACATCCGAGGGGATCGCCACCGCGCAAACTCTGGAACGAGTCGTTATTGCAGGCGCTTAGTGACAGCGTCCGCTTGCCCCAGTAGGCGCACCCTTGGCCGCTGTGATGCACCTATCCCAGCCTGCCCCGCTCGCCGGCGCCCACGTTCTTTGTCTTCTTCGGCGGCTACAACGGGCCCACGGCCTTTGGGACTGTCGCCGCGTGTTCCCATCTCGATGCGCCTACCCAGGTGCGCGACGTATGTCGACAGTGCGTACTTTTCTCTACATCTGGGCTGCTCTCGACACTGACCGCGTCCCACAGACCTACGCTTGCCCTACTTACGTAGCTGGATTTCCAAACACCGTTACGCTGTGAACAAACATCTTCCTTTCTCTGTCGCGCCGGACTTCGTATCAACGTCTCATCAAGCACCGTGAATATTACTGCGAGTTGTCACCCGGTTCCCGTGCTCCATGCTCGCGTAGCAACGGAGCGATCTCCTCGTAGCCTTCCGCAGACGCAGCCGCCACCGGGCTGCTGTATTCTTCGCCTGTTGTGTTCACGTCGGCGCCGTGCTCGAGGAGGATGCAGACAATGTCTCCATGGCCTTTTGCGGAGCAGCCGCCAACGGGCTGTCGTATTAATATTCTTCGGCTACTCTGCTCACGTTGGCGCTGTGCTCAAGGAGGATGTGGAGGATCTCTTCATGACCTCTTGCGGATGCGGCCGCCAATGTGCTTCCGTATTTGCCGCCTGCTGCGTTCACGTCAGCGCCGTACTCGAGGAGGATGCGGACGACGTTTGCATCGCCTCTTGCGGAGGCGGTGGCCAGTGCGCTGCCGTATTTTCCGCCTGCTGCGTTCACGTCAGCACCGTGCTCGAGGAGGATGCAGACGATGTTGTCATGGCCCCTTGCGGACGTGGCCGTCAGCGCGCTGCCGTATTCTCCGCCTGCTGCGTTCACGTCGACGCCGTGCTCGAGGAGGATGCGGACAATTTCCACATGGCCGTACCGCGCCGCCGTTTGCAGAGCATTGCCAAGAAGTCCGCCCACTGCGTTCACGTCAGCGCCCTGCTCGAGGAGGATGCGGACAACGTCGACATGGCCTCTCCATGCAGCGACTTGCAGCACGGAGTCGCCCCCGCGATGAACTGCATTCACGTCGGCGCCGTGCTCGAGCAGGATGCGGACAACGGCCGGGCAGCAGCCCCCAACCGCAATCGCAGCTTGTAGAGCACTGCCGAGTGTTCCGCCCACTGCGTTCACGTCGGCGCACTGCTCCAGGAGGATGCGGACAACGTCGACATGGCCTTTCCTCGCCGCGACTTGCAGAATGGTGTTGGCACGGCTATTCACATCATTCACGTCGGCACCCTTCTCGAGGAGGATGCGGACGAATTCCATATGACCATTCGCCGCTGCGGCTTGCAGCAGGGAATTGTCATCACAATCCACTGCATTCACGTCGGCGCCGTTCTCGAGGAGGATACGGACAATGTCCACATTATGATTACCCATCGCGAGTTGCATCACGGAGTTGTCATCACAATCCACCGCATTCACGTCGGCGCCGTGCTCGACGAGGATGCGGACAATTTCCACACGGTCGCGCACCGCAGCAGCTAGCAGAGCACTACCAAATACTCCGCCCACTGCGTTCACGTCGGCGCCGTGCTCGAGGAGGATGTGGACCATGTCCGGGCAGGAGTCCCACGCCGCAGCCGCAGCTTGTAGAGCACTGCCGTATTCTCCCCCTGCTCTGTTCAGGTCGGCACCATGCTCGAGGAGGACGCGGACGAAGTTAACATCACCATCCATCGCCGCGAGCTGCAATACGGAGTCTTCCTTCCAATCCACTGCATTCACGTCGGCGCCATGCTCGAGCAGGACCCGGGCAATACCTACATTGCCCTGCTGTGTTGCGCGGCGCAGCGCGTCGCCGAATATGCGCACTGCATTCATATCGGTGCCACGCTCAAGGAGGATGCGGACGACGTCCACATGCCCCCCCCGCGGCCGCACCTTGTAGCATGTTGCTATATTTTGCGCCCGTTGTGTTGATATGGGCGCCATTCTCGAGGAGGATCCGGACAATTTTTGCATGGCCATATTGTGCTGCGCTTTGCAGCGCGCTGCCGTTTTCTTCGCCTCCTGCATCAACGTCGGCACCATGCTCGATGAGAATGCGGACAATTTCTGCATGTCCGTACTGCGCCGCAATTTGCAGCGGGCTGCCATATTCGCTCTCTCTACTATTCACGTCGGCACCATGCTCGAGCAGGAACCTGACCCCTTCAACATATTCGATCAAGGAACACAGATCCAGAGGGGACGGAAGGCATTGCCGCCCTGTTGGGTACAGCCCGGGATAGATGCCGGTTACCACAGCATACTGTGTGCTTTCATCTTTGAGGAGATGCATGGTTGAGCGCAGTAGTACACCCCGGTCATGACATCGAAGCAGATGATAGGACCAGAACTGGGCTGCGTACCGTGCCAGGGGATAGTGCGGCAATGTGTCGGCATTGAGAGGATTATCTTCAAAATGGAGGAGATATGCAACACAAGATTGGGCGAGGAATGTGTGGGAGGGTGGTTCTCTCAGGTCGTGTCTGTACATGTCCAAGAAGGTATCGGACACGATATAATCTGCGACCGATGAGTGTGCAAAAATCACGAGCCGCTCCTGATCTTTTCTGGCACTGTCCGAATCAGATTGGGACACAAGGTGAATGGCGACCAGGCCTTCCAGCAAACCACAGACATTTTCAGTCTTTGAAAGTCACTCTGAAGCTCCAGAGGATTAGATGTATTTACGCTAAAGCAGTAATGTACACAATTTACGTCGAGCAAGCAAGCACGCTAGCGTTGCTAGCAGGTTGGGTGAAAGACGGCGGCTTTCCGGCTCCGTTGTGGGGTTTGACTGGGACAAAAACGAGGTGAGCTGCGAAAAGGCGGGTGGGCCTCTCGCTATGGTACTTGTCTCAGGCTGAAACCGTCACAACAGTGCGAGTTTTTGTTGTTGATTGACGAGTCGCGAGGCAGGTGTGGGTGGGTGGGAAAAGAAAACTCTCAGAGGGAGGGCTTCCGAGTTACTGAGCGAGTGAGCGAGGGCAGAATGTGGCGGGACGAGAAAGGCAGTCCCGCTGATATGGTGGATGACGAGCCACCGGTGAAAACCGTTGGTTTTCGCATTCTTAAGACACCTATCGGCGGGCAATGTAGGGCGAAGCAATAGAATATAAGTCCTCCTCGGGACGGTATATTTCGCCGCTGACGGTCGAAAGCGTCCGGGCAAACACGAGTGATAAGAATTCACCGCTGGGCCTCTAGCCCAGCGGGGCTTTTGAAGCACCTAACCGGCCGGCTCAGATGGGCGGCTAACCACCGAACGTTTGAGTACTCGAGGCTAACAAGAGGAACTACTATCTTAGAGCGAGTCGTCCTCCCCGGACGACATGTTGGTGAAGATTACCGGACGATCTCAGAAGATAAGATTCCCCCGGGGAATAGAATTACCCGGCGGATCTTAGTCCCAGGAAGGCCTAATAAGCCAGCGGGGAACTCGGGCGCTCCATCAGGCGCCCACACGCGGGGATCGACGATCAACGGGATAACAGTTCCCCGGCGGGAGACTGGAGTAACTTTACCCGGCCGCTCAACTTCGAAAGGAGACAAGCACTGCCCGGAGAACAAGACAGAACAGACGAACTAGAAGACACTGGCCGGGGAGGATTCCAGCGGGTAAAACTCCTGCTCCCCCCGCCAGCAGAAAGACGAGCGGGAAGGTTGTCCCCGGGAAGATAATTCCCCGGGTGACTTGACAACCCTCTTGGCACCCAGCCCGGGCACATGGTGTTGCCCGCTGACTGAGACAATATACCCACGGTTCAGAATACCCCGGCAGCCATTGGCTGCCCCACGATCATTACCCACATTGTTCTCCGGACACTTTCCTTATATCTCCTTTTGTTGCCCGGCGGTTTGTATAAAGAGACTCGGTTTTCCCGGTAGCTAGCCAGTAGACTATCCCCCCCACTCTCGGGCAATATAGTAGACTAGAAGTTTGAATCAGACGATTTGATAGACGGAAGTGTTGAAGTGAGAAGCAGCCAACGCGGAGTAGTGTCCGTTGTCAGAGTAAGAGGAAGTCCGCCAGACTAGACCATCTGCCAGCCTAGCCTTCGAATCCGAGCCGCCCCGGCTATACCGTCGCGTTAGCCGCTCCCGTCGGGTCTGAGTTGAAGACGCCTCGTCAATCGTCCAGCCGCTGCTAGTATCCCTGGCACGGCCTAGATTAGCCGCTGGTGCCGTTCTCCCTCATTTCTGAAGTTCAGCTTCGCCCCGCTATCCCGCGGATAAAGTCTCCTACGGTTTCCCCGGCCGAAGTAGCAAACTAGAATTAGCCCGCTAGCTTTTCCGAAGCAATTAGCCCGCCCACTTTGAAATTGAACGCACATTGTCCCGGACAGACTATACTGGTCTTACCCCCTCGAACTCACATACGCGCGCTTGAAGCAAACACTTGAAGCTAGAGTTGTGATAAATATAAATTAGATCTTAGGGTTTTTGGGTTGTGTTGTGATTTCATCGCTTCGCTTCTTGAAATCTTGAGTCTTTGATTACACGGCTCCTTTCCAGTGCGCCGTTACACCGCTTCTGGCACTCGATCAAAGACCCAAGTCTAGCTAATCATTCGTGCCTCTTTCCTCACTAGACTAACAATCTTTGAAAGTCACTCTGAAGCTCCAGAGGATTAGATGTATTTACGCTAAAGCAGTAATGTACACAATTTACGTCGAGCAAGCAAGCACGCTAGCGTTGCTAGCAGGTTGGGTGAAAGACGGCGGCTTTCCGGCTCCGTTGTGGGGTTTGACTGGGACAAAAACGAGGTGAGCTGCGAACCCAAACTCTATAGAAGCAGCGCGACGCATCGAGTGAACCTCGGTTTGACCTCGAGCCCCCCAGACTAGAAGCGCTGCTAATGGCTTTACTCACCAGACTTTAACGCACACGCGGCATTGTGAAGCGTACAAAATTCATGTGGATCTCCGGGTTGGCCTGCATGTAAGGAGCCAGGATTTGCGCGTGCTTTGTCAGATAAACCTCGAAGGCGGAACTGGCCCAGCGGCCTTTTGTTTTCATGACGTCGAACGGAACTCCGCGGAGGAGATATTCGAGCGTCGCGCCAATTCGAATGCCATGCCCTTGCATCGGCTCCCGCCCGGCCTGTTTGATTGCAGCAGCGAGAACCTGCAGAAACTTGTGCTTCGTGAGAGGTTTGTGTTTTGTCAGATTCTTGCCGTCCTTGTACGCAAAGAGCGGTCCACCTGCGGGCGGATCATTGACCGTCATGTGGTTCTTCAAGGCTGTTTTTGGGTCAGCAAGGCCATCCTGCTCCGCCCAGGAGACCTTCTCTCCCTGCGGTGCAGATTTTGTGGTCGGCAAGTCGAATTCAGTCATTTCAAGACCGTTCCTATCAACGGTATCCGCGACATCAGCGGGCTTGACGTGCTTCGCGGGGTCGAAGGAGGCGAGGGTCTTGATGGTGAATTCGCCCACCCGGCCCGCCGACCAGAATGTCGTTGTTAGACAAGCAAAAACTGCGGCGTGCAGCGGGATATTCAAGTCCAGGTGGCGAAGGATTAGTACGATCAATTCCACTGTGTACGGTAAGCGTTTCTTTCGCTTTGATGTTGCCGGTGTCAGCCGGTTGGCGCCGTCAAGCAGTGCCTGGAGCTCGGGCGCGTTAATTGACCAGGGAGCCCCGTGCAATATGTGCCAGGCGCGAACACCGTAGACATAGTTGGCTATGGTTTTCCCGGAGTACGCACCCGCGATGGCGGCAATGAAAGCTGCGAGAAGAACGGGGCTCGTCGGTGCTCGCTGCACCTCCGGGGTGCCACGCTTGTCATGGAATACGTGCCAGACAAGCAGTCCGGAGCCGTACGTATCACGGGTTCCCTCTGCCCACGCTTCCAGCAAGACCACTTCAATCCGGGCGAGATCTTCTGTAGTAACATTCACCGGCCTGCCATTGGTGTCAAGCGCATTTCGAGCTTTCGACGGAACCCACAGACGCAACCGGTCTCCGGCAAGTACATGGGGGCGGTGTGGGGAAGGAAGGGGGGTGAGATTCGCAGCATATCTCGCCGGTGTCCCTTCTGTGCGTTTAGCGACAGGTAAGGGCTCGCCCCATTGGTCCGGATTCTTAGTACCACCAGTTCTCAGTGTCTTTGAAGAGCTCGCGGCCTTCACGCTCAATCTGCGACTCAAGGGTGAAGTAGGCACGCGGTACGGTGCGTTCAGATTTTTCTTGAGGGCGCGGTGTATGGCCAGCCGCGCGGGATCGAAGCTCGCTGGGAGTGAGCGGATCATCGTAGTCTGCGATGAACTCCCGGAGCTCGGAGGGGATGTCAACAGGGGGAAGGAGGCGATGGGCTGGCGGGTAGACTCCCCGTGAAGGATCGTCGGCCGGATTGAGCGCGCTCGCAACATAGCGTGTATGGATGGTGCATCCCGATGTGTCTGCGAGCTGATGTATCCTGCGGAAGACATTGTTTGTTGGCTTGTTCCGGCTGCGGCCGTTCCACCAGCCCTCGACGACCCCTTGATTGTCGCCGTAAACCTTGAAGTGAGTGCTCTCCGTGCCGGCAGCGAGAATGGTGATGACAAGGAGCTCGAAGCCGACTGCCTCGGCCCAGCCAATGTCCCTGCTGTCTCGGTTCCAGCCTGGTAAGAGACGCCAGGCTCGCCAGCGTCCACCGATGACGATGCCGATGCCGACACCGGAACTGGCGTCCGAGAAGGCACTGATATCGACGAGTTCGCATGGACCGGGGATGGGCCTCCCAAGGAATGGCCGTCTGAGTACATCCAGCCACCAGAGCATATCGCATTCAGTGCCGCGGGGGGGAGTCCGTGGTATGAAAGGACTGTCGTGGAAGTTCTTGAGCATGGGCTCCAGGTTGGTGAGGTAAGATCGCCCTGCAGGGATGACCAGGCAGGCATGTAGCAGCTTCCCATATAGCTGTTCAACCTCGCTAAGGGTGTGAGCTTTGCGGGATAGCCACTCGGTAATGGCCGCGATGTATTTTGCTTTCTTCTCGGTGCCAATTGATACACATCGTGAACGCAAATGCCATACAAGGCCAATGTATGGTACGTCCTCACGGAATGAGATATCCTTGTGCAGGGCCCACGGAATGCCGAGCTCAGCTGAAATTTCGTCGATGTCTGCCAAGCTGTACGCATATTGGGAGTCATCACTGGGTCTTTTGAGGAAAGCAAGGGGAATTGGGAGGATAAAGGGTTAGCGGCTATGATCAGAAGTTTCGCGTGGAAAACGGACCTGGGTTGGTTATGCGAGGAGAAGTCCCGGAGATCAAAATTCCCGTCCTCGTCCATTTCCTCGTTCCGGCCGTCTGGCATAGTGCCACTCTTGTACCAAATGCGCCCGCCATCATGGCGCCTGCCGCCATTGGCCGAGACTCCGTCACGCCAAACTCTGCGCCGTTGATTATAGCTCTCGATGTAGCAGCATTTAATGCGGAAGAAGACATGGTCATCCACCCACTTCGACATTGGCCCGATGCCGGAAGCACGCATGATGTCCGCGCCTGCGTCAGCGAGTACTCCATATACACCCGAGCCAGATCGCAGTCCGAAGCAGTCTGAGGTGTCAACGGCAAAGCAATCTTCGCCTCTGAGACGAACCACCAGGCCCGGCCATTGAGACGGGGTGATGCCAATTGTCCTGTACGCCTCCGCAACGTCTCGCACTGCGCCCTGGGAATCCGGCGGGAGACGCGAGATTGTAAGGCAGATTGTATCGAAGGTGCCCCATGTCGAGGGGTACATGTCCGAGTTGATACATGAATTGATCGAAGACGTCTCTCGTGTTGGCGCCCTCGGGAATGAGAGATTCTGCACCAGGCGGAACTTCTCGCTGTCACTCGTCTTCGGCGCCAACGAAAGTGGCGAGGATTGGAAGGGGCCCAGAAGTTCTTCGACGGTAGACTTCGACATGGGTCCCACGTAGCGGCCCTTCCCGAATTCTTTCTGGGTGATTTTCTCGAACTCTTCGCTGTGCTGCTCGATGGTGCGGCTGTTCGGAGGCGTGAATGTTTTGGTGATGAAGGGAATCCCCGCGTCGAAGCCGAACTGTATCTGGTGCGGAAGCGTCTTGTATCTGGGAAGGAGTCCGTATGCCTCGAGCAGGGCCTGCCATGCACTCGCTTTGTACGGCGACAGAGCCTCAAGCTCTCTGCGCTCGAGGACACTTCTGAACTCCGTGGCTGCGATGACCGCAACCTGCGCATTCGTGTTTCTCGTCGTGGCCCTTGCTGAGGCATCCCTCGGGGTGCTGGAAATCCGAGCAGAGCTCGGCACTAGGAAGCTCCGACTGCGTCGGAAGAGACCTTGCTTGCTACATAATCTAGACTCGTAGGGGAACTGCTGCTTAGTGCTTTGGTTAGCTCTCTTGCGCTTCGTTGAAATTTCAATCGTTGTGTTGAAAACTGAAAATTCGAATTGTAAGTGTTTGTGGGAAAACTGCTGCTCAGTGCTTTGGTTAGCGCCTGCTTGCGCTGCATTGGAATTTGGATCGTTAGGGTACTTGAATATATCTTTTTCCGAAAAGACTGTGGCCACTGGCTGCCAGCTTACATAGTGCTTTGCCTGTTGATTGATGAAATGATTGATGAAGTGATGGCTCGGAACAATTAGGATCAGCGGGTCGCGGGACTGGCGGTCCCGGCCGTACTCGCCCCTCGGAGCTCGTTGTGGAGATCGGGAGCGCGAGTTACGCCTCCTTGTATTGCTGCGGTGATTCGAGCTCATTGTCTGATAAACAGTACAATTATGGTAGCAAGGGACAAGCGGACACGCGGGACAAGCAGGTAGATATGCAAAGAGTGGGTTACAAGCGGTATGGGATAACCAACAAGCGGATTGGGCAGGCCGGGGGAGAGGCAAGCAGCAAGCAGCAAGCAGAAGCGGTGAGCGGTGAGCGGTGATGAACGACGTGGGGAGCGCGGAGGGGGAGGGGAAAGCGGTAAGCACCATGGGGAAAGCGGTAAGCAGCGTGGGGAATGTGGTAAGCAGAGGGAGCGGCAAGCGGCAAGCGGTAAGCGGTAAGCGGTAAGCAGCGCGCGGAAGACATCAAGCAGCGTCAGATGTGGGGCAGCAGGAGGTGTCGGGGAGGATAGGAGATGGAAGGTGTTTATAATCATGGATTAGAAACAGTCATGAACAGAGGTGATTGTTTTGCTGACCTGGTTCAACGCCTCGCCCCGGACAGTGTCCCATACCTCATCACTTGCTCTCCTCATGAAGTTCTCATTGATGTTTGCAATATTGAAACCTTCGTCACGCTTGAGAGCATCGTGCCATTCGAGGCGGGCTTTCGCTTGGTAAGAAAGGACGATGCGGTCGCCATGCGCCATCGAGCGTGTGGGGTGCACCTCGAGGTTGTAATAGAAGTCGGCCAGCGAAGCGACATGGCGTTCCGGCCATCCAAGTTGCGCTGCGTGATGAAGGATGTTGTTCTTCGCGAAAGACATCTGGTCCCACGATAGGTCAGCATCCTTGACCACGCTCTTGGAAGCGGCAAGGGCGGCGGCGGGGCGTAAGCCGACAACGTCGTCGAGTTTTGTGAAGGTGAAGGCTTCGTCGTTGACGGCACGGTTCGCCCCGGCAGAGGCAGCGTCGGCGCACCCCTCCCTTGTGAAGTACCACGCTTCAACGAATTCGTACCTCTCCAGCTTGCGGAGGGCAAAGAGTGAGGGCCGGAGGGCGACAGCGTCGGCGATCCCTCTGTTGCTGTCGAAATCATTCACCTTGGGCTTCTTCCTATCCGCCTCCTTTTTCTCTGCAGCAATGTCTGCATCGATTGCCGCCTGCTTGCGTGCGGCCTCGTCCGCAGCGGCTTGAGCATCAGCATCGCGAATCGCTTGGTCGGCCGTTGCTTGTGCGTCCCAAGCGGCCTTTTTTACATCCCAGTCTGCCTGCCATGAAGCCGTCAAGTCGTCGACGACGTCAGCATTGGTTTTGGTGGGCGCCGTGGCCGTAGCAACAACAGCGGCGCGTGCGGCCTGGAAGATGGGCCCTGCGAAGTCGGGGCATAGGTCGAGGTCCGGGTTTCTTGTGATTCGTGGGGCGGCCATTTTTATTATTTTCAGTTGCCTCGGATCTTCTTTTGGGTGCCTCAGATGTCTCGAAAAAAAAGAAAACTCTCAGAGGGAGGGCTTCCGAGTTACTGAGCGAGTGAGCGAGGGCAGAATGTGGCGGGACGAGAAAGGCAGTCCCGCTTCTGGCACTCGATCAAAGACCCAAGTCTAGCTAATCATTCGTGCCTCTTTCCTCACTAGACTAACAATCCTTCCCCGGCTCTCTGGTTGAAAAACCCATTGATCTGGCTCGTAAAAGTCGATCGCAAGAGCCTCGTCGAGTTGACGCAGGGTGACGGGTGTCGCAGAAAACGCGAGCCAGCGCAAAAGCGCTGCGACGTAAGAAAAATCATCCCCGTCAATCGGCTGAAGGAAGCGGGTGTAGATTCCGAATAGATCGTTCGGGAGTTTGGCGAGTATTTTGTCGAGATTGGTGTCTATTCTTTTCCGGCCCAATTCCTGTAGTAGACATGCTGCCATGCGAAACCTGGCATTGGATAAGTTGCATTATCATTTTTAAGTACCCAAAATTGACTTGCATTCCTTTGCACTTGTCCACAATCTTTGGGGCAGCATCCTCGGCTTGGTTTATGTGTTGCAATTTGGAGTTAAGCTCCAGTTCGCTTTTCACGAATTGTAAAATATCGGCATGTGTGGTAGCCGGCCCGAGGACGACATATGATGCTCCCTCGAACGCTGTGGATTTCAGAAAGATTGCGCGGGGCTGACTTGCGACCAGGAGGTGCACTAATCTACTCCATCCGCGAAGGGTGGAGATAAATTGAACAAGGTCGTCGAGCTCGCTACACTCGTCGAGTGCATCAAGCACAACATAGGTGCCGGTAAATTGGGAGATTATCGTGTCGAGCATCGCGAGAAGGTCGCCGTATGTCGGAAATATTTGGCCTTGGCAGGACTTGAATTTTTCATCGAGCACAGAGTAGGGAGTGGGAGACTGTCCAGACAGCTGCATGATGATGGACCGAAGCATGTTTTGCAACAGCTGTTTTTTGTCGTCTCTGAAGTCGAAGTAGAAGTACGCAATACCAAAACTCGGGGCGACCGGATGAAAGAGATCATCTATGGCGATTGAACTGCGCTATTGAGTCCTGAATTCGTACATCTCGCAATGAAACTCACCTCAGAACGCTCTTTCCAGTACCAGCTGCAACTGATCAGGGCCCTTGTCCCAGGGCGAGAGGCCAAAAATGGCTCACAACTTCCACGTATCCATAGACATCCCGGCTGCTTTTTCCAACTCACAAACTCGATGCTCTCCAAAAACCAACTCCCAGAGTTTTTGTGACGAAGGGCGTATGTTGCGTGCTGCTTCTCCCTCATACTGTCATCGAGTGGTTGAAGCCATTTCCTGATCTCATTCTGGCGACTGTATTCAAGTTAGTTCGAGGAAAAGGTGTACGGTGATGGGTTAAACTAACACCAAGGTTATGAGTTGGTCAGCTTTCCTTTCGGTCCGAGCGGCGTGCCCTTCTGCTTTCGTGGCGGTCCTCTCAATTCGAACTGCGTGCCTCTCCGTTCGAGCGGTGCTGGCTTCAATGTGCACCCCAATCGTTTCAATTCTGACGGCGTGTCCCTCCACTCGCGTGAGGGACAATAGCTGATGTCTATTTGAGCACCTCAACTCCTTCAGTATACGGGAAGTCTCACCTGGAATTGAGCACAGCAATCTTTCCTATTCTCCTTCAGATTCTCAATTTCTGCTTCGATTTTTTCCCTCTTGAACCAGGATTTAACGAAGCCTGGAAGCCCCCCCACCTGGGTTCGAGTAAGTGCTTGACAATTCGTATTGACTGCCTTTAGCTGCCTATGTGCGGAAATCACACATCGGAACGTATAAAATCTAAGATGAGAACGCACATCGTGAGATTGTTCAGTGCTGTCAACAGTTCCCCGGTCGGCGCGTTACTTCCATGTCCCTGTGCAAGTGTTTCAAGGTCCTGAACGGTATCTTCGACCTGCCTCCCGAGATCGGCTAGGTTTTTCCTGTTCTCGCCAACCTCAATTCAAGTTCGCACTCAGAAAACATTCGTGAAAAATGACAGTATCATACCTTTTCGATCGATTCCTTGATTGCCTTGGCCAGTTCGCCGAATGTGACAACTGCGGTGGCAATGGAAAGTCCATCCATCTCAGCAACGGGCGGTGTTGGTGGCAGTAGTAGTCAGGATGTGATGCACGGGTAGGAGGAGTATAGAGGCAGTGGGAGCTGAGCGGTAGAGGAGGGAGAAAGGAGGTTCAATGCCGCCCTTCCTGTTGCCGAAGAGATTATACTTACTAGAAAAGCTATGGAGAACTGTATACTGTCAGAAAAGTTCCATTTGAGGTATAAAGAAACTCAGACGGCATCCAGACAAGAAGCGGCTTCCAAAATAACTTAGGCGCGGTCTTGTTGAAAGCCTTGTACTTATTTTTGACTTGATCAGAGTGTCGCCCGGTGTGCAGTCCCTTGTGTACTGAGTACTGACAGGACATCCGGAGATTAGGGAACACGGCAGTAGTTTCTCAGTCATTGCTATCAGCAGTGGGGCAGATTAGATGGTGTTTACGGGAGGCCAAGAGTCGAGTGAGTGCAACTCTGGTCGGTGCTGGTGCGCTTGGTCCACGGACTTGGACAAGTTGCGAGTCCAATCCGGTTCCCGCGTCGAAGGCTGAGATAAAAGGCTGGTATTGAGACGCGGCATCAAGGGCAAGCGGAGCGATTGAGTTGGATGCGTAAAGATCTAGACTTGATAAAGACGAAAAGGAACTGAGCGCGGTCACAACACGATGAAGCGCGTCAATGTTAAATATGCACGTGAGAAGCCTGTAATAAGCCTCCATAATCTGTGCAGTGGACAGTCCGTGGGCCCCGTCTTGCTGAGTTGCTCAGTGATTGTCGGAGCCAGCGTGTTTTTTTAGCGTCTTTGGTGATTACTCAAAATTTTCGCGCTGAGAAACTGATTCAGATTTCAGCAGTCGACAAATGCACAGTACTTATCTGTGTTTAGTCTCGAGCAAAGACCGAGGACCCTCCGCCAAACCGCCGTCAATGAGTAGGGTGTTGTGGTTTGGAGGAAGTGTGGCTTCGGGCCGGCGAGCCGGTTGTTCTCAGGTAAACTTGAAGTCCCCGCCACGACAACTCTCTTCCACTTGCTCAATGCACCTTTTTGAGATCCCCCCAGAGCTTCGCAGTCTCATATATGACTTCTGTTTTCCTCCCCCGCAGACCTACGTGCAGATAGTTCCCTACCGCACCTCCCTGCCAGCGTGCCGCCTCAATCTCCCTGTGGCTCTATATCTCGTCTGCAAGCTTATCACCTCTGAGCTCGAGCGACTTCCTGCCAAGCTCCGCCGTTTGGACCTTACCTACATCATCCGCGGCTCCGTGCTGCACGGAGGCTGGCGCCCGGAATATGGACCGAAATACGACGAAGACAACCACCATGACTACTTTGCTACCATCATGCGCTTTGCGGAGCGCGTGCGTCTCGTAGGTTCTGGTCCTACGCGGACCCGTGGCCGGGCCGTTTCTGCCCCCATCCGCCGCCTCACCCCCGGCCCCGAGTGCGCGCTGAAGGTGCTCGAAGTCCAGCCGTGCGCATGGCGCAAGCGGGTCGTCGCCCGCGTCATGCTCACCAGTCTCGGCCCGCTCACAACGCACCCCGACGTCGCCGCGCGCCTCGAGCTGCGCCTCATCCGCGAGCCCAAGGACCCGTTGGATGATGTGGAGCAGCTCTTGCGCAAATATATGGCTTGGAAAGAGAGCGTCGGAAGTGCGGCTGGGCCGGTCCGGGTCAACCAAGCTGATCTGGATGCGCCCGTGAAGGAGGTTAAGACCAATTTGCGCAAGATCGAGACGTGGCTGAAGAGGCTCCAAGCGACGAAGGGTGCGAATTTGATGCAGCGCTCGGACCACAAGGGGCCCTTGGGTGGGGACAGCGATGAGGATGACCCCGAATAATGGAAGGCAAGCACATATCTAGGGTACCCGCTCCCTCCCCATGAACTTACGCAGTGACAACGACCATGTTAGCGGCTCTCAGAGCGATTCTACCAATCGTTCGTTTCATCAACCCCGGACCTCACCGCAAGACAATGGGCGGGATTTTCTTTGAGGCGGACGTCTTCGAGGTGTGTGGCGAACGCCTGGCGACAATCATCGCTTGCGGGGGGCAAATAACGGACGGCGCGCGACGCGCGTGTCTCATAGGCTCGGATGCTGAAGCTGTCGATGCAGGAGACCGGACCCAAGGCGTCGCCTCTCGGTGGCGGCTTGTACAGGTAGTACCGCGCGTGAACGGCGCGATACCGATGCGCTGGAACCAAGACGTCATCTTGACAGACCGTCGAGTCATGGTCCGACTCATGGACGACAACGCGCTTCGTCGCCCGCGCCCTCGACGTAGAGGATCCGCACGTGCGATACGTGAGCAACCGCTTTGCGCGCTTCCCAAAGGCGCGGGATGTCGACGCGGATGGTGACTTCAAGTATACTCGCGCACCCTTGCAAGGCAGGATGAATTTGCTTCAGCCGCGGCAGCGACGTTCATGATACCTACGTATTCTAGTATGTACCACTTATGAATCGGGATATTCACCCTCCTACGGTGTATCCCCCAGAGCTTTCCTGATCACCGCGACCATGGTCTTTGGCTGACTCACATTAATGCAATGACCACACTGCACGGCGTGGCGGTCTACCACCCTCCCTCCCATCTCGCTCTCCATCCTAGCTATGACTCTGTTCTGCATCTCCACACCCTCACCCTTCTCCTCCTCGCAAACGAGATACGATATGGGAATGTCTTTATACGCCCCGTAGGTCAGCGGCTCTCGGAAACTGGCCGCTGCATGAACTCGCATTTTGGAGGCCCACGAAAGCGCTTCCTCTGGGGCTAGGTCAGGGAAGCTAACCGGTGCGCTCTTCACGGGGTCCATCACCATGTATCCTTCTTTGACCTGCTCGACGTCAGCGTCGCAGAGCTGTCGGAAGTTCATGAGAGATGCCATCGAACCTCCATCCGGTCCAACTTGGCTTTCAGAAACACATCGTCCGTCAGAGCTTGCCCTTCTCTCGGCACCATCGCCGACACGAAGACAATCCGCGCGATACCGCCCTTCTTGCCCTCTCGTTCTCTCGCGTTCTTGGCCAGGCCCTTGGCAGATTCGCAAGCGACAAGCCCGCCGTACGAATGTGCTACCAGAACGACAGCCGTGCCCTCGTCCGCGAGCCGGGTCACCACCGAAGCGACTTTCGCGGCGTCATCGTACATGCTCGGCGGCTTCTCGCGGCGGCCGACTGTTTCCAGCTCGATGCCGTGGACTGAGTATCCGTGGGTTTCGAGGTCGGAGATGACGGCGGTGTAGAAGAAGAAGAGAGGAGTGAAGGAGGCTGGGATGATGATTATGGTCGGCTTGGTTGTGGTAGCCATGTAAGCCTTAAGGTAGACGTTGTGGAGACCACGATCCGGGTGCAATCTTCAGATGACGAGCGCTGGTCAGGTTTGAACCAGGGTATTCTGGGGCTCGGAGGATAGTAAAACGGAGGATGCTAGGAATCTATTACTTGGACCTTGGACTGTGCCCAGTGAGGCTAATACTAATATGTACCACCAGTGGGAGTGGTGCCACCAAGTGATTCGTTCATAACGTTGTCTCGGCCCGTCCAGTGCTCGACTCGAGATTACGAACATCAACATGTCTTTTTGCTTGGGATGAACCGATTCATGAGGGCCAGTGGGACTTGGCAGTACGAGCTGACCAGAGAATGGTAAGGGATCCGAGGCTCGAGCACAGAAACCTTTTTTATTTGAATCCGGGAATCGGATCATGACTTTGGTAAACAGATGCTTAGAAAGCGTACCTGCGACAGAGTTCGCGTACCAAAGTCTTCAGCGCTGGAAATCCTGGTAGGAGTCACCGTGAAGAGATTCGGAGATAAACGGCCATCAGCGGGTCGGCGATCATCAACACCAGATCCCAAACAGGAAAGTGGTTCAACTGTGGTTGAAAAATTACAGTATGGGGAGCAATGGACGTGGGCTCCGTGCTATACCGTATGCGTGAAACTGCATACAACCTAATGTAATTTATGGAGCCCCTGAAGGATATATTGGAGACGCGTTAATTTTGTTCGTCCGGTCGCCAGTAACGGCTGCCACATCGATGCAGGCTTGAAAATGCTAGGGGAGACATCTTTCAAGATGGTATATACTGATCCATTGAATACCGTCCCTATCCTAGTGGGGAAATTACCCCGGTGACAACATATCTGGCAGATTACTTCAGGGTCATCGAACCCCATTGTCATCAAAATTGAGGGGCGAAAGGCAACTTAGCTCACAATCACCACTCACCCCGCCCTCGACTCATCATGTACCAGCAGTTATCGATGGAAGATGGCGACGGCACTCATTACCAGGATTCCGTGGACCACCCGCCCAACGACACTCGCGCACCCTTCTGGCGCTCCTTTCTGAGGCTTTTCGTTATACAGGCGTCCTCGCGTGAGTCTATCTGAACGCTAGGCAAGCAGGAGTGCTAATTTTTGCGACTCTGGCTTGGAACCCGACCTTCAACGAAACCTGGGTGAGAATTCGTGTACCGCATCAATGCCAGAATTTCGACCAGATCCACGAATG
This sequence comes from Mycena vitilis, assembly GCA_029203975.1. Classification (NCBI taxonomy): domain Eukaryota; kingdom Fungi; phylum Basidiomycota; class Agaricomycetes; order Agaricales; family Mycenaceae; genus Mycena; species Mycena vitilis. The sequence goes on from JARGYF010000131.1 coordinate 170,473, forward strand.
GACACGGGACAGATTGATGACCTAGTTCGACCGGTACACTCATGTTCCGGATGATACTGCACCCGTACTATACTCTTGCCGCCGGCCATCTCGGGGATGTTGAAATATTCGAACCCAGCCGCCCCGCCAGCTTAAACAACCCGAACGTTTTGGGAGCTTGTGACCACCCTTCAAGACTAAGTTCAAGTACCATCAGCGCAGATCTGTGGATTTTGTGCAAGATAAACACTGCTTGCGGTTTAAACAGAGTCGGGGATGGCGGTGCCACTTGAGTTCAACGTACCACTGGCTTCGGTAAGAGAGCCGCTCCAAAATCTTTGTGCTGAGGGTTTAGTATGACGGAACCACAGACATCTCGGAGCGGTTTGTAAATGCCATGAACGAGTGCTTAGGAATACCTGTACATACCAAGCGAGTTACTGCCAGGATGTGGTTGGGAGAGCGGCTACCAGCGGACCGACGATCATCAACACCAGCTTCCCAAACGGGAAAGTGGTTGGAAAAATAGTGAGCGGCTCGCAGCGTGAGGACAAGCATGGCCTTGATAATCATTAAATGAGATACGTCTTACACGCGCGGTACTGCCGCCATTGGCATCATCCATCTCGTAATTGGTCACGTGGTGCCAACGCATCTTTGCCCTCGTCTTCGCACACGCCGAGCATCCCTCACAGCCCTCGGATCTGAACATGCCAACCAACCGCTATGGCATCACTGACAGTCTCCTGAGCAATGAACTTTTCTGGAGGGACAATTTCCATTTCATACTCGAGCATGGATATCAGTTACGGCCAAGATATCACCCGGAATGGATTCCCTCGTGGAGATCGGAATACAAAGGCATATGGGCCGAGGACGCAACTTGTCTATGCGTTAGTTATGCCTTACATGATCCTACGACTTTTTGATTTTTGTCTGTGAAGTTCCATGCGGAAGTCATCGATGCGACAAGATGCTCAGATGGCACCAAAATAGTGTTGAAGCGAGTTGACAAACACGAGCTTGCCGTCATACGTGAGCTACATGCACTCCCTCCCACACCAGACAATCGCACCGTTCCGCTTCTCGCCGTAATTCCCCTGCCAACGCCCGGTGAACAACTCATTGTCATGCCTTTTATGCGCCACATTTTTGATCCCCCGTTCGATCGCTTGTCTCAAGTCCTCGATGCCCTCCATCAGCTACTGACGGTACGCCTGATTTTGCCTCTTAAAGCAGTGATCATCGGCTAACAGATACGCCAGGGTCTCAAATTCATGCACAACAACGAGATAGCGCATCGGTACGGTCACCGTTCAGTGCGCGTCTCGCTTCTGGCTCACCCGCTAGCAATTAGAGATGCTTGCTCCATGAATTTTGTCATGGACGCGTCGAAACTTGTTCCCGGAGGATGGCATTTTGCCAGTCCGCACACGACCCCAAATCGGAAGCGGCGTAGAAGAGCACGCCGCAGGTCCTCTGTGAAAGAAGTTCGGTATTACATAATCGACTTCGGACTCTCTGTGTTCCGGTGTGCTCTTGAGACGGACCCTCAGGTCATTGGGGCAGATCGGACTGTTCCCGAGTTCAAGTCGGGCCAACCGTACGATCCGTACAAGCTTGACATTTACCAGATGGGTAACATGATCAAGCAAGAGTTCATTGAGGTTTTTCAAGGCTTGCCTCCTCTCTGCCGGAACGACAAGCTAATGAGCCATGTTGCAGAAATACCTGGGCTTGGATATTCTCAAACCACTGGTCGAAAAGATGACCCGAACAATTCCACGTGAACGTCCAACAGCAGCGGAGGCCCTTGCCGAGCTCTGTGCTCTTGCGGAGAAATATTCAAAGGCACCATTCATTTGTCAACACAGTGCCGGCCGATGGCGGAAGCGAGTCATCACTACGCGCAACAAGATTCACGAAAAACTCTGTTGTTGAACTAGTCCGAAGGTGAAAGTCGAGCATATGTACATGTTGTTCCTATATCTAGACCAATATCACCCACATTTCTTTCCGGATCTCCTCTGCGTCTGCCCGTTGCTCTTCTCTCACGAAAATCTTCTCCTTCAACATTATCCTGAGTGCTTCCGAAGCGACCGTTTCAGCCAGCACTGGCCCGCGGACAGAGTCGACCCTTCTCCCCCTCTGTTTACTTTCCATGTGAAGCTGAGATCCAGTCAGTCGGACTCCCAAGTACATATTAATTGACTGACATTGCTGAAATAGAGCTCGTTCTCGTCGCCTGCCCAAGGCGACTTACCCGTCATCATCTCGACGATTACACACCCCAGACTCCATATGTCTGCCTTCTTCGTATATCCTCCCAGGTTGTACATGCACTCGGGAGACATATAACCAAAAGTCCCCGTGAACGAGGCTTGGGTCTCGATCTGGAGTGGAACCAGATCTGAACAACGAGATAAGTATGATACATATCAGAGGCGTTCAAACTCTCCAGGCTTTACTTACCGGCGAAGAATTTTGATATTCCAAAGTCGGCAAGTTTGACGATACCCTCGTTGCTGACCAACACATTGCTACTCTTGATGTCGCGGTGCACCACTTCTTGCGCGTGTAAATGGGTCAGGCCGTCAAGCATTTGCCGGGTAACGGCTTTGCACCATGCTTCCGGAATCCCGCCGACGAAGTTCACGCGCACAATTTGCCAAAGTGACGAGCCGGAGACTAGTTCCAAGAACAGACGTCGGACGCGGTAAGGGGGAGCTGCTAGTGTCTCTTCATCCGCACCTAAAATTTGATCAGGTACCAGACAGAGAGTATCGAAGACATGCTTACCCAAAAATCGAACGATATTACGGTGAACACCGACTTTTTCAAACACAACACACTCACGCCGAAACGAGAGAATGTCGGTCTGCGTGTTCCCATACAAGGTCTTGACGGCTATCAAACCACCTTCCACTTCTGCCGCGAATACGACTCCCGTTGCACCCTTGCCCAGGGGAGTCTCGCACTGCTTCCATTGAGAAATACCTGCGCCACAAGTGAATAGAGGTGCCAACGATGATGACGAATTGTGCACAGACCAGTTGTGAAGACTGGAACCATGGGCTCTGGGATGTCCGCATTCATCCGGTTCACGAAAACATCGGTCCAGTGGCGCTCCGTGAACGTCTTCCGTGCTGCCTCACCCTCCGACACACCTTCTGGGGTCGCTTCGCCTTCCGAAAAGTCCACGATCTCGAAACCGCTGTCCCCCGTCCCGGCCAGCCTACAGAGAACGCTATAGATAAATTTGCAACGCGGATAAACTGCGCACCTTTCCGAGGTTTCCAGAATAGTATTTGCGAGTGCCTCTATCTGTTGGGTGCTGTCCCTGATAACAGCGGTGGACGGAATAATTCTGACACAGTTAACTTAGCAGAGGGAACAACGATGTTCTGAATTTGACCAACTGTGAATTTTCGAGGATGGCACCGAGCTCCAGCTGCAGTCGTCTTTATGGCGGTCATCGTGCACTTTTATTATTTGCCGAAAAAATGGCTGTTTGTTCCGAAAATGTGCCCGTTTCTTCGAAAAAAGTCCAACTTCAAACTTTGAAAAAAATTCACTCTGAAACTTTTTGTAGAAAAAGTTAACCTTTGCAACTTTACAAAGTCTGGGTTTGTGCTTTTCGCAAAAGATGTGCGGGATCTGTGGCTGTGCTAATCCCGATGATGGCATCAGCCACCGAATCTGCATGAGATCTTCAGCTCAAGGGGAGATGGGAAGGTCATACAGGCCATTTGGAAGCATCATAAAGAGGTTAAGTGACTGTGGTACTCAAGAGCAGCCCAACATGAGCCCTCGTAGATGAATACAACCCGCCGAGATGGCGGCTGATGCCATCAGCGGGATTAGCACAGCCACACATCCCGCACATTTTTCGTTAAGGTTGCAAAACTTGACTTTTTCTGAACAAAAGTTCCAGCGTGAAATTTTGCAAAGTTTGAACTTTCAGATTTTTCGATGAAACAGCCACATTTTTTTTAACAAACAGTCGTTTTTTTGGCAAATAATAAAAGTGCACGATGACCGCCATACGTCTTTGCTTCCGATCCTCGTGCAGTTTGGACGACTCTGTCCCAAAATTGATGGATAAGCCAGCCACGTCTTGTGCCGTAGGACTAGGTTGCACAAAGAAACGAGAAAATCGAAGGTTGGCATCATGTTCGATCTTCCGACAGAGGCGCCTCAGTCTACACATCACTCAGTCGTAGAACAATAACAGCAGAATGCCTCCAAGCTTGCCTTTCGATGCGTTCCATGCCTTGTGTCCTATGGAACTCGTCCCGCTCTCTCTCTACCCGCCTCTCAAATTCACCGAGGACTGTGTTAAACTCCCGAGTGTCGGCGTAGAGCAGTCGACGCCAAATTGAGGTTTTCGCAGAGGAGGCTTGAAATGCGGTGGTCATGATGAGCTGCAGAAGGGGCTGAGAAGGGGACGCCTCAGCACATGCTGTAGCCTCATGGATGCATAATTTTGCATCCGGAAGTCCCCGCAAATAAGCTCTCCTTCTTCTATAAGTCTCGCTGTAAGTCAAATCGAGATGTCGGGCGCTGCACATATGCTCTACGTCGCGAAGAGGTTGGGAACCTTACCACTGTCATACTAGCGCAAGACGGGGCTCCGTACCCAGGCACACTAAAACAAGCGAGCCATGAACGGAAACATGCCCCCCTAAAACCGGTTTGACGTTCTTCTATTCACACCCAAGTGGGCAAAAGTAACTCACTCAGTCCGCTCCTGCAATGAGGACTTGCTATAACCAACCTTAAAGCTCTCCGTCGTAAGTACGCTGCACTTCGCGCACATAACTATCGACGTTCGGCCATCTCGGGGATGTTGAAGTCCGCATTCGCCTTGCTCGGAAGCCGGGTCCGAGTTGTGCTGCCCATGAAAGAAAAGGCATTACTTCTAGCACATACCAAGTCGGCAACGAAAATGGTAGTGTACAGACTTACAGACTTGTTGCGGTAAACGAGTGACTCTGTGATCGGTAAATACGGAGATCACGGGATCCGGAGGTTATCAACGCCAACTTCCCGAACAGGAAGGAGCCGCTCAAGCAGCGATATGGAACGTGCAACAGACTCAAAACATATGTTTAAGCTCGTTTGATAATGTTATATTGAAGTGCGTGTACTCCGTGATCATTCCGTCTCGTAAAAGCTCGAGGAAATGTTTTGAGGCCACATGATCCCTGTCGCAGACAAATGTCCTGGCCAAACGAAAAGCTCAGGTCAGGTTTCAGAGTGAAGGGCATAGAAAACCGTTGTCCTGCAGGTAACCCTTCTGATCCATGTATCTCATCAATTTTCATCTACATATACTTGCTACTTGGTTACTCGGAGTAAACCATGATATCCTGGAACGAACTATGTGGTACATATACAGAATGGTGCCTTGGTTAATCAGTCCATCGAATCAGCCTGAAGTATCGGTTATCGTATCGTATCGAGTTGGGCCCAGCGAGAAAAATCTAAACCATAATGCCCGGCTCTATAGTGTATGAAGTCGCGGGACGTGGAAGGATGCGGGTCGAACGCCTGAAGAGAAGAGAAGAGAACCGTGATGCGTTCACGCCTCCGCCGCCGCCTCCCCGCCAACAAGCCCGAGCATATGGTCCACGATCTCCTGCGGCGCCGTCACATGCCAGCTGGCGAGTGTCCTCTTGCTGCTATGTCCCTAGATCGACGAACCGATGTTAGCATACCGCTCTTGTTTCGCGATTAACGAGAGCGCAACGCACCACAGCCGTCGTAAACACACACTCGGGCTTGATCGCGAGCTCCACAGGCGGCGCGGGCCCGTCGACGAGCGTGACGCTGAGAGGCGCCTCCATCGTCGCCGCCTTGGTGCCGCCGGTGGGGAAGAGGATAAGCGCGCGGAACATGTCTTCGTCGGTCTGGCGTCGAGTCAGCATGAGAGGGGTATAACGGGGCAGAAAGGATTGGACCTTATCATCTCCCGCGCAAAACACAAACTCCGCATCCGGGTTCTTGTACAGCAGCCTCTTGACGATCTCGCCCTTGTTCACCGCGATGGGGCGCACTTCCAGGTTCTTCTTGCCCACCAACACTACAACGCGGTCGCAATATCCCGATGAGCAAGGTGAAAGAGAGGTGAAAGAGCGGACGCACCTTCAATCGGCCGCTTGTGCGCGAGGTTATTCTCAAGGAGGTCCTGGCACTGTCTGCACTGGAACAGCCTACATCTCCTGGTGAGCAGGAAACTTCATGAAAAAGGGGGAAAAGCCTCACCCCCACTCCGGATCGGCTCCCCGATAATGCCACGTAATCGAGCTCTTCTTCATCTCGACGTGGCTCCCCGTAGTGCGCTACACCGTGTATCAGCATCATGTCCTTGAGACCTACGGGGCAGGAAACGCACCTCGGTATAATACCTAAAGATCTCCTCCACCTCGCCCATCCAGCTCATATCCAGCTTCTCCGTCAGATTCACCCACCCGGTCCCCTTGCCCTCTGCCCCCGCAGGCTCGCGCATGAACCCGCCGTGCTCCGCGCTGAAGCCGACCTGTACGCAGAAAGGGGGAGATTAACAAGAGGAGAGGGATGGGGAACAGAAGCAAGTGACGCACCTGGCTCAGATGCCCCAGGTGCTGCTCCAAAAACCCGCCGTCGCGCCCCGAGATGATGTACACCACGTTCTTCGGGTCCGCGGAGAGCTTCTCCAGCGCCTCGAGCGTGGAGGGCGTCGGCACCGCCATGGACGGCGTCTTGACGATCGGCGCGAGCGTGCCCTGTGCGTGCGTTAGAACGCATTGTCACGCTTGATTGCTAATAGGATGGGACGCACATCATAATCAAAGAAAAACAGCCTCTTCTTCGCAGCATGGTACCGGCTCTCGAGCACATCCTTGGGAATGTACGGCGTCCGGCGCGCAGTCTCCTTCCCGTTCAGCTGCCCCAGGAGCATCTTGACGAGCACCGCCGCCCACGTGTGCGAGGTGTGCGTCGTGACGACCTTGTGCAAGCTCTGGTGCCGCGAGAGCTTCTCCTCCTCGGACATGATCAGCCCCTCGTTGATGGCGGCAGCGACGTCCTGCGGGTGGGGGTGTCAGCGAGTGAACGACAAGGAGCATCAAAAGCGACGCTGCGCACCCCAAGATTCCACGGATTAACCATCAGCGCGCGCTCCATATGCTTGCTGATCCCCATAAACTCGCTCAGCACCACCGGGCTCTTCTTCGTCTTGCCTTGCGCGATCACGAACCTGGAGGGCGGGCGTTAGCGCGTCGTTCTATTGCAAGGCGAGTAGCGAAAGGGGGGATGGAGGGGAGGAGGGGAGGAGAGAATGGAGGAAGGGCGGATAAGCAAAAGACCGAGGAAAGCGACACGCACTCCATACTCGTCGTATTCATCCCATCCCTTAGTGGCGTAATGACCGCAAGGTCCGCGACGGACAGCAGCGCGTAGAACTCGTCCTTCTTGAGCGTTTGGTGGCTGCGTGCGTGTTAGTACGGGTGCGTGTGTCAGAATGGTGAAGAATGAAGAAGAGAAGCTCTAACTCGCGGACGGACGCCGTCTCCCCTCCCCCTCTCCAACCCAGTAACAAATAACACGAAAAGCACTCACTAATGATGCACCGGCACGAAATCCAAGCTCCCAAACTCGCCGTTGATGTTCGCCACCAGCTCGCTGATCTGCCGCTCCAGCTTCGGCGAGTCGGTCAGCGCGGGGGAGGTCACCTGGGCGGGGGCGTTAGCGGGTGGTTTTTGTGAGGAAGAGAAGGGAGGAGGATGGGCGAGGAGAGGGGAGGGGAGGGGAGGGGGAAGGGGAGAAGGGAAAAGGGAAAAGGGAGCGAGGAGAGGGGAGGGGAGGGGAGGGGGAAGGGGAGAAGGGAAAAGGGAAAAGCGAGCGAAGAGTGGACAGGAAGAAGAAAGAGGGGAGGGAGATGGGGAAGGGGGAGCGGGAGCGGGAGCGAGCGACGAAGGGAAAAGCGAGGAGGAGCGGAGCGAGCGAGCAATAGGCGAAGGGAAAAGCGGATGGGGATGGATGGAGGAGAAGCAGGACACAACGCGCGTCTCGCGAAAAATGCACGAGCGAAAGAAGACACACACCTGAATCAACACCACATTCCCAATCCACTGCGGGTACGTCTGCAGCAGCTTCTGGAACGCGTGCAACTGCGAAAATGAACCCATTAACATCGTTCTCCCTCCTCCTCTGTGGCTCGCGTAGCGAACGAACGACGCGCACCTTCTGCAACACCCCCTTGACCACATCCAGCTTATCCCGCCCCACGATAATCTTCTTCCCCTCGTACAGCGCGCGCAGCGCCGCGAGCTTCGGCTGGATGCCGGGCCTTAGGCTGTTTCGAAAACAAACAAAAAAGGCAAAGAAGAAAATCGTTAGCGTTCGGTTCGTTGAGGTGAGGGAGAGGAGGGAGGACGGAGGGAGAGGAGGGAGCAGGGGGAGAGGGAGAAGAGGCGAAGGGCGAGATATGGGGAGGGGAGGGAGGAGAGGGAGGAGGAGAGGGAAGGGTTTCGTCTTCAATATTGAGGTAAAGGGAGGAGAGGAGAAGGAAAGAGGCGAAGGACGAAGTGTACGGTAGAGAAGTGAGAGGAAGAAACGCACATATCCCGCCCCACCCGCTCCGCGTCCACCCCCACGGGACAGTGCGTGACGGCCGTGACGTGTCCTTCTGCGTCGATCCCGCGCGGGGTCGTTTCGTATCTGGGGGAAAGGGTTAGCTCGGTGCGTGTTATAGGTTATAAGAAGAAAAGAGTTGTAAGGAGGGAGGAGGGAGGGGGCGGAGCGCAGTGCCAGGGAGGGCGATAAGGGGCGATGAGGAGGGGAGAACGAGGGAGGAGGGAGGAGGGAGGAGGAAAACGGGGGACGGACAAGGGAAGCGGAGGTAGCAACAACGGGGAGGAAAGGAAAGCGATAGTAAAGTGCGGGCGAAGGGGGATGACGCGATGAATGACGGGAAGGGGTGCACTCCTCCCTCTCGTCCTCGTCCTCCAAAAACGCGGGGTGTAGTCCAGGCGACGATGGGCAACGAAAACAAACAAAAAAACCCGCACGCACCCACACACCCGAATACACGTGCTAATAAAATGCCGGCTGTACGAGTACGTCTGGAAGCACACGAGGTCCGCGCCGACCATGCCGTCGAGGATCTCTTTGCGGCCTGTGCGCGGGGGAGCGTTAGCGTTCCGGTTTAGATAAAGGAGACGCAGAGGGGGAGGGTCGCGAGAGGAAGGGAGGGAGCAGAAGAAAGGACGCACGCGGCAAACACCTGAACACCTCGCTACTCGGGAACGGCGTGTGCACGAAGAGGCCAATGACGGCGTCGGGGACGAGCTCGCGGAGGAGCTTGGGGACGAGGAGGAGGTGGTAGTCGTGCACCCAGACGAGGTCGCCGGGTTGGTAGCTTTGAGTGAATTAGAATAAGGAAAGATGAGAGGGACGCGCACTCACACCTCGGCAATGCGCTGGGCAAACGCGGCATTGGCCTTGGCGTACGCGTCGTAGTGGGCGTCCTGGGACGTTTCTTCCGCGGCAATGTCCTGCCAGAGGAGGTAGTGGAACAGCGGCCACAGTGCTGTGTCCCAATCAGCCCAACCCATGAAAGAAAAAGGAAGACAAACTCTGCTTGCAATACCCATCGTAATGCCCATGCGCAACCGCATCGTCGAGCCACACGGGGACATACACCGTCTTGCGGTCGTCGTCGGGGTCGCTCTCCTTGGGCTGGTACGTCCTGAGCGCGTCCTCGAGCTCCACGCGCGCGGCCGCGGGGACGTCGCACGAGGGGACCTTGCACTCGGACGCAGATTGAACGTCGCCGGTCCAGCCGACGATGAGCTGCTCGTGCGTCGCGGCGAGCGAGCGGATGCCGCTGATCATCGCCGCGTGGCCGTAGCGGGGCACGAGCGTCCACGCCTTGACGTCGTCATGCGGCGCGTCGTCGGATTCCGCGTCAGAGTGGATCGGTTCCAAAGGCGGAGACGGCGGCGGCGTGGGGACACCTGCGGCAGTGTGCAGCGTCGCCTGGACCGGCAGATAGTGGCACACATGCAGGACGCGGCCCGAGAGCGGGATGCCCGCTGCCCTGTGGTCGTCCTCGAGGGCCCTGACCTGCGCACGGACCTCGTCGAGGGAAATGTCGTCGCCGAGGCGGGTATACGGTTCTGCAAAGCTGTCCATCGTGCTCTGGGGCATTGTGGTGGTGAAGAGAGGCTTATCAGGATTTGCGGACAGTCCAAATGTGCCTCCTTCCTGTTTGGGTTGTGATGACGTGTATTTCGCCTCATCACGCTCGATTGGGCGGACGTCCTCGGCCGAGGTCTCGCCGATGCCAACGCGAGCATCGATTGTGGCCAACGTGTGTGTCCCACTTGCCCGACAATCCTCCATGGTCGAATCGTTCTGGGCCCGGTGTATTTTCACCGCTTCGTGCGGTGCCGCGTCCTTGCGAGTTGTCTTCTTCTTCTTGCGCGCCGCCGTCAGTCGTTGCCCTGGATATTCAGGAACATTGAAAGGGCCACGTCGCCGTCGCCGGAGAAATTCCCACTGGCAGCTTGCACGTTCAAGTCGGCGCACCCCTTTACAAGACGGACAGGAGTCGGCGTAGCGAACAGCTAGCACGAACGGACTTTGCCATTTAGGTCGAATGGCTTCAAAAACCAACCACTACCTAAAATACGACCCCAACCACAGATCCCATCACCGGCCCGGAAATCAAGATATGTACCGCGGCTCTTACGATGCCGCATCTCTTTCGGATCGCTCACACCCGCCCACCTGGCACCCGATCTTGCCCAACCACCGAAAGGCGCAGGCTTGGGAATTTGGCGCAGGTCGAGCCGGACACGGGCTTCGAATTTCGACGGCAAGATTGAACTTTGTGCTGAACTTACTCGTATCTAAGCACGTTTTGCAGATACGAATGCCATTCAATTTTTGAAGACGGTGCGTGTCAACGAGATCCATTCAAGTCATCGTCCCCGTCCTAGATTTGAGTATTCTATCGGACACGAGGATCTGCCACCCACGACATCGGAGTCCCGGCCTTCCCAATCCCAGCTCAATCACACAACGCCGCCATCCTTATCTTTCATGGACGGACCCCCTCGAACGAGAAACGCCGTCCCCTTCTCGTCGATTCAAACTCGCCGCGGCGCAGAGGTACGTTATAACCGCCCAGCTTGCCATCTACGATCCACCTGGAAAAACCCGACTCGCCTTCATTTCCAAGGATCGAATCAACCCGATCCCGAACGCTCGCATGCCCGCTACGGCCGGTGTACGAGGGAACCCGCCGATTCGGATACATCGGTGCGTTGCCCTCCAGTCTCAATCCTTTCTACTTACTTACTTACTTACTACCCCCAACCGCCCACCGCTGATGATAGACATCCCCAACCGCGCTGCTGCTTTTCTTTTTTCTTCTTTGTCTCCTCCTTCCCCTCTCCCCTCCTTCTCTTTTCTCCTTCCCCTCTCCTCTCTCCTCTATCCTCTTCCCGATCCCAACGATCCTTCCTAACTCTTAATCTATCTATCTATTTCGAATTACAGCCCTCCCAGTCCGCCATCCACGAATCCCAATTCGTACGTCTTCATCCAGTATTCCAAATTCCAGTTCTGATTTTGTCTTTATCCAGTATTCTAAACTCCCGTTCTAATCAAACGCGTAGTCCTAATCAAACCCCCGTTCCAATTAAACTCCAGTCCTAATCAAACGCGTAGTCCTAATTAAACACGTATGTGAACCACAACCCGCGGCGTCAGGAACTCGCCTGCGTCCTCGTCGATCGAATAATTGTATATGTCGCTACAACCCGAGGCTGGATCGGTTGAGTTGGGGTGGATGTCGGAGTGGATGCGAACGCGACGCGGGGGATATATTAACGATGAGGTGCGTCCGTATGTCCCATCCACACCATGCTCTCAACGCGTCTGCCCCATCTTTCCCTCTGTTCAACCCTCGACGTCCAACCCTGGGATATAAAAACCCAACCCTTCCAAAATCCACCCATCGCTGTACGCCAGCCGCCAGCGACGGAATGGCCACCCAGAGTCCCGAGTCCCATATGCACACGCAATTCGAATACATCGAGTCTCCGAGTCAACCTTGTTTTTCGACTCTCCGTTGCATCAACGACTTGAAGTATCCAGTATCTAAATATTTACTTAGCATCCGAGAATGAGAATGCAAGATAGGATTGCCCCTGTCCAGATTCGATTTCGTCGGGAGAGTAAGTAATTTATTGTGATATCTGGGACGGTTGACTCTCGAAATGAGAGAGATCGAGTTGGTTGCAACGGCGAATCCGAGCTCCCGTGAGAGTGAGCACAAAATGCCTCGCCAGGTTACATGCACAACGGTGGTGAGTCGGAACAACATGGTGCTGGTTTAGAGTTCATGTTGGACAATGTTGAACTTGAACCGGTTCGTGCAGTCGGAGGTCGTGTTAAATTGACAACGGGCCATAGGAAACAGGCTCCAGGTATCCAAGGCGCCGAGTACGAGTACGCTAATCTCAACCAAGTCATCCAATAAGACGATAGTAGAGTTAGATTTGCGTACCTCATATAGCTTGAGCCGTCGTAATCGGAGTCTGGGCGTGAGTTTTAGATGCAGCGGCGCAGGATGGATCTTGCTGCAGAACAGAACGCATGCGCGGCATGGTTGAACCAAAGTTGATGTTGAAACCCTTGTAGTATCGCGGCGGCAGAGAAAAGGCAAAAATTCACAAGTCCGCTTTTGATCGCGACTTAGTGCATTTTTGCCTTTCAGGCTCCAGAATAACGAGCCGCGAGAGGGAGAAAAACAGAGAGAAAAAACACAAGTCCGCTTTTGATGTCGACTTAGTGCATTTTAGCTTTTTCTTCTTTCGGTCGGCGCCGGACACGAGACACCAGAGGCAAGACACCGGACCCGCTCCGCGGAAAATACTAGGGTTCGGCCTGGAGCCAGACTCGCTCCGCGAAAAATACCAGGTGTTTTTTGGTATGGCCGGCGCCCGTTCCGCGGAAAATACTGGGCGCTGTGTTGATGTGCCGGCGCTCGCTCCGCGAAAAATAGTTGGTCGCGGACTCGGGGTGTGCCTGGCCCGGGCCTTCGCCGAAACACACTCGGGTTCAAACCCAGGCGCTCTCCGAGAGAGGAAACACAGCCGTTTGGTGTGCCGGCGCTAGCTCCACAAAAGATGCTGTGGTTCAGCGTCAGCAAAGATACCGGTTTTGAATGTGCCCGGCCTCGCTCCGCGAAACAGCTGGATTTTTGAAACATGGTGGGCTCGAGGACAAAACTGTGTTGAACTTGCGAGTCTTCTGATTAGCTGGGAAAGACTGCAGAGCAGGGCAGACACAGAGCGTCGAATATATCTCATTCTGAGTCGAGTATACGGTCAATTCAAAGCGTTTCAAGCCCAACATACCAGTTTCCGACGCATTATACCACCACCTTTGAATGCGAGTTTGAGATTTGAGCATGCGAATGAACCTAAAACGCGGATAAATCCAGAACACGTTCGAACTGAGACCCTCAAAAAAAACCCAAGTTCCCGCGTTACAATTTAGCGGGTGGTGGCTAAACGGACACCCGAGAAGCTCAAATCGGGTGCTGAAAAGATTGAGTGAAGGTACTGTATCAGAATCTACGCATACTGACTCACTCGACATCTATTGACCATGCAACGCCTGCAAATCGTCGGTAAAAGTCAACGACGTCAGAACAACATCCCGGAATATTCACGTCGTTGAACCGAGATATGAGTCGAACCTTGAGACTTGCGATTTGGTTAAAACCTGCGAGCCATCAACGAGGAATGTGTGAGAAACTGAACACGAACGCAGTGAAGGGAACGAAAAGTGGGTTGATCTTGATAAGTCGGGTGTACAAAGCCGCGCTTCGAGAGTAGCGCGCCTTGCCACAAATACTTGACGGAGAAGATTGACGGAAGGCGCACACAGCATGAAAGATATACATAGCATCTGCAGCTAGGACAGTGTCAGAATTATAATTTGGCTTGCGAAGTAGGAATACGGACCACAATCCGAAACTGGGGGTGTAGCGCAGCACGCCCGAATTAAACGGTGAATCGAGTTGAGCGTTGTAGTGACCCGATTGCGACCAGGATGGTGACAAAGAACATCTGAGCGACAGGTGAACCGGAATGTCGCCTACGACGGAGGTGCACATTGTAGGGTGGATGGACATATATACTTCCGGATTTTGCCTGTCGAAATTTGTACCAGCAGATTGACCAGTTGCTTACCGGGTCTTTCATTGGCGTCGCTTTGATCTCTCCATCGAAACCCAACGCAGGGAAATGGAACCAAAAACGACCCATTGAACGACGCGCTCCGAGAGCAAGGATCTGTGTATGAGAAAACACAGTACGAGTCCGGGGATCCGGAAAGACAACGGGCAGCAGAGCATTCACTTACCTTGCGGTGATGGTTCTAAACACTCGTTGGTGACCCCGGATTATGTGAAAAAAAGAGACGGGGACCTGCTGGAGCTGGGCAAGATATCAAGACGCAGCTCGCAGGACGCCTTCCGCTGTATACATACATATAACACCTGAGGAATTTCAGGAGGCTAACTCGACCTGTGGAATCAAAATCCGGGACATACTTGTCTTCAAATCCTTCATTCGGGGTATGTATTACTCAGCGTAACCTCCCTTTTTTGGCCGGCAAAAAAAAATACGCTGTGTATCGGCGGCCAAGGAAGTTGCAAGAGGTGTTGAATGTGCTCCATCAGGAAAAATTCAGCCGAATACATAGTCCTATGTAGCCGGCATAGCTCGCGTAGCGCTGTCGTTAACCCCCCTTCACGTAGTGAGCTGTAGCAAAGCACCTCAAGTATATATTGCTCTGTAGTGCAACATAGTTACACGCCTTTCCGATGTAGCTCCGTATCTTTGTAGCACAATAGCCTACATAGCGAGATGTAGCGCTACACGGAAAACTTTTCACCTTATGCTGCAGCTCGGAAACGGGTAGGGGAGGGAAAACAACAGGATAGAATTATTCAACCGCGGGCAGATATACAGATATACGCCAACCGGTACATGATCATTACCATCCTCGCCGTTCTGAATCTTAGTGACGCCCGTAGCCTATCCCGCCATGACCTCATTGAGCATGTCGTCCTGCAGTGGAATATCGAGCGGCTGCGCGCAGAATATCAGCCAAAAGACATGCTGAACGACGTGGACCACTCACCTGGAACACAGAGGAGACATTCTGTCTGATTGGTGCAGTGATACGCGGGACGGCGATGGGAAGACGAAGGGGAACATTGAATGTGTTGATGCTTGCTGTCGTGCCACGAAAACCTGACAGTGAAGACTTGATGCAAGTAGCTTGAGGTAGCTTGTCCCGAGAACTTGATGGAGCTCTACGTGCTCGGTTTGAATAAGACTTGGAGGACTCTTGGAGATTCTTGAGAATTGAAGGCCGGCAAGGGGAAATTGTGAGGAGGTCGAAGCGCCATAGCGGCGTAGCCTGGTGGAAGAGCACCGGGATCCAGGAGAGAGCACGGACGCGCGCGGAAGGGTGAGACGTGGTGGTGGGAGAGGGAAAAGACGACAGAAAGATGGAATCAAAGATGCCGTCTATATCAACATGCGCACGGACCATATCACATGGTCATCGGGCCGAAATGATCCACGGCGGCTTTTACCCGCTAAACCAACGCCGCCGGCTAAACCAACGCTAAAACTGATGGTCGTCAGTGGTGCTCAAGTGTGTCTCTGCCCAAGGCTGAGTGGCCTATCCATGCAAAACAGTTACTCACACAATTCACCAACAATCACTTATTTGTGTCGTCTGTTCTGGAAGATTTGTGTCGTCTGTTCTGGAAGATAGGAAGATCTTTGGTCGAGACTCGATGGCAGCTTCAGGTTCGACTTGACTTCAGTCCAACCTGCACTGTACTCGACCGGGGTGAGTTATTAGTCACAGTAGTGGCATAGTGCAATGTAGTTCTCCCGCCAAACAATATTGTGCTACATAGTGCTGGCCCTCAGCTATGGTGACTATATATCACTCTGTAACACCCTGCCAAGCTACACCGACTATGGCAGCTACTACCGACTACATAATTAGCCGGGCAACTACGGCCCAGGGAGTTTTTCCTGATGTCGTAAGGTCGGGATTTGAGTGGATGGGATTCTGAGTGGGCTGAGGTCTGGATCCGCGGCAAGGGTGGCACGAGGTGACTTTTGGACAGCTTCATGGTCAGACTCGAGCTTACAGAAGGCGGCCGGGAGTGCATGAGCATCCGAGGTCAATCTGTGACAACTTTTTTACCGACATGATGTGTAAGGAGGAGACAGCGGGAAACGCCGGTATCAAACCGTGATCCGAGTTTGATCGGGGTTGAAAATTCTCGAATTGAATGTTCGAACGACGAGGAGGAGTCTGAAGGTTTGTGATCAGTACAGAGAGACATTAGATTCAGTCAAGCCAATGTCCATACTGATTCAGATCTCGGTAAGGCCAAAGTCAAGCCTGTCGATGTGGAATTTGATGAAAAGGACGCGCGGGGGTGACGGCGATACAGATACTTGAGTACTGTAAGTTCGAAGCAGTTTCGGATTAGGGGGAAAAATTAGGTGTAAGGCAAGGGACACCACCAAAATCTATATATGGTGTCTGGATTGGCGAACTTCGAAGGCCGAGGTGGCCGAGATTGTGGTTGAAGTATGGTAGATGCATGGCGACGACCACGGTGTTAAGGGAAAGTCTGAGAAAGAGAGATATTAGCATTTGCATATCTTACAGACTGACATATTTTCAAAGAAAGGCGCATGTATTCAGCCTCGCGGGGATTTGCGGCGACTTGAGCAACATCTACAAAGATGCTTTCCAGGATGAATGTTACGCGTCGTTGAAAATGGATCGAATGCCTCCTGGATAGATCCTGAGAGTCGAGTCTGTAGTATGAATCAGGGTCGTAGGCGCGCAACAGTCTTTGGGGTGCTGCTATTCGATGGTCAACTGGAGAGCAACCAGGAATGACAACAGGCTCACGCCGAGGATCACAGATGCATCAGAAGGTTCGACCATTTACGCTGTGGAAAAAAGCTGTGGAGATTCGGTCAAAGAGTCGGTCAAAATCACCGTAAGCATGGCTCACTGGACGCAGGGGGCGAGAGCACAAATACCATTACGGTGAGAAAGTAAGCTTGAAGATCGGCGAAGCGTCGGACAAAGCGGGAATTGCAAATTGAATCTTCTGGATGAAATCCAAGGACACAAAGGGACTACCTGCAGAATTTTTTGTGAACTTGAACAATTGATGCATCCCGTACATAGTTCGAGGATCTGGGCGATGATTCGGAAGTAGGAATAGTAAGCGACGCAGGGATGTCAGAACGAAACCGTACAGCGACGGCATACTGAGCCCAATAACACTCGTGTGTTGGAAAAGGAACAGCCCAAAGCGAAATAATTGGATGTTGCTCCGTGAAAAAGCAAGCCCGAGATCCTCGAGGTCGCAGTTGGGAGTTGATAAAGAGTACAGCGGCTCCAAGGATAGTGTGGGTGAAGGTGCAAGGGCCATATGCGATGAAAAAAGGACGCATATATTGTCTTTATTTCGAGGGCGGAGGCTTGAAGTTGTGTGAGGCACATGAGCAACCGCTCGGCGCTTGAGTATCTGAAGCGGGGACTTTGGCATCGACGTTGCACTTGTAGACTCTGTGAAATGCAATGTGAACGTTTGAATGAAAACGATAACGCACTGTGGACCAACGCGTAATTTTGCTGAGCACGAGCATGGTGCTAGTACTAAAAGGCCCTCCTGGGGATGAATTCTGATTCAGCTGGAATTCAGACTTGATGTTAGGATGGCAATTTTGGGCAGCTACATGGACATCATTGCGAAGCTTGGAAGCACCCCGTTACAATTCAATAACAGAAGGAACACACAATGTCGTATGCCGAGGCCTGGAGTCTGGATCTCGTAGCCGGAACTTGTGGCCGAAACAGTTCAAAATCATTCAACGAA
This sequence comes from Mycena vitilis, assembly GCA_029203975.1. Taxonomy (NCBI): domain Eukaryota; kingdom Fungi; phylum Basidiomycota; class Agaricomycetes; order Agaricales; family Mycenaceae; genus Mycena; species Mycena vitilis. The sequence continues at coordinate 188,453 of JARGYF010000131.1, forward strand.
GGTGTGGGACATCAGAAAAGATAACAAACATACTATGATCACTCGCATACATCCAGCCTGTTTGGCCGAACTGACGAGGCCGAGATGCCCGAATGTACACTTGAACTTGATTAGAATTAGGCGGTCGCGGCAATGAGGGTTAGGTTGAGCCTGATATGTGCCGAAATCGACTGTACTATAGACATTAGCTCCGATGAAGCATGTAGGGCCAGAAAATGCGCATACATTGAGGTATTAGACCAGGGCGAGATGCGCATACATATATGTTCGAAGAGAAGTCGCCGCAGTGGACCGAATTTGGGCGAAATCGACTCGGCTGTTGGCTGAGCGAGAACAGTATAAGTTGTACCCCAGTATGTTTAGAGTTGATAATACTGGCATTATATTTGGTAGCCTTGAGCCTTGAAAATATAGTGAGCGAGAATCTCGAGGGACTACACATGTTGAAATGAGTGTGGGCGGAGCCAACGAAGTCAAACTCCATCAGAAATAGTGAGAAGGATTGCACACCTTGATATGAGAGCGCATATATCCAGGTTGTGTAGCCAGACTGATGAGGCCGAGATGACCGAGGGTAGTGTTGAAGTTCAGGAATTAGGCGCCCAATTCGATTGAACCTATGCGCATATCATATACCGGGATTTTAGATCGAAAACGAGATCCACTCTGATGAATAAAGCGGGTTGGACCTGGAATGAGTCGAGAACACACGTATCCCAGGCTGTTGGCAAGATGACGCGGGCGCCGGCGTTTCAGTCAAGGCGTAACATGCCGCGGCGGCGTGGTTGGTCAAGTAAGAGTCTGTAAAAAAGGGAGCATGGCGGTGAACAAAGGGTAACATCATGATAAGTGACATACAAATCCAGTTTTTCGAGCGTTACAGCCTTCCAACGTTTAAAGTCTTGGACAAATAGTGCGAAATGAAGATTAAAGAGAGAACCAGGGGGGGCAACTTGGCCTAGGACAAGCCTCGGAGGTCCGATATGCCTAGGACGAGCCTCGGAGGTTCGATATCAGCAAGTGAATACACAATATCTGGATGACCCAGATAGCTTGATTAAAATCATGTAAATGGGATGAGGTTGGACGAATCCAGAGAGGTTAGCAGGCAGCTCCTGGGGCGGAGGAGGCCTAGTACAAGCCAACGAAGTAGCCCAAGATTAACCAATTTTTTAATTTAGAGATCGAAAAGCCGGGAGAACACGCCACAAAAATTGCGCAGACCAAAAGTAGCCGTCGAAACCAAGCAAAAGTGATTAGCGGATGTCAAAACAAGGACCCTAGTAGCTTCCCAGTCGGTTCCAGGGTCGAGGGGATTATAAACAAGTACGAGGATACTGAAGTCTGAGGTCGGAGCAAGGTCGGAGTCCGTCGGGCAGACAGCAGGGTGGCTGTCAATGAATCTGCTTAAGAGAGGATCAATGGAGTCAAAAAGCGGTATGGGTAGAAGGGCTAGGACTAGCTAGATACAGTACCAGGGTGTTGGTACCAGGTGGTGGTTAAGGTTGAGACCAAAGCAGAGTGGCCGATCGGACGATCATCGGCGATGTTCGGGGCTCGGCCCGGGCGGGTGCCGTCACCAACTCTTCCTGCCAGCTCCCGCCGCACTGGAACTGTTCTCACTCGGACATCGTCTCCCTACATTGCTGCATTGCTCCGGCCGATTTCCTTCTCCACTTTCGACTTGCTTCTTCTCTAAGAACTGTGCGGCGCAGTGGTATTTCGTATACTACTTGAATTGAATAAATACTGGCTTTGGTCTGTCCCTCCTCGTCTTTGCGGTTCTCCGCAAGTCTATGCATCAGACCACAATGTATTCCATCGCGGGGTTGACCCGCTCAGCCGTCGGGTTGAGATTCCCAAGCGCTGCGCGCTCGGTCATCGAGTCCTGACTTGTTCTGACGCGGCATCTGAACGGAATCCTCTTTGCTTCCCAACCTGGGGACGACTTTGATCTGCTTCTCTTTCACGGCGGCTCTGGCACTCACATATCTCTCCACCCGGCAATCCATTCTATCTGGTGTGCTCCTTTTTTGTATGTGGAGTTCAAGCCAACTGATTTTGGTCAATGTCAATCGATATCGCCCCAACCTACTGGCTTCTTTCATCGCTTTTTACCGAGCGAACCAGCGCTTCGCGCTGCTCGCTCGGACATCGAGGGGAGAATCATCCCACGCCCTGTGCGTTTGATTCCCGACTTCTTTGTCTGAGGCGCATTCGATACAATATTCTTGGGTCAACGATCTGGAGCGGACTCCGACGTGAAAGATTCCTTTTAAAGACTCGTCAATGGTACTTAGCACTCTACTCTACTTCACTGCTTCCCTGTATCTCCCTGAAGAGTCAAGGACTGGTTTCGGTGCATATTCAGGATTTGCTTCTTTTGCATCTTGCTTTCCCCGGTCCTGCCGAGCGAAACAGCAGTCTGACTGCAATGCGCTGCGCGCTGCTCGCTCGGAAATCGAGGGGAGATTCCGCAAGTCGAATTCTAAGTGAGCCAGTTTTGCTCCAGACTCTGTGGATAGCTTCTGCTCAAGTTTAACTGTTATAGCGTTATGTGTCTCGTTGAGCACACAGCGAGCCGTCCAGGCCCGGGGTAGAGGTTCTCGGAGCTAATGTCTCGAATGAGTCTTCCAAACTCAGGCAAACTTTCCTGGTCCGAATCTATCTACAGATAAAAGCACGCTCCTTTGCCTTGCAACTGTGGATCCTTGCCTCACAACCGGGACTTCGGTGAACGTTGAACATCTCCGTGTTCGAATCTCAAATCCTAACTTTTTGCCGCGCATGCAGCGCTTCGCGCTGCATGCTCGGCCATTGGGGGAGATCCAGACGTACTCTATGTATTCTGAATATGTCTTTTGTCCACTTGTATATTCACAGAAGTGCTGTGCAACATCTGTTATCCCAACTTTTTGCCTCGCATGCAGCGCTTCGCGCTGCACGCTCGGCCATCGGGTTTAACTCCAGACAGTTCCACAGACGCGTTCTACAAATTGAATGAATTCCACTTTGTGCCTCGCATGCACGCTCGGCTACCGGGGGGAGATTCCGACGCATCGCGCTGCATCCAAAAAAATCTCAACTTCCGAGCGGGCAACACTTGGACTGCTTGTCCTCAATCCGACCTTCTTCCCTTTCATTCTGCTTTTTGGTTGCAAGGTGAGATATATATGTGTCTTGATTTTTGTTCACGTCTCGCTGAGCACGCAGAAGTTGAATCCCAACTTTCCGCCTCGCATGCAGCGCTTCGCGCTGCACGCTCGGCCATCGGGTTTAACTCCAGACGCGTTCTGCAAACTGGATGAATTCCACTTTGTGCCTCGCATGCAGCGCTTCGCGCTGCACGCTCGGCCATTGGGTTTAACTCCAGACGTGCTGCCGCGTGTTTTCACGTGTTGACGCGTCATTTGGCCACATAATTCAATTCCAAGCTGCTGCTCAAATTAAAGCATGAAATTAAGTCTGCAGGACCTGGTCTGAAGTAAAGCAAGCACGATGAGCTCGAGGATGCGTCATAGCCCGATTGGGATTCTGATTAAGCAGCCCGTGCGAAATGATCTCGAAGCCTGTATATAAAGTGTGAGCACCGTGACATTGCCTCTTTCTTTTGTAACACCACCATCTCCTCTTCACCATCTCCGCTTTCCACCGCCGCCATGTCTTTTTCCTCGACCACCGTAGCATCCACACTCGTCGCCAACCATCAACGCGCATCCAGCATGCACGGTAAGCCTTCTTTCATCTTCTTTTCCTCCCTTTCACTATTCCTCCTCGTCGCCGTCTCGTCTCTGAGCCGTCGACGCGTTTCCTCTTCCATCTTCGCTCCATTCACACACAATCAACTCATAGTTCTTTTTTCTAGCCTTCCTCGCCGTCTGACGCGTCACCGCGACGCGTCTGATCACGTCTTCGGCTCAACGTCTTCTTTTCCTTCCTCGCTCCTTGATCACGCGCCTTTTCTCGGACCCGTCCGACGCGTCCAACTCTCGACTGCGGTGAGCCTTCACTCATTTGCTCCAGTTCCCGTTCCTCTTTCCTGACTCTTTTTCCGTCTCAGCGCGCTTCACGCCAATCTTTCTCTTCTCGCCGGTACGTTCATTTTTTCCAGTTGCTGTTTGACCAGCGTCTGACTCTTTCCCAGCTCAGCGCCAAACGCCCAACGCCCGACTGGATTTCCCCATCCTCCCTCTGCCATTCCCCGATTACCTGTCTTTTTCAATTCCCCCGACCCCACCCGACAACCGCCCCCGACTCCCCGCCGCGCACCCGGAGATAGATTCGCCCCCATTTAGCTAGCATTAGAAGCGGGGACCTCGGGTAGTCAGTAATTACATCAATTTGTATCTCCGGTACGGCGAAGCTACGCTTGGACCTCACGTGACCGTATCGAGAAACGTCGAACGAAAATTTTGAACTTGCGTTTTGTCGCGGACTCGGACCCCATCACCTAGATAAGGCGTGGCATCACCTATATGGAGGCAGATCTGGGCCTAATTCGGGTGCGAGGAGGAGTGGCTTCCATTTTGGGCTGATTCCGTAAGCGAGTTACGGTTGCTTGTTTTGTGTCTTGCGTCGAATTGGTGCATCTGAAAGGCTTCGCTTGTATCAAGGACAATTTGTGTGTGAATGAATCTCAACTGTGAATTTTCTCAGGGGTGGAACCCTAGGAAATGCGAGTAGGAACCAAGTCTTTCGGTACAGAGTCGGCCCAACTAAGGAAATGTTACAGAGCGTCGAAGCAGCCAATCTGAGGCAGCAAAAAGTTTTCAATACATGTAAAAGCAACATTCGATTGTACTCTTGTGATACAATGCTATCCCTGTTCGACCTACGAATATTCCTTTCAACGCCGAGTGCCGGATTGCTTCGGTTCAACACCGTGTGTCCAGTTCGTGCGAATTAAAGGCCATACACTGTTTAGAGAATGGTATTAGGTTTTTGCGAATGACCGGAGCCCTGGCACTGAGTCAGAGCCCGAGAACGAGCGTGTACTTCCCAATTGGGGTGCGTGGACGAGTCGTCCGTTTTTGGGACGATGTCGTAAGCGGGTCGGGGCTCGGGCTCAAAAATCAAACCAAATCCAGCCCAAGGATCCTTGGGTTGCTTTGAATTAATTCGGCAATCCAGCCCAGGGATCCTTGGGAAGCATCCCCAAGCGCTCTTACACTAAGAGCACAAAATCAAAGTCAAAAAGAATATATTCATGGACTACATAAGACAGCTCGGTACAATACCTAAAGATCTCATCAACCTGGCCCATCCAGCTCATGTCCAGCTTCTCCGTCAGATTCACCCACAGCGGGTACGTCTGCAGCAGCTTCTGGAACGCGTGCAACTGCGAAACCACAAAAAGCATTGGTCAGCATCGCTATCGTCGGATCGAGGGCAACGAGGAGAGAAAAACGCGAGGGATAGAGGAAGGACGCGAGCAAGGGGAGGAGGCAAGGAGAGTCGACGCGTCGCTCCCCTACCGAAAACGTCGACGCAAAAAAAAAAAGTCACAAAAACCGGACGCACCTTCTGCAACACCCCCTTAACCACATCCAGCTTATCCCTTCCCACAATAATCTTCTTCCCCTCGTACAGCGCGCGCAGCGCCGCGAGCTTCGGCTGGATGCCTGGCCTGAGGATGTCGCGCCCCACCCGCTCCGCGTCCACCCCCACGGGACAGTGCGTGACGGCCGTGACGTGTCCTTCTGCGTCGATCCCGCGCGGGGTCGTTTCGTATCTGGGGGAAAGGGTTAGCTCGTGCGTGTTATAGGTTATAAGAAGAAAAGAGTTGTAAGGAGGGAGGAGGGAGGGGGCGGAGCGCAGTGCCAGGGAGGGCGATAAGGGGCGATGAGGAGGGGAGAACGAGGGAGGAGGGAGGAGGGAGGAGGAAAACGGGGGACGGACAAGGGAAGCGGAGGTAGCAACAACGGGGAGGAAAGGAAAGCGATAGTAAAGTGCGGGCGAAGGGGGATGACGCGATGAATGACGGGAAGGGGTGCACTCCTCCCTCTCGTCCTCGTCCTCCAAAAACGCGGGGTGTAGTCGAGGCGACGATGGGCGACGAAAACAAAAGCACGAAAGAAAACACCAAAAAACGAAAAAAAAAACGCGCACGCACCCACACACCCGAATACACGTACTAATAAAATGCCGGCTGTACGAGTACGTCTGGAAGCACACGAGGTCCGCGCCGACCATGCCGTCGAGGATCTCTTTGCGGCCTGTGCGCGGGGCAGCGTTAGCGGTCCGGTTTAGATAAAGGAGACGCAGAGGGGGAGGGGTGCGAGAGGAAGGGAGGGAGCAGAAGAAAGGACGCACGCGGCAAACACCTGAACACCTCGCTGCTGGGGAACGGCGTGTGCACGAACAGACCAATGACGGCGTCGGGGACGAGCTCGCGGAGGAGCTTGGGGACGAGGAGGAGGTGGTAGTCGTGCACCCAGACGAGGTCGCCGGGTTTGTAGCTGCGTGCATATTAGATGAAGGCAAGATGGAGGGACGCGCACACTCACACCTCCGCAATGCGCTGGGCAAACGCGGCATTGGCCTTTGCGTACGCGTCGTAGTGCGCGTCCTGGGACGTTTCTTCTGCGGCAATGTCCTGCCAGAGGAGGTAGTGGAACAGCGGCCACAATGCTGTGTCCCAATCAGCCTAACCCACGAAAGAAAAAGGAAGACAAACTCTGCTTGCAATAGCCATCGTAATGCCCATGGGCGACCGCATCGTCGAGCCACACGGGGACATACACCGTCTTGCGGTCGTCGTCGGGGTCGCTCTCCTTGGGCTGGTACGTCCTCAGCGCGTCCTCGAGCTCCACGCGCGCGGCCGCGGGGACGTCGCACGAGGGGACCTTGCACTCGGACGCAGATTGAACGTCGCCGGTCCAGCCGACGATGAGCTGCTCGTGCGTCGCGGCGAGCGAGCGGATGCCGCTGATCATCGCCGCGTGGCCGTAGCGGGGCACGAGCGTCCACGCCTTGACGTCGTCATGCGGCGCGTCGTCGGATTCCGCGTCAGAGTGGATCGGTTCCAAAGGCGGAGACGGCGGCGGCGTGGGGACACCTGCGGCAGTGTGCAGCGTCGCCTGGACCGGCAGATAGTGGCACACATGCAGGACGCGGCCCGAGAGCGGGATGCCCGCTGCCCTGTGGTCGTCCTCGAGGGCCCTGACCTGCGCACGGACCTCGTCGAGGGCGATGTCGTCGCCGAGGCGGGTGTACGGTTCTGCAAAGCTGTCCATTGTGCTCTGGGGCATTGTCGTCGTGAAGAGAGGCTTATCAGGATTGGCGGACAGGCCAAAAGTGCCTCCTTCCTGTTTGGGTTGTGATGACGTGTATTTCGCCTCATCACTCTCGATTGGGCCCATGTCCTCGGCCGCGGTCCCGCCGGTGCCAACGCGAGCATCGATTGTGGCCAACGTGTGTGTCCCACTTGCCCGACAATCCTCCATGGTCGAATCGTTCTGGGCCCAGCTCCCACTGGTGTATTTTCACCGCTTCGTGCGGTGCCGCGTCCTTGCGAGTTGTCTTCTTCTTCTTGCGCGCCGCCGCCAGTCGTTGCCCTGGATATTCAGGAACATTGAAAGAGTCACGTCGCCGTCGCCGGAGAAATTCCCACTGGCACCTTGCACGTTCAAGTCGGCGCACCCCTTTACAAGACGGACAGGAGTACTAGTCGGCGTAGCGAACAGCTAGCACGAACGGGTTCCAGTCGAATGGCTTCAACAAAGCAGAAAAATCGACGATTGAATCCTATCCCGTCCCCCGCCTCGGATCGCGACAGCTATTCATCCAAAGAGATATTCTCGCCGGCTCTTACAATGCCGGATCTCTTTCGAATCGCTGACCCTGAGCTGGCCTACCTCCATCTAGCACCCGGCTCGGCTCACCCTAACCTTGGGAATTTAGGAAAAGTCGGCTGGGACGCAGGCTCCAAATTCAAATCCAAATCTTCGACTTTATATTGAGACTTACTCATATCTAAGCGCGCTACGACACTGGAGCTCGGAAACACCAAACCCAGGTACGCGTTAATTAAATCCTTCCCCCCGTAAAATTCAGACGAAGATTCCCAGCTTCCACCCGAAATCTTATCCGCGCGAGGAGACAGCATCGAAATCCCGGCCTTCCCAATCCCAGCTCAATCACACAACGCCGCCATCCTTATCTTTCATGGACGGAAATCTATCTCGAACGAGAAACGCCGTCCCCTTCTCGTCGATTCAAACTCGCCGCGGCGCAGAGGTACGTTATAACCGCCCAGCTTGCCATCTACGATCCACCTGGAAAAACCCGACTCGCCTTCATTTCCAAGGATCGAATCAGCCCGATTCCGAACGCTCGCAGGCCCGCCGCGGCCAGTGCACGAGGGACCCCGCCGAGTCGGATACATCGGTGCGTTGCCCTCCAGTCTCAATCCTTTCTACTTACTTACTTACTTACTACCCCCAACCGCCCACCGCTGATGATAGACATCCCCAACCGCGCTGCTGCTTTTCTTTTTTCTTCTTTGTCTCCTCCTTCCCCTCTCCCCTCTCCTCTTTTCCTCTCCTCTTGCCTCTCTCCTCTCTCCTCTATCCTCTTCCCGATCCCAACGATCCTTCCTAACTCTTAATCTACCTATCTATTTCGAATTACAGCCCTCCCAGTCCGCCATCCACGAATCCCAATTCGTACGTGTTCGTCCAGTATTCCAAATTCCAGTCCTAATTGTCTTTATCCAGTATTCTAAACTCCAGTTCTAATCAAACGCGTAGTCCTAATCAAACTCCCGTTCCAATTAAACTCCAGTCCTAATCAAACGCGTAGTCCTAATTAAACACGCATGTAGTCCTCGCTGAACCACAACCCGCGGCGTCCTCGTCGATTGAATAATTGTATATGTCGCTACAACCCGAGGCTGGATCGGTTGATTCGGGGTGGGGGACCGGGGTTGGATGCGCATGCGGCGCGGGGGATACATTAACGATGAGGTGCGTCCGTATGTCCCATCCACACTATTCTCTCCACGCCTCTGCCCCATCCTTCCCTCTGTTCAACCCTCGACGTCCAACCCTGGGATATAAAAACCCAACCCTGTCAAAATCCACCCATCGCTGTACGCGACGGAATGGCCACCCGTCCCGTGTGCACACGCAATTCGAATACATCGAGTCTCCGGGACCCAAGTCCCCGAGTCAACCTTGTTTTTCGACTCTCCGTTGCAACTTGCATCAACGACTTGAAGTATCCAGTACAATTCTAAACATTTACTTATTAGCATCCGAGAATGAGAACGCAAGATAAAATTGCCCCTGTCCAGATGCGATTTCGGTGGGAGAGTAAGTAATTTATTGTGATATCTGGGACGGTTGACTCTCGAAATGAGAGAGATCGAGTTGGTTGCAACGGCGAATCCGAGCTCCCGTGAGAGTGAGCACAAAATGCCTCGCCAGGTTACATGCACAACGGTGGTGAGTCGAAACAACATACCTCTGTCAATGATTCAGAGTTCAACTTGGACAATGTTGAACTTGAACCGGTTCGTGCAGTCGGAGGTCGTGTTAAATTGACAACGGGCCATAGGAAACAGGCTCCAGGTATCCAAGGCGCCGAGTACGAGTACGCTAATCTCAACCAAGTCATCCAATAAGACGATAGTAGAGTTAGATTTGCGTACCTCATATAGCTTGAGCCGTCGTAATTGGAGTCTGGGCATGAGTTTTAGATGCAGCGGCGCAGGATAGATGTTGCTGCAGAACAGAACGCATGCGCGGCATGGTTGAACCAAAGTTGATGTTGAAACCCTTGTAGTATCGCGGCGGCAGAGAAAAGGCAAAAATTCGCTTTTGATCGCGACTTAGTGCATTTTTGCCTTTCAGGCTTCAGATCGGCCGCGAGAGGGATAAAAACAGAGAAAAAACACAAGTCCGCTTTGGATCGCGACTTAGTGCATTTTAACCCTTTTTTCTTTCGGTCGGCGCCGGACACGAGACACCAGAGGCAAGACACCAGAGGCAAGACACCGGACCCGCTCCGCGGAAAATACTAGGGTTCGGCCTGGAGCCAGACTCGCTCCGCGAAAAATACCAGGTGTTTTTGGTTTGGCCGGCGCCCGCTCCGCGGAAAATACTGGGCGCTGTGTTGCCGGTGCTCGCTCCGCGAAGAGTACTAGGCGTTGAGTTGCCGCGGCTCGCTCCTCCAGAGATTCCAGAGACATTGGGTTCAGTGCACAGTCCCGGACTCGCTCCGAGAGAAGTTACTGGGTGTTGAGTTTCTGCGGCTCGCTCCGCAAAAGACACCAGAATTTTTTTGGCAACGCCGTACAGAGATCTTGGTCTTCTGAGCTATTGGAATTGATGGATTCAAAGCAGTATCCAGGAACGGAGCATCGTGGGTTCGAGGACGGATCTGATTGAACTTGAGTATTCTGAGGATCTACGGATTCGCCTGCGAGGATCACAGAGAGTACAAAGAGTCAGATAAATGCCATTCCCAGTCAAGCATAAGCACTAGGCGAGAGAGAGTCAATGCAAAGTGGTGCAAGCTCAACACACGAATTACCGACCCATTATGTTGTATTTGAGTTGGCGCTCGGAGCAGATGCGAGTGAATCAGAGAACGCGATATACTGTGGTTTAGCGGCTAAGGGAGATGTAAGAAGCCTTGTATGGACCCGCCGAATGGGGAGGATGGATGCAGTTCAAAGTCCAATGTTGTGGGGTTAAACTGAGAGACCTGAATTGACGGTAGCCATTGTCGAAGTGACTTTAGGACAGCTTCATGGTCAGTCACTGACAGCGAAGCGGACTTTGATTCAGAAACAGACGGGACCGAGAGTACGTAGGCATCCGGGGTGAATCTGCGACGAGCCAGAAACCGACATGAGTGTAAGGATGAAGTGGGACCGGGGACTCCGCCGACATCAAATCATGATCCGATTTTGATCGGGGTTGAAAATCTCGAATCGGATGTTCGAGCGACAGCGGAGAGTCTGAAGGTTTGCGATCGGCACTAAACAGTCAGGGATATTAGAACCAGTCAAATCAAACTGATGGAGACTCTTGGAGGCTGACAAGGCCAAAGTCAAGCCTGTCGATGTGGAATTTGATGAAAAGGACGCGCGGGGGTGACGGCGATACTTGAGTACTATAAGTTCGAAGCAGTTTCAGATTAGGAGGAAACATTAGGTGTAAGGCGAGGGAAACCACCAAAATTTATATATGGTGTCTGGATTGGCGAACTTCGAAGGCCGAGATGGCCGATTGTGGTTGAAGTTTGGAAGATGCATGGCGACGGCCACGGTGTTGAGGAAAAGTCTGAGAAAAACGAATATTAGCATTTGTATATCTGACACAATGACATCCCTACAAAGAAAGGCGCATATATTCAGCCTTTCAGGCGTTGGTCGCGGGGATTTGCGGCGACTTCAGCAACATCTACAAAGATGCTTTCCAGGATGAATGTTACGCGTCATTGAAAATAGATCAGATGCCTCCTGGATCGATGCTGAGAGTCGGTTCTGTAGTGCGATTCAGGGTCGTAGGCGGGCAACAGTCTTTGGTGTGATATTCGATGGTCAGCTGGAGAGCAACCAGGGATGACAACAGGCTCACGCCGAGGATCAGAAATGCAACGCGCTATGAGCGCACAATGAGTGCACTGAATCCTCTGGATAAACACAAGGTGTTCTGAGCTGATGAGCATTTCCAATATTCGTCGCAGTTGAATTGTGGGCCTGTTGGGACCCAACGTTTGCGTGTATCCAATCTGGACGGGAATGAGAGATTCAGGATGGTAGCGATGCGGATATGCCAAATATCAAGAATGAGATTGAGTTTGAAGCTGCGAAACGGACGGAGTAAGTTAGAATCGGTCAGCGAGCGCACTGGGATACAGTAAGAAAAGGACGTGCCGGCAAATCGGGGCGCGTATATTCACGAAATTGGGATGCCCGAGATGCCCGGATCAAGTTGAAAATTGCTTTGGCATCGACTCCTGGGGTATATTGTCCGCTTCGAAAGAGCTATCTGTCAGTGGTGAGTCAATCACGGGGAAGAAAGTGCCAGGGTACGTTTAAAATGGAAACAAACAGGCAGTACAGCACCGCACGCGAATGTAACCCGGAGTCGAAGGCCGAAATGCAAAGCCTGGATAGTCAATGGACAAAAACGAGGGTCTATAGTGGTCAGGGAAGCCGATATAAGGGATGCGGTATGAAATGGGCTGTAAAATCTGAGCTTTGTACTTGCCTCATGAACGTTCGACTACTGGACACAAAAGACACGATTTAGTGGGGTCGAGGATGGGTCAATAGAAGAGCCATGAAGAACGCTACAATGCTGTGGTGAGATTCAAACACCATAGAGTGGCCGCTTACCATGGATGACCAATGTGCGCGCGACATAGTGGTGGTTAACGTTGAAGGGGCAATGCCGCGCCGGCTTGATCGTGTCGGCAAATGCCGTGGCTGCTGTTGTGCGCACAAAGTAGCGTATTGTGGGCGACGAAAAGCCGGGGAGAGTACGTGAATAGTGGCACGAGCTTCAGCAACACTCCAGGGTCATGGTAATGACCCGCAGACTGATGTCGACGCGATACGGCGGACATTGTGTGTTGGTTTCGCTCCGGGATTCGCAGGAAGAGGGAGGAAGTTGCGAATGGAGTTGGGAATACTATGAGACAGGTGTCGAAGGATTTGGACAGTCTAGACGCATCTGCCTAGCGTTTTGAGGGGGGATCTGCCGGGGCCAAATCAGAGACACGTGTAGAAAATAGAGCACGGAACTGTTTCTCCGAGCTGATTCGACGGGCGTTTGCTGTAGTTTTCTCTGAGGGCAGAGGATTGCATCACTTAAGAATATATCACGGAGCATTGCACCTGAAGAAACGGCCGCATACACTGCTGTTGTTTGACCGAAAATTCAAGCCCGATGTCCCCGAGGTCGAAGTTGGAAGTTAAAGGGTGCGGCGGCGGCGTCAAGTAAATGTCTGAAGGACAGTGAGTACTCGAAGGATGCTTGGGAACATATACAATGAACAAAGAACACAGATTGTGTTTCTTTCCACGGCCGATGGGTTAGATACTATGTTCAGGGTGAAATGACTCACATTGGGCAACCGCT
>JARGYF010000132.1:0-198422 GCA_029203975.1 Mycena vitilis
CCTGAATGCGGTATCCACGTTTCCTAATCGAGCGTGTTCCGGTAAGTGTCTTCTTCAGCTTCGTTTGGAGGGGCCATGAGGCGGTGTGCAGGGCGTAGCACCAACACCAGCCTCACACCGCGCACAAGACGGTCGTTGGGTTGGCTTTGATGAAGTCAGCAGCGGGCACCGCATTTACATTCAAGGCAAGCGAACTATTGCCGTTGAACGAAGCGTTAAACTCGACAGAGATGATGTCCTGGTACCAATTCCAGGCGATCTACTGTTTGAGGGGGAGCAGGAAGAGGACAATCAGTCGCCGCCTGCGAATTCGAGCCCCAGTACGCACCAGCCCGCTGTTAACCCCGCTGCAACCACTCCTGCTATTCCAAAGCAGAGCCCACCGAGTACTCCACCAAGGAAGCCACCGACTTCACTTCCCTCTTCACCTTCTTTCGACAAACTCATGAAAGAGTTGGCACGCACCGACCCGCTTGGACCGGATTTTGAAGACCCGGAGGAAGAGCCTACAGGCCGCGGACAACGAGTCCGTAAACCCTCCGCATATGTTCAGGCACTTCAACGTGGTGCTGGACGTACAAGTAATCGTCCATCCGATCCGGAGCTTCCGCAGGGTGTACGCATCCCGGAAATGGTCGAAGAAGATATAGCTGAGATAGCTGTGCGTGCGGAAATGTCGGAAGACTGGGAAATGGTGGATATTGTGGAGCATGCTATGGCCGCCGCCATATCTAACTCCGAAGCACTCGAGCCGACGTTCGAGGAGGCCAAGAAGAGGCCTGACTGGGCGCACTGGAAAGTTGTGATTGACATGGAGATCGCCGCGTTGAAGGATGCGGGCACGTGGTCACTTGTTGAAAGGCCGGACGGCCGCAACATTGTGGACTGCAAGTGGGTCTTGAGAATCAAGAAGAATGCCGCGGGTGAAATCGACAAGTATAAAGCTCGACTTGTCGCTCGCGGGTTCACTCAAGTCCATGGTGTGGATTACTACAAAACTTTCGCTCCAACGGCGAAGATCGCATCTATCCGACTCATCCTTGCCATCGCCGCACGCAACGACTGGGACATTGATATGTTCAACTTTCACAGCGCTTTCCTCAATGGTGAGCTCGACAAGGACGAGCTCATCTATATGGAACAGCCGCCGGACCACGAATTTGCGGACCGCCGCAAATATGTCTTGCAACTCAACAAGGCCTTGTATGGCTTGAAGCAAGGTGGTCGGAAATGGTACGAGACTCTCAGCCGCTCCCTCGCTGAGATCGGTTTTGCGCAATGTGAATCTGACCATGCAGTCTTTCACACGCGTACCGAGGGGGATCTCGTTATCATGGCTATCCACGTCGACGACTGCACCATCACTGGCAGTTCTCCAAAATTGCTCGCGGACTACAAGAAACGGATCGGTGAACTATTCAAGATGACGGACCTTGGGCCTGTATCATGGCTGCTGGGCATCGAGATCAAGCGCAATCGTGAAGCGCGCACGATCTCCTTGTCGCAGCAATCCTACATCGAGTCCATCATCCAACGGTTCAACTTCACCGATGCCAAACCGCTTGCAATGCCGATGGACCCGAATGTCCAGCTTTCCACCGACCAATGCCCCACCTCTGTCAAGGACATTGCCTTGATGAAGCAGGTGCCGTATCGCGAGGCTGTTGGCTCACTCATGTGGGCATCAGCCGGAACACGCCCTGACATCGCATTCCCCGTTGGAGTCTTGTCGAAATTCCTCGACAACCCCGGACCAGCTCATTGGGACGCGACGAAGCGTGTATTTCGCTATCTTGTGGGCACCAAGGATTGGCGCCTGACATTTGGCAATGGGAAGAAAGGTCTGGAGGGATTTGCGGATGCCGATGGCATGTCGCAGGAGCATCGTCGAGCCATCTCAGGATATGCTTTCCTGATTGACGGTGGTGCGATTTCATGGAGAAGGAGGCTCTCTGGCTCCGCCAACTCATCGCTGAGTTGTTCCGCCCGCTCGAGCGTCCTATCACGTTGCATGGGGACAACCAGTCCGCCATTGCGCTTGCTTATTCCGACATAGGCCAGTTTCACGCTCGCACGAAGCACATTGATATTCGGTATCACTTCATCCGCTACGTGATCGAGAACAACTCTATCCGCCTTGTGTTTTGTCCAACGCGGGACATGGTGGCCGACACTCTTACCAAAGCTCTTCCCAGCGTGAAGGCTAAGCACTTCGCTGCAGCCCTCGGACTTCGTTCGGTTTGAGGGGGAGTGTTGGGATGGCAAACCAACGTAGTCGGAAGCGCCCGAGTTGTGAAGCGAGTAACGTGACGTGACGGTGACAGGCTGTGGAGCGGGACGTGACGGCGCAGTAACAGACTGCGGAGTGTCGCACTATAGTAGTGCGACATGCAGGCTGTGTACTGCGGACTGCGGATTGCTGCGGATTGCTGCGCGTGTCGCACTTAGGCGACACTTTCTTGACACTAATGGACACTGCCTACGGGCGCACGGACCATGTCGAAAATGTATATAAGGAGTAGTACTTTCAGTAGTTTTAAGTATCGAACAATCTACCTGACCACAACTGAATCTACATTCTCACTCTCTAACTTCAATATCGATAAGCAAGAGCAGAATGTTTTTTGGATGACAGTCCAAGAGCGGGTGCGGTGGCGGTACAACCACGATGTCGAATATTTGGCATTTGATGGCTAGATGTCGGAGGATACCGGCCCTAATTCGCCCACTCCTCATTCTTGAACCACTTGCACAAAAAATGGCAACTTGGCCGCGAAAGGGACGTTGCATCAACTTATCATCAAGAACCTATCCGGACATTCCTCACAGCTGTACCTCTGCCCGATCTCTACCGAAATCCAGAAAACCAACAGAAACAGACTTCAAATGCTGCAGCGGACCAGCCACACTGGCAATACTTACTACTCAGGGCTCTTGCGTTCAACTCCACTGAAATCTGTCAAGTCTCGTATCTACTGACAGTGCTGTACGGACTCCAAAATCCCGGTCTTTCGATGATTATGTCCAGATAGCGCTCTCTACTATTTCGGAGTCGTATCTGTGGCTTTGCTATGGCACACGTTCTCCAGGCTGTCTTGTAACGAGTCCGCAGCCGCACTGTGGCTCAACCTGGTCTGCCAACGGATTATGCCGTCCTTGACTCCCCGAAGCACCTGCTGCACCTCGCTACAAAACACAAGAGTATCATCTATTCTTTCAGACTCTACGATTTAAACTTGCGAAACACAAGAGAATTCCCTCGCATTTCACAACCTCGCAACTGCCCAGTGCTTGTAATTTTTTCCCTCACACCCGACTCAGAGACTGAATTCTGGCGGGCAACTCGGACGGCACCGGCACTGGTCTCGTATCGAGGTGCCGCACTTATTCTCTGTCGACAGCGACTCGGAATCTTAGCCCAGGAGCAACCGAACGACAGGCTGGGTGCACAGGAGTTGACCCACTGCCGCCGCCCCATGTGCAACATCCCTTCACTGAATGAAATGTAGGTATCTCTGACAGTGACATCATCTGTCCACGGCTCTATCGCTTGTCACGTCCATGCAGAGCTCCGGACAATTCTGGTTAGGCTTGCTGCCCAGCATCGGCACTGACAGCTTTGCGGAGGGTGTATATCCCCAGTTGGTTCCTGCTTCCAGGGACATTGGATAGCATTGGTATTCTCTTGACCGGCCGTTGCCTTACAGTTCAAATGTTGAGATGTCACTCCAACTCCAACAGAGAACCAGCGGTCCCGGGAACTTTCGAAGAACGTCAGGACGGAACCACAATCGCCGCCGACGGCGTCAAGTGCTTGCGGGGAACCCCAGCCAATTTGAATAGCACTCGTCTCCGATTTCTACCACTGGCCAGTGGCAACCGGCGGTGTCCTTAAAATAAGGCACACTTGATGTTGACGAACCTGTACCCCTTCATCTGGAAAATTACCGATGTCTATGGTGGTCTGTGCTAGACCAAATAGAAGCAATAGACCGATAGACTGCCCCCTGTCTATCTTAGACACCCATAGACAATGGGTGTCTGTCGTAGACCACAATAGACCGCTTAGACAGATAGACCGATAGATGGATAGACAGCCATAGACGGATGCCAGCATCGCTTAAAAGCATCAAGCGACGATCTTTTCCGTGATATCGTCTTCGTTACGTCCTTGCAGGTCGTCGTCAAGCAGTTATTGGGGTCAAACAGGATGGAATAGGGCAGCAATTTTATTGGCCGTCAACTGTGTATCTACATACAGCTACTGTGATCCAAGAGGGTATGTATGTTCTATATACCCAACGTTGAAGAAAACAAATCCCAATTTGTCGACACCATTGGGAGGGCTGCGTGTCTGGACGGCCACCAAAGTCGTAAATACTGAATGGGAAAGTGGTCGAGTGCACCTATAGCGGGCCAGGATGAGTGAGAGGGCCTTACCAGTTGCTAAAATCAAGGGGACAAAGGGGAGGAAGACCAATGGTGAACGGGGGAAAGAGAGGTAGCTTGAATTACGCGAACCGCGCACCTTTTATACAATTTTCTCTTGCCAACGCCAGTCGGTCCGACTCAGCAGCGGAAGGCAGCGGACTTAGAGAAAATTTCTCCTAGCGTCCTTGAAGCGAAGTTGAAATGTGAACATCGCGACAGTGCGACGTCCGGATGATGGAAATAGACGTGATGGTTTCACAAGACGCATGCTCTCGCATGCTGTCCGCGCGACTAAGCGAGACTTCGATCTCTAGCCGTGTCTATCGCAACGTGACCGTGTCTGTTGCGGTCTATCCGTGGTCTATGGGTCTGTAGGTGTCTGTGCTAGATTTCCCCGGTCTATGTGGAAACTGAATCTCTATCCTGTCAGAATGCGTTTCCAGATGTTGCGAATTCCAGGTCGGCGAATTCGATATTCTGTCCGCAATTCACCGGCCCGGGGTCTATGCGCGTCTTGTTACTTCCTCGCTAGTCAACATGAATAGAAAATCGACGGCCTGGGCTATCTCTCGCCTCGGAGCTTCCACGGATTATTTTATCGCTTGGGACTTCAGTATACACGCGGTTCGCATGTCTTGAAGGGGAAACTGCCATTGAATCGTCCGAGTCAGTCAGTACCTACCGATACCCCGCCCACCTATCTACCACGACCATCCACGGACTTTCGTTATTCACGGACTCTCGTTTGTTCATCGGGACCTGCATACTTGCCCGACGCGGGTTTCCAACCGCTGCTGCATTTTTTAATCTCCGTTCAACACTTGTTCCAAGGCGAACTTACGCCGTGACTGACATTTACCCTCGAAACAATGAACCCTGGCAAGTATACTCTAGGTTTTCGAGGTCCAGTTCACCTGAGCACATGCACTCATGCACCATGCGAGCTAAATGTCCCGATTTCGACGGTCTACACGTTATCCCCTAAAGCATCCAAGTATACTGGAGCACTGACAAGTACGCCGACGGTGTGCCTTGACTGTGATCGTTATACTGGTCGATGCCGCGGCTACATAGAACCCGTTGACGTTTGGCACTATTTTATAGCATTTCTCACAACGTCCACGGTCGGCGATCCGCCATCCGCTCCGCTCTCACGGCGTATGTCTAAACCTTAGTTAGCTGCCTGAGGAAAGTCGGGCTTGAGAGAGTTAAGGCGCCTCCTCATCTTTGGCACCGTATCCTGGGAGCCTCCATGACATGCCCCGAGTAAAACTTCTTCTTTGCTAGCATCAGCGTTTCAGGCTGCCAGGGAGAGATTCTTGTTCCCATTCCCACTCGGACAGAGGGTGAATTGAGGTCGCAACTCATGTATCCGCTTCTTGATGCTGGGGTACGGTCAAAGTCGGGGGCACGGAGTTCCAGGAACTGTTCATTGAACAGAAACGAATTGACGAGAACTATACATTGCACATTTAGTCCCGCCCAGGATTCGCGCGACCGACAGGAACTGGTCAATCCCCAAAATATTGATCTGAGGCAGAAAAGTTACATTGCCGCCTAGTCCCGCGCAGGACGTTCGCGCGACCGGGCCGTCCGCCCCCCTCCCCGACTGCCCGCGAATCGGTCTCCATCTCTCCTATAATCGTCGTACGCCGGGGACCGGGAACGGGGTCTCGAATAGTCGCGCCCACTGGGCGAACCGCTGCGCCGCCTCGACTGCCTCGGGGGGCTTCGGGATGGACGGCGTGGGCGTCCGTCCAACGTAATTAGCAACGCCTCCACGCCCCTCATGCCCTCAGACGCCTTCTTCGCTTTGCGGCTTTTCTTCTCAGCCTTGCGCGCCTTCCTCGCGCGTCTTTCTTCCGGCGTTTCGTCCTTGTGCTTCGCCTTGGATTTGGACTTTTTGCTCTTCTTGAGGGCCTTGGCTTCTTGACGCTGGGCTATGAGGTAGTCCCGCATCGGGTCTTCGGGGTCGATGCCGCCGTCGGAGGACGCGGAAGAGTCAGACGCCGCGTCGTCGTCGTCTGGGCAAGTCAGTAAATGATAAAACTGCAGACGGCATGGCGTACCCATGATAAGCTGTGGTTTCGCATTGAGACTCTGCTCGTCCGGCTCCACCCACTCGCCGTCTTCTCCTTTCGTCTTCGGTTGCTTGTAGTCCTTGACATGGTCGACGCGCAGGGTCTTCTCCAGCACCGTCGCCCCATTCAAGTTGTCCACGGCCAGCACCGTTGACCGCTGGTCCTCGTACATGAGAAACGCAAAGCCGCGCCGCTTGCCCGTCTCCTTGTCGCGCGGCATATTCAGATCCATGACCTCCCCGTATCTGCGACGAAAGATAAATCATCACAGGATGGAGATGGCATGGGGCTCACTGTGAGAATATCGTTATAACATCGCCCTCTGTCAAATCGAAAGGAATGCCGCCTACGAAGATATAGGCCGAGTCTTTGTATTCGTCGTGCCAGGACGCGCCGCTGACGCCCAGGTCGAGCTCGAGCTGGTTGATTTTATTGATTTCTTTGACTACACTGGGTGGAATGGTCAATAAGATTCGGTGAACGCGACGGCCAGACTGACTTCATGGTGGCGGAGAACCAAACGAGAACCGAAGCGTGACAATGTGACCCTTGGTCTTTTTTCCTGCTCGTTGTCCATGGCGTCCTTCACGCTCCCCCCGATTAACGACAACCCTGAAGGTGGCTGGGGACCCTCGTCCTCGAACCTCCCCGACCAATTCAAGTTCAAGGACATTCCTTACGCGCCCTACTCAAAATCTGATAAACTCGGCCGTTTCGCTGACTGGAACGACTCGACCACCGACAATCGCCAGGGTGGGGGTGGTGCTCCGCAAAACCAAAACGCGCGCGGCGGTGGACCCGGTGGCAGGCGGCGCGATGGCGGCCAAGCGTTCGGCAGTGGAACCGCCAGCGCTTTCGCGTATTTCCACGTCGAAGACGAGTCGTCGTTCTCGCTTGTCGACAACAAAACAGCCCCACCGCGCAGAGGCGGCGCATTCAACCGCGGGGGACGGGGTGGAGGCCGTGGTGGCCCGTACAACAACAATTCCAGAGGCGGACCCCAACGTGGAGGTCGCGGATTTGGTGGACGAGGAAATAACCAGCGGGGCGGGCGGAGAGGCTGGAGGGACTGGGAAAAGGTAGGATGTCGGAGCCTCAATTGTTTGAGTCCCTGCTCACTTTTTCTTCTGTAGAACAATCGCACTCGCGAGTCGTCTGTTGTCATTTCTCCTCAATGGTCGATGCTGGAAGAGATCGAGTTCCATCGTCTGGCTAAATTGCGTCTCGAAGTCGACGAGCCTGTCGAGCTGTGGGTCCTGCTCCAAGCTTTGATGTTCGCGCGCTCATTTGTTCTGAAGTGAATCTTACGGGCGACTTTTCGCGTACGACAAGTCATATGATCGTATAACGACCAAGACAGAGCGTCCGCTGCAACTCGTAGACCGTATCAAGTACAACACCACGACGTCGGACGACCCTGTCATCCAGGAGGTAGGTTCCCTCATCACCCTCTTTTCCTCCATTCACTCAATATCAATCCACACAGCTCGCCGCCAAAAATACTGCCACAGTGTACGCCACGGATGTCATCCTGAGTGTCCTCATGTGCGCACCGCGGTCCGTCTACCCATGGGACATCGTCATCGTGCGTGAAGGCAACAACCTCTTCTTCGACAAGCGCGACGGCGGCCCCTTCGACACCGTCACCGTCAACGAGAACGCCGCCGATCCGCCGCAGGACCCGACCCCGCCCAACCCCAACAACCCCACCGAAAAGGCGGCGGTGCCCGAGGTGCCCTCCATCAACTCCGCGACGTCCCTCTCCCTCGAGGCGACGTACATCAACCAAAACTTCGGCTTCCAATCCGTCGTCGAGAACCCGCCCCCCGCGGCGGTGGACTTTGCGCACCCGAACCCGTTCTACGGCCCCGACGAGACGGAGCCGCTCGCGTCCTGCGGGTACCGCTACCGCGTCTTCGACCTGGGCATCACGGAGGACGAGGACATCAAGATCTGTGTGCGGACGGAGGTCGATGCGTACTCCCCCGGCCAGGGCAACCCGCGCGACGGCCAGGGCTTGGTCACCATCCGCGCGCTCAACGAGTTTGACCCGCGGTCGCAGGGCGCGGGCGGCGCGCCGGACTGGAGGGCGAAGCTGGACTCGCAGCGCGGGGCGGTGGTTGCCACGGAGATGAAGAACAACAGCTGCAAGCTTGCGAAATGGACGGTGCAGAGCGTCCTCGCCGGCGCCGAGCTGATGAAGATTGGGTACGTCTGATCATGTTTCGTTTTCTTATCATGGGGCGTATGTTCCCCTACTATCGGGCTCGCTTTTCCTTTACGGTGCTGCTTCGTCGTCCTCGAATGTTTTGCTCACGTCCACCTCAGATACATATCCCGGGCGGCCCCGCGCGACAACACCCGCCATGTCATCCTCAGCGCGGCGTCCATGCGCCCGACTGACTTTGCCGCGCAGCTCAACATCTCCCTCGCGAACGGGTGGGGCATCGTCCGGACCGTCACCGACCTGTGCATGAAGATGCCCGAGGGCAAGTACGTGCTCGTGAAGGATCCCAATAAGGTTCGTCGCCATCCGTTTACATCTCCCCCATTGGTGTATTTAATTCTGAACGGATCTTCCAGCCCGTGATCCGCCTGTATGCGGTTCCGATGTCTGCCTTCACCGGGGAAGACGAGGACGGAGACTTCGAGGACGAGCAGGAGCAGTGATGTGATGTGATGTGATGGACATTGGAATCGGAATCCAGCGTTAGCGCTTCGCTTCCATGATGATTTACCCCGCATCTGTGGTTCCTCCATACAAGTTATACATAGTGTCTCAAGTGCTATCATCGCTGAGAACTCAATAGCGTCTCCACTGCGCCCTCGATATTCGGGCTGCGAAGGCGTTGAGCACTGACTGACCGGGAGAAGAAGATAGGGCACACCTTCGCTGCAACGTCCCCACCAGGACGTCCCGCTGAATATCCGGAAACATGGTCGTCAATTGGGTGATCTCGGCTTCGGTAGGAATCCTGATGCCTGCTGTCTGCGCCCGCCCCGTCAGCCCCTCGACCCACTCCCTCACGACAGACCCCCCGGCGCCGGGCGCACGTTGCTCTGCGGGCTGCTCCGGCCGACTGCGCTGTGAGGTCGTGGACGGCGCCGGCCTGGCGGTCGTGATGACCTCCTCGTTCTGCGGGCGCGCGGTGGTGGATTCTGAGTCCAGCTCGTCCGGGAGGGCGCGGTTGGAGCGCCGCGCGGGGCGGAGGGAGCCGATCAGCGGGAGGATGAACTGGGACGCGAAGGACGCGAGCCAGGGGGGGATGCGGTATGCTTTGAGATTCGCGAGGTCGGAGCGGTATATTTGGCCCGTGAGGACGCCGATGAGCGCTGCGGCCAAGGACCCCGGAAGGTGCCCGATAGCGAGCTGGGGTGTGTGAATTGGAATCAGAAGTCCTTGGGCTGAAACAAATTCGGGGGAGACACACACACCTGCAACGCGAATGCGTACGTGAAACTTTTGTTCGTGAGAGGGAGCCCGAATATGCGGAAACTGTATGCAGAAGGCACGATGCGCGAGTATTGATACATGATGCTGAAGATGAGGGTGGCGGGCCCGGACGGGATGAAGTTGAGCCCCGCGCGGTGGAACACAACCAGGGATATAAATTCCAGCAGCGTAGCGAGGAGGGTGGTGATTACAGCAAATGACTGACGGTATGGGTGAGTTATGATATTGCGTCTAGATTTTCAAGATGGAGACTCACGGCGAATTTGAGAGTGCCGAATTGTCGTTCTATCGGAATTCCGATGTTGTAGAGTAAGATTTCGGCGATGAAAAGGTCGCTGGAGAGGTGCAGCTTGTTAGAGAATGGAATGGAACGTAAGAACGGAGTACACTCGCCTGGAGCTGGAGAACGCGAGGTGGTGTACACCTAGCCGCCAATACTACGAGCCCAGGTTAATAGAGTCGTTCAGTCATAGCGGGCAAAGTATGGCGCATCCAAGGAAAGATAATGTCCAAGACCGTCCGTGACGCGTCCCCAGGATGCCAGGATCCATGGTGGTTTCAACCTGTGCACCCTCAATTGACAAATTAGGACGAACAGAATTGCCCATCCGTTTTGTCCAGAGTCTGTCTGCACGAAGGGCTATCTTCAATGACCCACACCATGACAGCAGACGCGGACCGAATGCACAGCAGATGCATGAACCGTATCCCAAATTTGGATGCGTCTTTTCTTTGCCGGCGATGTCGTGCCAAAATATTACCGTACCTGATAATGGCGCGAAATATGCGGCACAAGCTAGTCAAGGGGGAAGATACTAGTCAAATGACGCGTCATGTATGCAGGTTCAGCCCAAAAATCGACCTACTTGGAGGTGCAAGTAGTGCTTCACGTCGAAGACGCCCACCAGAACAGACGTCAAACCAATCCCGATCATGAGACCTGAGTCAAGGTAAGCTTCATGGGACCTCCGCGCTAGGCACTGGATCCTTTCCTTTCGAGGCTGGGGCATTTTCAAACGACATTCTTTTGCGCAACTCGAGAGTCGAATCGGCGATTCGGACTCGGAAGTGCACGTCACGGTCAAGAAGCGATGCATCAATATTTGTCAGCCCTACCTGCTCTCACCGAAACCAACATGAGCTGCTTCGCTAGGTCCGCTATTGACCTGACTGCTGGTTAACCCGTTAATCCAACGACTCTGCCCCACCCTCAATTTCCTTTCGCGACCAGACAACCGCCCCTGTACCGCGCCGATCGTCCGAAGTGGGTCCAGGCTGCAATTTACAAAAAACCGCGCCGAATTTCAACGCTTTCGGGCCTTTTCTGCCCTCCGTATCTAAGGACCGTATCTCATCCTGGTTTACAAATCATTGGTGCGACCCTCGGAGCCCAATTGGTCCAGCTTGCCCCCTTTCCGCGCTCTTGAACGCTTTCCGGGTGTTTGGGCTATACGTATTGCGATTTGTTGCTGGATTCCCTTGTCCACACTAAACCAGGCCGGTGGATTGGAGTAATTTGGACTGTACGCATGCTATCCTAGTTGTGACTCTGCTGCCCCACAAAGCTACCGCATCCTCTGCCGCTGTCTACTCTGACAATGCTCCACCGCACTGAAGGTCTCCTGGTACAGTTCCTTGCTCGGCACCAGTATGTCAGCGGGACACTTGGGAACGTATCTCATGCAGATCCTTTCTGGAGCTTGAAACCGATTCAGAGAATACCCAAAACAGGTTAAGGCTCGGGACTCGGACTCCACTGTGCAGCGATCTTCAATTATGTGCGATTATGTCCGCGATTGATGTGGGTCCAACTTTGTGCATGCCGGGCCTGCAGCGATGCCCAGGCTCCACCAGGCTCCACCAGTGCCCTGTCGTGCCCGACATCTTTCGGAGCTCTGTTTAGCTGCCGTTCCGTTTCACAGAAGCAACTGTACCTGTCTGACTGTTTTGACAAGATGCTGTGCGTTTCCGTCGAATTGTCTTGACACCTTCAATTGACTTGTACGGTGGACACGGACCCATTCGCTGGCAGGCACGCTCCCTCAGCCAGTGCGGAATACCGTTTGCTCTAGCTTCAGCCACCGGGTCGCGTCTGGTCGCGTACAGTCAGCATCCTCCGGTTTGGGAAGCGCTCTCGAAGTCCTCAGCCTACTTAACTAAATCTTTGAATAGCGGAGAAGCGTAGAACTGCTTCCAAATTCCCCATACCTGGTTCCTGGCTATTTCGATGACTGCCTGGAGCTGTCTGGTATTCCTGAAACAGATTTTACCTTCTTTCACTTCAAGCCCTTTGCCAGCAAGCCCTCTTCAAGTCTTGTGACTTGCCCGTGCCTCCACGCTTGAAATGCCATAACATGGACCTGTATGAGTCCTCGCTGCTTACCTGGACTGATGCTGCTTATTTAAGGTTGCCGCTGCACGGGGGAGCTTTAACCGAATGGAGACTGTGAAGTGATCCGCATGGAACACAGTCACCCGATTCGGCGGTGCTACAGCGCTCAATTTGTGGGCTCGCACAGGTCACCCCAGCGCTCGCCACAATCTTTGCTGCCCGCCGCAGGGAATTTTACATGAAGGCTTCTGTTCTCTTCTACATACCGCGAACCCCAATTCGGTGCCGATAGATGCACGATCACTCCCCTTCCCGTTTCTGTTTCAGCCATCGCGATGGCATGCTCAACGGTCCATTGAATTCAATGCTCTTTCCGTCGGCTACTCGGGAGCCAATCCTACATGTTCCCCCCGCTGACCTTTGCCCTGGAGCCTCCTATCGCCCGTTATCTCAAACAAATAACCTGCGCCTCCTGCAGGTTTCGGAAGCCCGAGGACCACGCTGTGTACCCCCGCCAAAGTCAAGTAGTAGCGAAAAGCTTACTTTCAAGCGCTGTCGAAGCCAGCCGGCCAGGGGATGCCGCCTGGGATCAGTGGGATGGAGATTACCAGTTTGCTATTGGTCTGCCATAGCGGCAAAGCAACGGTCAGTTCGTGTCATACTTCGCCCGACTGCGCTCTAGTCGCTGCTCATACTTCTCCCGCCCTACGACTCTCCCGCTGCTGTCCGCAGCTCAACAGTGGCGACTTGCGGAGATGCAGGCAATTTCACTCGAAGGCGTAAACCGGTGCGTCGTTCCGACCGCAACGTCTTCTCATCAAGCCCGGTCTCGAGCATCGGTGGTGGCGCCGTACTCAGCATGTGTTTCGTTCAGCTCTGTGGGCCCCAAAGTCGCGCATCCATTCCACTGCTGTCGCCTATGTGACTCGAAAGCACCCAATTATGTATTCTACGGGTATCTAAATGGAAGCAAGTATAACTCCTTCGGTTTTATTTTCTAATAATCCCGCCGGCGCCCACTGCCCCCCTCGATGTGCGCTAAAGCATTGGCGTAGACGCTGGGCTGCCATCTCGAGCGGTGTGTTGCTGCCGTTGCCGTTTCTCAACCCGGTCAGCGATGGTGCGCAGATACGAAGTTCAATCGAAGGCCTGACCCGAGTTTCATTTTCATTTCTCTCCAGCATTTCGCCTCATTTTCAAGACGTCCTGTTGTGAGTAAAGAAAGGTACGCATCAATATTTCTATATTTAGGGCGACGCGAAGCTTGATGCGAGATCTCCGTCTCTGATCCAGGAATCTGCCTCCGTCTACGCAGTGGGGTAGATTCTGGTACATAGATTGCCGGCGAATCACCAACTGAGAACTTGCTGAGAACTCATCCATTCTCCAATCGCTCAAGGCTAAACATCTCATCCTTGTTTTTTTTTTTAAATTGGCAACTTCAAATCGTGCTTTCTATTCAGAATACTTCTCCGGACCGGGCAATCCAATCCATGTGGAACCAATGTGGACTAATAATGTTAATTCAGGAGAAATAGTGCAGCCAGTCCCCACCGATCCCCACATGCTCGTGGTAAGAGCGGTCCCGATGGTCGTGGCGACTTTCACATGGTTTGGCGCATCAATAATGGCGTGCTCAACAGCCCCCGAGGTCCCATGTTCGGCGGCCACCTGTCGGAATTGCTTGGCGCGTACAGGTGCGTTTGCTTAATGCTTATCTGCTTATCATGTGAGCTCCGGTCCGTTTGCTCATGAAACTCACTCTCAAGTCCACTCCATGCATTTGTGTTTCGTGTTTCGTCTCCCAATCCTCGTCGATAATTTTGTTGCAGCTCGTACCCCTGAATCCCAAAAAGACACCATTTCCCAGAGTAAGTACGTCGCATTCTCTGCATCCGTCCAAAGGGAGCTAAAATTCGCTCAGCTCGAGCCGCCAGCATATTGCGGCAGCAGCAGCCTTTCGTTTCTTTCCCCCAACGACTAGCGTGGCCCAACTTTGAAAACCCACGAATTTTCCAAAAGAAAATGGGTTGAACATAGAAGCGCAATAGATTGCGAGACGAGATACAGTCATCTTGGTCTGTGTTGATCATAGCCTTGATCTGGATACTTAGAGGGCGTGCGATCCAGACTGTGGATGGAACATTGAGCACCCAAGTAGTACACTTAGATGACAAAAAAAACCCCCTCCCTCCTCAGGCTTTCGGAATAAGTGAGGATGTCTCGAAAGCCGCAGAAGACCTGGACGAATTTTAAGGCTCTGCGGGATCTTCTGAGACGTATACCACCAGTAAACCCACTCAGTTGAGCAGTGGTTTACTATGTGGTTGTACTATTATTTTGACAGGTTTGGTTCAAGTTGATTTTTTTATATCTAACCCTTTTAGCGTCACTACCCTGCTGTTACCGTATTATTGTTATACGAGCAATAGCCAGAGCAGCGCTTTGGTTCATGGTCATGCTTTCCACTCCTCAGGGTTCTTGAACCAATTATCGCTTGACCGCCGGCCGGCCACCCTCCTGATAATCACCCGTAAGTACTCCCACGGATCCAACCTAATCTCTCCAGATCTGTTCTCGCAGCACAGCACCGCTGATAGGAACGATGCCTCCGAATCCCGATGGCTATTCATTGTTGGGATTGGCATGCCGCATCACCAACCCGATCTTCCCGTTGATGAGCCTCGGCAGCATCAGCATCATCTCCGGTCACTCGACGACGTCCATCCAGATCTCATTCTCTCCGTCCTTCTCCGTCGTCGTGCATTTACGAGGGTATGGCAGTTCATTATCCAGGGCAGTGCCTGTCCGACCGGCTTCACTCCCCAAATGGGAAATGTGTCGCAGTGCCACTGGCGCTGCTTTCTCTAAGTAATACCCGGAGTGACCACTCACGGTGCATCCCGCATTCTCGCCGGCACATTCGAGACTATCGCACAATTGCGCTGCCCGCGCTCGCCGACCACGTCTCACATATCCTCCCTTCGTACCGCTCTTCGAATTGTCCGTCTTCGTGATGATCTGTGTCGCGGAAGGTACACCGTTGGCGAAATTCGAAAGTTCGCCTTTCAAATTTGAAGCCGTAAATCAGTGGCCCTAGCAATGGTCTGTGCTCTGGCCTCTCACGCTGAGCGTTTAGCGCACACGCGGCGCAGATCATCCTCGACCGGCCTCGTGTTGTGGTGTTGCCTTATGTGACGGCGACTCGAATTCCAGCTGGTGGCGTTTCTCTCACTGCTAAAAAAGCTCCATCTCAAGCATTCGCCTCCACTAGTTCCTGCAAAGAGTCGAACAAAATGATATCCGGTTCATAGTCTCCTTCACCCATGCTTGCCTCGGGCCCAACTCAGGCCTTACCAATAATCCAAAACCGCAATGTCAAACGAGGCACCTCGCACCGCTCCACGCGAACACAGCCGTGATGAGATTTCTCGCCGCGCAAATCCCGCTTCCGAAGTTTTGCGCACTTCTAGGCCAGCCCGGGTGCGATGCTGCGATGCTGAGAAACCTGCTTCGTCGGACATTCCGGCTGTATCATTGATCGTGGGGGCACGTCGTGGGTCCTGCGCCCACAGCTCTTTGTCTTGGATCTTGACATCTTGATTCTCGAACCCGAAACTCGAACACGGCGTCTTTCCAAGTACTGTGGCTGTACTTACTGTCGTGCATCCGCTCTCCCCGTTCTTCGGCAAACTGTCTCTTCCGGAATCTGAAATCTTTCAATCACAGCAAATACGTTCTTGTTCGTTACTATTGCTCGGGTTGTGTTTTGTTGAAGCGTTCAACTTCTGTTTAATCCGGCAGTGGCAATCTTTGGAAC
The DNA here is from genome assembly GCA_029203975.1 of Mycena vitilis. Taxonomy (NCBI): domain Eukaryota; kingdom Fungi; phylum Basidiomycota; class Agaricomycetes; order Agaricales; family Mycenaceae; genus Mycena; species Mycena vitilis. The sequence continues at coordinate 16,119 of JARGYF010000132.1, forward strand.
GCGCTCCCGCGTCAGAATTCGACCGAACCCCCACCCTAGTACACATCTTGCTTCGGCGCTTCCAAATTCTCAGCCAGCGAGAGCAAATCCCACGCACCATCCGGTGCCCCCGCTGCTTTGCAAACACCCTCCGCTTTATATGGCGTCTGATCGTACCTCTTCTCTCGCGCGCTTGTTTTCCCGCATTCCATACGTCGCATGTCTGCCGGCCATTTTCAAATCCAATTTGCCAGCGCACCAGTGACGAGGGTGTACCCACAGTGCGCCCACAGACAGGCTCACAATAGAATGCAGGTCTGGACTCGAAACGCCGGCGGGATTAGGTGACTCAGTCTGACCAAGGTACTTGGACATCGGTCTCGGGCTCAATGGCCAGACAGATGCCAGCCAGCGAGGGGATACTACCGGCAGTGAACATAGAAAAACGTCTGGCTCAGAGACGGGATTGGCCAGTTGAATCAAGCACGCTATATCCTCGGGCTCGGAGAGCGACGCGGTCCTGGTGACGACCGACTTGGCTCCGCGCCAGCCCGCGCCCTCGCCGCCCGTTTCACTGCCGAATGTATGCTAATATTAACAGTCATGCTTGAGTCTGCGCTGGTACCAGGGTTTCGTTCCTATGCTTGCCCACTCACCATGCCAAAATCCCATTGGTCGGTCGGCCGCCGCACGGGGAATGTGAGCGCTGATTTTTTCCCAGTGCTTTGGTGAGCTTTGGCGGTTTGATATCTAAGATTTCCAAGTTTCGAAATACAAATCCCGCGGTGACAGACTAGTACTCGTACCGTAACAATATTTCACTTCATGTTCTTCTCTTCAACCCTGGTTGCATTCATACGGATGGCAGTGACTGTAAAACTCAGCAATAAGTGCCGTAATTCTGATACCTCCGTCGCAACCTCCCGAGCGGTATATCGTACCATGCGTGCGCTTCACTTCGCCCCCCACTCCCGAAATTCAGCCTGCCGGCCGCCGCGTAGGCTCGCGTAGCAGGCGGAAATGCCCGAGAGCCCGGGCGGGTTTCCGTACACACATAAGTACTGTGCGGCTACATGTTCAACACGGGCGACGGTCCGCCGGTCGATTTCCGCCGGTTGAGGTTGGGGGCCCTGGGATGAAATTTTCCGTTCCGCGGAACAGCTCGCATCCGACAAATCCAGCGACCTGTTGAATGTTCAGGTAAACAAAACACCCCCGCCGGGCATCGCAGCGAACCAGTTTCCACTCCTGCGGTCCAATATATGTAACAGCCATTGCTTTAGTCAGGTACCAGTCAAAGGATTGGTCGGTTTATGGGAACCGTTTTGAACTTTTGACCGTTTTCGACCGTTTCCGTCTGCCCGTTTTTCCGTTTGTCCGTTCAACCGAGTTATGTACGATTTTCTCGACTCAAGTCGGCACTCCGAGATAGGGAATTATACCAGACCGGGCCCGTTGCGCCAGGACCCAATATCTTGAATTATGGGGGCGGATGTTGGACGGACGTCGTATAAGTGATACAGATGATGCATTCGAGTCCGTCCAGGCCACAAATCCGTTTCTCCTTCCAGGCGAAGATCAAACATACGAGTAACTGAATGAAGTGCTAATTTTACCAGAGATGTTCGCCCCGGCTCCCATCGGATACATATCATCTCTCCAACTGAACCTATAAGCTTCCGCCCTCGGTGGAATCGGTTCAACATTGGTGTGTGGGTCCCTCGGAAAGATCGCCGGCAAGTACAATCTCGGACAAAATTGAGTGAATCTAGCTATACTGACCATTCTTGTACTGAACGTTGGTTGAATTGTAGATTGCGGCCGCGGAACACATCCTGATTTTTGTTCAATAGAGATACGATACTGGTTGGTTTCATGTTGTAGCGACGTGCCGATAGCTGTAGCACATAGCAGCTAAAGATTGAACAAACGATTGAACGAATGTGTCGTAGTTGAATTTTGAAGACTAGGTTGCACGCCGCCCCGATTTGTGCTTGCACTTCCAACCTCGCCCCTGGCCCGGTCCTTTTATGAATAAGTATTGGACCTGAATGCAGACCGATACACAATAACTTTCCCTCGCGACGCCACGCTTTCACCCTCAACCGGGGATGCGTGTGTTTGTGTTTGTGTTTGTGCTAATGTTGGCGCGTCGACGCGCGCGTTGTGCCTTTAATAAGCGTTACGCGATCCTTTGGCCCTCGCCATTAAAATTACAGACTTCTATCTCAGGTTTACTCCCTTCGGCGATAAACGATGCATACCACAAGATAACCTTACTACGATTAGAGCCGTTAAGCTACGTGATTCCAAGTTTGGGCTCAATACAGCATCCCGAAACTGAACAAAATCAAACGTACCGCACATCGATATACCACGGAGTAATAATGGAAAGGAGTCACCATGACGCGCTGGCCCGGCTCGCAAGACAGATTTAGGACATATTCGTTCTACAGCATAGACGGCGCAGATGAAGTCGAAATCGAAGCCACAGCACTCGTTACATTAATATCCGTAGGTCGGTGCGCGGCGAACTGTTATAAATCTTGAGCTTTAGAGGTTTCAAGGCTGGCTTGTGCTACGCCATGGACTCCGAGTCGGCGGGCCATAGTGTACGTATCATGCTAGCCTATGCTAGAGCCGAACTTGAACTTGAAGCTGTAATTTACGTAAGCTGTGGTTCAACTTGTGGCGGCGAGGTTATCCAACGCGAAACGCGTCTCATACAATGGCACAGAAGAAGAAGTTGCTGTTTAGTGGTCTAAGACGCGTCAAACTTGTAGTTGAACTTGAAACCGTAACTTACGTAAGTTGTGGTTGAAATTGCGGCGGCGAGGTTAGCATACTTGAACGCGTCTCGGTTCCATATCAGGAGAAGAGCCAGAATCACAGTTATAGCTAGCCCGGGACATCGGTGGGCGCGCTGATCCGTCTCCACCCCCTTCCGCCCCCAAGCTTCCTTCCTTGATCCCCGCCCCCAACCCCCTCGCATATTTCGTCTGATGTTGAGTTCTCCATCCCCGTCCTGGTTCCCCGTCCCCGCATCGAGAATAGTATTTTGTCCGTACGTTAGTGCCTGTCTGTCAGATAGACGCGTCGATAATCAGCGGGCTTTGGCGCCTTTGAGTACCGTGGGCGCGCGTGGCATCGCCGCTCCGCCAATGGGAGGGTTTAATTACGGCGGTCGTAGGGTTACTGACGCGAAACGCTTGGAACGCTCGCCAGTGGGGCCTGCCAGCAAATGTGTCAGTAGATACTCGATAACATGACATTCCTTGTTCTGCATAAGGGATGCACTGACCCTGGTCGCGGGACGACTTCTCGCCTCGCTATGCGCTGCCGCGTTCACATACCTGTGACTGGTTTCAAGGAAAGAACGTGTGTCGGCAGGTAAACTTTTAGTCAATATAGTTGGAGTTACTTACTTTTAGTGTCGTCCAGTTATGTTTAAAAGGGCCGAGAAGGAATTGAACCTGCGTCCTTGATCATTTCTAATCAGCGGCCTTTTCAAATCTTCACGACCACCGTACCTTACCGTAAATCTAGACTGTTTGACGCGTGCGTCGGGCGGTCGTTCCGAGTCCGTGTGAATCCATGATTCACCGTTCATATTCACACTCTAGTACCAAGGGGCCAAAAAACAAAAGCCGACGGGGACGCGTCGTGAGGGGCGGGAGAGGGATACTTGTATACAAGTAGATCCGAGTTCTAGTTGGAACCGAGACCCCAGAAACCAACCGCCGACGGGGACGCGTCGCTGCCAGCTGGAATTTCGGCGAATCTGGCGACGTAAATGGGAGGGAAATCGAACATGCATAGACGCGCAACCCGGGAAGCTCCGGACACTGGCAGGCTGGGGGAAATCGAAAATTGAGTCCGAACCCTGTGCCAAGGCCGACAGACCCGAGGGGTATTCGGCGTTGGCAAAAATAAGATTTGGAACCAGTGGGCCAGTCGGGAAAATGGGTTGAAAAGTATCATGAGAGTAGCAAGTGATGACGTGCGGCCGAGACGTGGGTGGTGGTGGGAGCGAGAAGGGGCCGGCGTTGCAGAAGGTGGGGAAAGAGGAAGGGCGGGAGAAGTAGGGCGGGGATGAGGACGGCTATCATGAATTCGTGATAGCGTGTCCGGTTCTCTGTATTATTCAGAGTGCAGTCAGCCAGGGATTCCAATTATTTGATACGTGGGTAGATGTTGAGCTCGAAGTTAAACTAAAACTCACGGAATGAGGAAGAGTGTTTTTGAAATATTGAATTCAGATGAACGGGTACCCCGTATATTGCGTCCGGAAACCGAGTCCGAGGGATAGTCGTCGTCACAAGTACAAGTATAGGTGAAACTCGCGTCGGGAGCTCGTCTTCGGACGTTCTGGACTTCTGCCCTTCTGCCAGTGAGCACCAAGATGCGGGGTTTCCAAACTCGACCACGAGTCGTACGCAGGTCAAATCATGGACGCAAGGCCGAGTCCGAGGATTGATTGTGAGGACGTCCCTTGGGTTAGAACTGTACCTTGGCAGCCGTTATGCCCGTATCCCCAGCACCAAGACGAAATTCAGATACACGGACTCCATGTTACCGTACACGGAGCGGGCGTACCTTGCAAAGTCCAAGATGTCGAGTTGCACGGAATGAGCGTTCTTTACCTTTCTTTGCGGGCGGCAGTTTCGGCCCACGGCAACTCCCGGCCCCGCCAGGCGGGGGCGGGAGAAGACGCCTACAAATGTTGAAGTCGCTGCCAGCAAAAATACCTCAAACAGAGAACGAAAATAAGTACCAGAGAAAAACGTGTCGTGGTCGCGATTCCGCGACACTGTGAGAGGTGGAAGGACTTCGAAGCTGAGGAAGTTCAGCCGGAATGGGAGGCGTCATCCGTCCTCGGCCAGAGTTTGTTCAGCCCGAACTGTGTCTTAGAATTCAAGGGTCAGCGAAACGAAACGAACTTAATCGTATTGGCAGACCCGTTACACAGCATCAGCCAAGTTGAACATGAAGAAGTCTTGCCATTGGACGGGCGATCCCCGTCATTGACACCGACGGATCCTGTCCACGTGCACTTCAAGAACCCAGGGTGTCGCCCGCGTCATAGGGGATCCGGAGGAAGCAGAGGCATGGGAAGCAGGCTTGACTCTTGACGGAAAGAGCATCCGAAAAATCCGTGATCGCAGAATTTGAACCAGAAGTGGTGGACTCCGCGGCTGAAGCGTGTGTCCACGATACCAATTAATGTAAAACCCGAGCTAGTAGAGTTTGAGGTCGTTGCCAGGGTTCACTTTTCTTTATTGCATCCACAAATTTTAGCTTGGAACTGAACGCACCAAAGTTAACCCTCGTTGGGTGCACCAACAATACCCACACCGCCCCCAAAACATTGACGGCCTTGCGCCCGCCATCACGTCGCCGGATCCGTGGCTCGTGGCTCGTGGCTCTTGGCGGTGGTTGCCAGCGACATAATGAAATCACGAATCAGCAAATCAGGCAATCCGGAATCAAGAAAATCAGCAAATCAGGAACTGGAACTCAGGAATCCCGCACTGGGGTGATCTGCCTTCCGTCCTTGGCCTGGCTCAGTGCCGAATTATATTTATACGCCGCTGATGATGGCGCTCGGGGCGGAGATGGCGGGCGAGTGATGCGAGTGATGCGAGTGATGGGTGATGGGTCTGGTTCGGAGGGCAGGGAGGTGGGCGGTTGCCTCCGCTGTTTATCGGAATCATATGGATGTTGTGGGCTGATGCAGTACATATGACCAGAGAAGAGGGAATTCAACTTTGGCGGATGGACAAGACAAGGGAGAATTCCCACGGTTGCATTTACGCAATTATGCGCATTTCGAGGGCTTGACAAGAATAGAAAAAAACACGGGGACGGGCACGTCTGCACTTTCCCTTCCCTTACCTGAATAACCTAGGGCTTGATCACCACTGCCCGCTCCCCGCTTGTCGAAGGCAGGGTTCGTTCGGAATTCGAATTCGAATTTAATGTCGGCCATTGCCAGGGGTCGCCGAATCCTCGTTCCACGTTTTATACGGCCAATTCGTGTCACGGAAATGAAAATTGGAAGAACGAAGGATCGTGTCAACACGCGTGCCATTATCCCGTTCAATTCAATTGAATGAGCCCACATACACCCACATCTGCTACACAGCATCAACTAAGTTGGAGTTGCAGCCGAACTTGCCAGGACGGGAGCTTGGATGTTCACGGTTAGTTGACCTGGTGCCGGGGAACATAGTTTTTACTCGCCTATAGACGGGGTTTAATTTGCCTAGGGCTCGGTGTTAGCCGTCCATGGGCGAAGCCCGTTCAATTGGTAACAACCCGCGTGAGAGTTAGCTAGGTATAACGGCGACCTGGAAGGAAGTATGAAGGATCCTGCCACCAGTGAATTTAACAAGTGCCAAAGTCAAGCGCATTTTATCGAATGAACGGACACCCACAAACACCCACATGCTAAGTAGTTCAACGGCGTCGTAGAAGTGAGGGCCGGGCGATCACCGTCATGGTCGATATGTTGTCGCGTTCCATACAAAGGGCAGAACCGTCCTGACGTCGGCTGCTTATTGAACTTGCCAATTAGTTTCTATCAGTGCAAAGGATAATGTCAGGACTCAGGCGTCGGAAATGAACGCACGTTCCACAGCATTGCTTTCAATTGAATTGAACCTGAACACCCGGTGCGGACTTATATATCGATTAACCTCGTGTTGCTTTCACGGTCGGAAAATTTGAGGTACACATGTAAGGGATACTTAGCGGCACGGGGATTCAGATGAACGGACACCCACACAGATCGACAGCGGGTCCACCGACGACCCTCCACTGGCAGGCAGGTCCGTTGCACAGCATTTCAGCCATTCCCTTGTCACTGTAATATCAACGCACTGGTAACTCAATGTCAGTACGCTCGCCAATCGCCAACAACGGAGTTAACCCACCGTGGCATAGCCTTTGGTATAGAGTAAATGGACACCCACAGAGATCGACCCGTACACAGCGTTGGTCGAAATCTCAACCTGGTTGAATTTTTGGAATCTCAACGTGGTTGAATTTTTGGTTGAATTCGACGTTGGGTTGAATTTTTCCCCGCGGCTTGTATCTACCGTTTTGCTCTCCAGCGCTCAGGGTCTAAGGAAAGCGGTTGTTTAATACATACGCGGTCCGCGGTGTCTGCGTACTGTACATACGAGATTGCGAGAAGGGATTTTCGAACGAGCATATCGAATTTCCCTGCGCCACGGACCCAGATGGCCGTCCGCAGGGTTAGGACACATCTCCCGCGTCTCCGCCAAGCCCCATCTCCCTCCAATTCCAACTTACACACCGCACCGCAAAATCGATCGCCCGTCACCGCCGCCGTCGCCGATGGATGCATGTCAAATCATAGGTGTCAAACTTGGGGCAATGGCGATGGCGGTGAGGTGACGATGATTCTCGATTTCATTATGTCGCTGGCAACCGGAATCGGAGCGCAGAGATCGGTGTGGAGGAGGATAGTCATCGGAATCCGGGATCCGGCGCGCAGTGCGGTCGAGATGAAGTGCAGTGCGCGCAGATAAGTTGCGTTCGAACGTTGTAATCGTCCGCAGATAAGTTAGTCGCCGTCGCAGATTTGCAGATTAGCAGATTAGCAGATTCGCGCGCAGGTTGTGCGATTGTGTAAGTTGTCTGTCGCAGGTCGTGAGGTGCGAGTTGATGAATTGCCGGTGAGGTGTGAGCTGTTTCTGGGCCGGTCTCTGGATCTATGTTGTATCCTGGTCAAATCCTGGTGCGTCGGCGACACCGAGGAGGGTAGAAATAAGTATATTCGAAACGGGGAGAAGCGCCGCCGTTGATAAAAGATGTTCAACTTACAAGTGGGATCCTGGGGCGTCGGCCCTGGCAAGACCATTTAAAAACAACTCATAGTAGCGCTCAGGGTTGTTTAAATCTGGAGGAAGCGCCAGACGTCGGACCTGTTCGCACAGTGCACTGCGCAGTTGCCCTCGAGTCGTGAGGTGCTGTGAGTTACGCACAATTGTTCATCGTGAGGTGTAGCTATAAGCCGCAGTGGATAAGTTGATCGTATGGTGATGTTGACCTTGGATCCTGACACATTGGGCCGCAGCAGCACTCGTTCGCAGATACGCTCGTACGTTGCCTCGGGTCCAAGTTGTGCACTAAGCGCTAGACTTTTATACCTAGAGATTGAACGAGGTGGAGGTTGTGGGGTGCGAGTTGTGTAACTTGGTGTACACACGCGTGAGTTGATAAATTGAAGCAGAGACGCGCATGGTGATGTTGAACGTGGATCCTGGGGCGTCGGCGTCGGGGCTCATAAATTTGGAGCCGGGAAGCGCCAGCGTCGACCGTCGGACCTGCAGCTGTTCGCAGTCGCCTTTGAGTCGAGGTGGTATCATACTGTGGTAAGTCTGAGTTACGCATCGTGAGTTGTGCAAACGGTTGATAAATTGCAGCGGAGACTTGGCGGAGACACACCGCGCGCCGGACTTGTTCAACACGGCTCCAGCCTCCTGGGGCATCGGGCCCTGGTTCAAATTCAGAGCGGAGGACGGAAGACTCTGAGCTGTAGCTGCGAGGGTCCAACTTGTGTAAGTGAGGTGTGGTGGAGACGCCGGCGATGCCAACTCGAATCCTGGATTCTGGTGCGTCGGGTCCGAGTCTTGTCTCCCTGAGGCAGAGTAGATCAATCCGGGATCCCTTGAACTTTCGTGCCTCAAGATACTCCTCGATCCGAGTCCGGACCAGGTATGTATAATACCTATCCTGAGTTCACGCAGGTTTGCGCCGTTATCTTACATCTGCCTCAGGGAGCCTACTAGCCGGGTCCACCGTCCAGCCTTCGACTCGGAGTAGGTTCGAATTTAGAGCGGGCGCGCTGTACGAGGATCTGAGGCCTGAGTTGAGGTGTTGGAGAGCTCGAGACGCAGGCGCCGAGCCTGAGTGATGTTCAACTTCAAGTTGGATTATTACTGGATCCTATGGCGTCGGGGTATATGTGGCGGGGTTACTGTTATATTTGTATATTTGGAATGTAGAGCGGGGGAAGACTCTGCGCTGTGGGACCCGTGATTCGGAGGTAGCAGATGCAATTAGGAAGCACCACAGAAGAAGGGACTCCAACGGAGGAGAGGGAAGGAACGTCGCACGCACAGGTGCCATCGTTCCAGCGGCTCGCCGGATTTGCAGCGAGCCGTGTGGCTGGCGTCCTCGCTGCGAGCACTTACGCCTTTTGCTGCAATGTTGAACATGTACACAGGCTTCTGTTCATTTCGTCCGACCTCCGAGTCGAGGAACCCGTACGGCTGAATCAAGAAGTCGGTGTATAAAGAAGTCGGTGTATATCTATATATGATCTATGGGGGGGATGCCATTGAATGAGTGGGATGAGATACGAAATTACACGAGTGACGAAATCGATGCATATGGGTTTATCCGGATTCCGAACGTCGAAGCAAAGTGCGGTATAATGACTGTTGCCGAAGCAAGGCCGGGTTGGGTTCGTCGAAGGACTTTGCTTACATTTTTAAGAGTGAAAAAGGGCGCAGGGTCGCTCGGGCGTCTACGCGCCAGCCGAGGACGAAGCCGAGCGAAGCCGAGGACGAGGGCGAGGACGATCTCTGTCTGCAGTGCGTGTGTGCGTGCGTGCGACTTCCTTTCCTTTCCTTTCCTTCTCTGTACACAATACAAACGATGGAAATGGAAAGACCCACTCCGAAATCGAAATCGACGCCGTGACGAAAGCAAAGGCCACCCTGGCGCTTGCGTCAACAGAACAGAACAGGGTCAACAACGCGCAAAATGTAAATGCGAATGCTTGAAACACCATCGTCGAATATAAGTTATAACGAGACGAGAATGGCAAGGGGTGTATGTATAGACCGCGGCCACGGGCAAAGCGTCGAATATACATAGTAGACGCAGAATATAGACCGAGGGAGGCCACGCACGGCCACGCACGGCGCAAGTGGGCGCGAATTTCTTGGAATGTCTCAATCGAAGGAATACTAAGTCAAGCTCGGGCTGAATTAGGAGTAGTACAGTACTGGTGAGAGGCACTGGTGAGAGGTACGAGTACTGGCACTGGCGGCGAGGGCTGCCACATAGAAGCACGCTCCGACACGAATCATCCAGACACAGACACGAATCAGCACGAATCAGGGAAGGAAGGGACATGTAAGGGAGGAGGGCAAGGCAGGGAAGAAGGGAGAAGGGAGAAGGCGCACCGCCTCGGGCTGACGGGGCGCTTCGAATTGTGTTCGCAGGCGCACTGAGACGCGGATTCGCACTGGGGGCAGAACAAGGGCGCCGCGGGGTTTGAAGGGCGCGTTCCGGGCTCGGGTAGTTTCGCAAATCGCATTCATTCAAACGCTCCTACGCTCCTACACATACATGTACAGGAACACAGTGGAGCGGACACGGACAGTGGCGGAGAAAGGAGTTGCTGCAGCAGCGATAAGGATTGAGAAGTCGACGGGCTGAAACAAGTGCTGGACAAAGATAACAAACGGTGCGGGCCATGTGAGGGCGCGGAAGCAGAAAAAGCGCTCGCGATCGGTGGACGGATCTGAGATTTGCCTTACGCGCACAGGGTGTGTCATGAGGGGTGTGTCAGCGCGTGCGCCGAGGGCTCAGTTCGGCAGGCGCCGTGCCTGTGGGTTTCCGTCTGCGATAAGTGCGCGGGTGAGTGAGGGCAGATAGTGAGGGGGAGGGGCACTGTGTGTTGGGTGGATATGGTAGCTGGGACGCGCGTCTCATGGGGTGGATACGCTACGTCGACGCGAGCTGGTGTCCGGTGTCCCTGTGACCCCGAGGACCGCGCCCTCCTTGCTGTATGCATCGCTACGGACCCGCTCCCCTGGTTCTCCTGCCCTATCCCCATCTGTCCGCGCATCTGAAATTGGGGCAGCCAGATCGGGGTGAGGGCGTGGGAGACTCCCGGTGGGATCTCCACTCCCTTGTAATATATAACGCGCGGCAAAATGGGATGAGTGGTGCACGGTACAGGCATCATGGACTCGCTGCACTTTTCCTCCTCCGACGAGTCTGCCCCGCGCACGCCCTCGCCGCCCACCATGCCCATGCGCTACAGCACCTCCCCCCAAAACTACAAGGCCGAGCTCGACCCCGTGCGCATCTTCTCCGCCGACGACGACCCCGCCTCCGCCTCCGCCTTCCACTGGGGCTCCCCGCACTCCCAGCCCGCGCGTCCCTCTTTACTCCAAGAGCTGTACGAGAGCGACTCGCCCGAGCACGCGTCGCCGCCGGACATGTACGTCGAGCAGCCGGAGCAGTGGGCCGCGCCGTCCCCGCCCCAGCACCAAGGCGGTGGGGGCCGCCCGCAGGACTACACGATGATCCGCCGCGCGACGTTCCCCTACGCGCGCCAGGAGCGCCCCGAGGACCTCTCGTACCCGCCCTTCCTCCACCACGAGCACAATTCGCACCACGCCCCATACCCCGACGCGCACCACATGCCCCTGTCCGCGGAGCCCTCTGCGCTACATGGACATGGACACGCGCACGGGCACCACCACGGGGACGGCGGGTACTCGCCGCCGCACGGGTACGCCCCGCCGGATGCGTACGACCCCGCGGTCAAGCTCGAGCAGCAGCACCACCACGGGCTGTACCACCACGGCCCGCCCCCGCCGCCGCAATTCTACCACCGTCACCCCTCGCACCACCCATCCTCCCTCCCGCACCCGTCCCACCACCAACACCCGCACGCGCAACACCACATGCCCCAGCACCACATGCACCCGTACGCGCTCCCGGGCGGGTACGCGCCGCACGGCCTCCCCGTGCAGCACACGGACGACGCCGCGTCGAAGGAGACGCAGTACCTGCGCCGGCGCTGCTACAACTGCCACACGACCGAGCCGCCCTCGTGGCGCCGCAGCACGCTCAACCCGGGCAAGATCGTGTGCAACAAGTGCGGGCTGTACGAGCGCACGCATCTGCGCGCGCGGCCGCTGCGGTTCGATGAGCTGCGCGCGGGGAATAAGGCGCGGGGGGGCAAGGGGGGGAAGGCGAAGGGCGCGGGGGCGGGGGCGGGTGGTGCAGGGGCGGGCGCGGGCGCGGGGGCGGGGGGCGTGAAGAAGGGCGTGGCGCGGAGGAGCAGTGTGAGCAGTAACGGGAGCAGCGCGCAGAGCGGCGGGAGCGATTGGGATGATTCGGGTTAGTTCCTCTCTCCTCTCTCCTTTTTCCTTTTTTTTCGTTCCTCATCGTTTTTTTTGCTCGACAGTCTCGGTCTACTCAACCGGCTCCGCCCCGCCCACGTCGTACAACTCCCCGATGCCGCCTTCCCAGGGGTATTCCCCGCACCCGCCCGCCCTCGCTTTGTCCTCCCACTCCTCGTCGCACCACTCCGGCTCAGCGCACTCCAACTCCCCCGGCCGCGACGCGCACTCGTGCTCCCCGCCCCTCCCTTCCTCATCTTTCGCCGGCGCTGGCAGCAGCGGGTTCGGCTCGCCCTCGCCCGGCCCGGCGTACCTGCAACGCTCGCCCTCGTTCGCGGCGTCGGCGGGGGGGAGCCCGCGGTTCGCGGATGCGGGGGCGAGTCCGGGTGCTTCGTATCTGCATTTGCAGCGCGCGGCCGGGGACGAGTACCTCCAACGTGACGAGGGCTCGTACCTCCAACGCTCCGATGAGGGCTCGTACCTCCAGCGTGACGAGGGCTCGTACCTGCAGCGCTCCGACGAGGGTATGAGGGGAGACGGAATCAGACTCCCACACGCGCCCGCCATGCCGCCGCTCATGCGCACGAAGACGAAGCCGCGCGCGAATACGACCGGTGGGTTGGGCATGTCTAGCTCTAGCTCTTCCCACACGTTGTATTACTCCCCGCCCCCGCCCTCGCACGGGAGCGGACACGGGCTGCATCACAGCAGCAGCAACTCGAGTCTGCAGTCGCTGCACGGCGGGAGCGGGAGCGGGGGCGGGGGCGGGAGTGCGGGGTGGGATGATCTCGTGGGTGGGGTAGGTGGGGTAGGTGGGATGGAGGGGAGGGCGATGGTGAAGGAGGAGCCGAGGGCGGTTGTTGTTTAACGGCCTTTCTGTCTGGCCGTGCTTCCCCTGCTCCTCTCTCTCCGTCCTGTCCTTCTCTCCGACGACGCCGAGCCGACTTCGCCTTCCCCGACGCCGACGACTTCGCCGTTCCCCGACGACGCCGACTCGACCCCCGCTGGCGACGATTCGATTCGATTCAAAAAACGCGACACCCCGCCCCTCCCCCGTCTACATCTACGTCTACATCTACATCTATTTATCCCGCCCGCAAACGCAAACGGCAAACGCAAACGCAAACATTTACCCACGCTCCCCGATACCACCCCCTCCTCTGTGTCTGTACCCCGTGCTCGCCGTGGCTCGTCTCGTGTGGCTCGCTGCGCTCGCTGCGCGGGCTCGTGTTTCAAGTCTGAAGTCTGTATCTTTATTCGTCTCGACCCGGTTTCGTTTCGTTTCTTTATCTCGTTTCGTTTCTTTATCTCGTTTCGTTTCGTTTCGTTTCTTTTCTTTATCTCGTTCATCTCGTTTATCCCTTCGCCGCCCCCGCCCCCCCCCCCCCCCCCGCATCCCCGCATCCCGTACATATCTATCATCGTATGCGGACTTTTTCTTGGAGTTGGAGACCCCCCATCTATTTATTAGCTAACTTGTTGTATCTGTGTACCCCCCGCGCTCGCGCTCGAGATTTGTAGGATGTAGGTTTAGGTTTAGGTTTAGGTTTAGGAGGATGTGGAGGATGTAGGTAGTGGATGTAGGAAATAGAAGGATTTTGGATTTGCTCTCTTTCTGTTGTGGATGTAGGAAATAGAAGGATTTTGGATTTGCTCTCTTTCTGTTGTCTCATTGTTTTGTGAGCTCGTGGGATGCGAGCTTTGCGGAAACGTTGCGATACAAGCGTCAGGAGGCTTAGGGAAAAATGCCAGAACGAAGGAGAGAAACAAGAGAAATAAGGGTTCGCCTTACAACTTACACTGTTACCGTGATCAGCGCGCGAGCGATAACCTGCCCTGGAAAAGAAAAAGAAAAGCAAGTCCGAGTCGAGCCCGCTGACGCGACGAAGCGACGGGGGAGAAAGAGACGGAAGAGGAGGATTCGCGGTGCGTGGGGGTTTGGAATCCTTTCGGCCTGAGGAAGGGGAGCGTGGGGAACTGGAGCGGACGCAATATCCGAGTGTTTTATTTAATATTGACGCCGCGGCGAGGCTTTGCGATGGCATTTCTTTCTCACTTGAGCGCTTGAGCTTACACGACGCGTTTGACGCGTGAAATTGGGGGGTACCGGGAAGCGTTTCTTTCAACTCGTCGACGTCCACACCATCGACGGTCGGCTCTACTAATACTATCTGCAGTGGCGGCTAGTAGCGTGCACATATATACTCCACGAAGAAATGTCCGAGATGGTCCTTGCTCCTTGCTCCTTGCTCCTGCTTACCCACCAATTGGCAATTACCCACCGCGTCCCGTCTCGTCTCAACTCTTCGTGATCGGGATAGGAATAGGGGACTCGGAGCTGAGCAGGACGGGTGCAATCCCCAGCTCCGACCAACGGCTTTCAAGAAGGAATGGCCAAGGGTGCAATGCTATAAAACTCGTTCCCGAATCCCGAGAGTCCGACGTCCGACGTCAAGACGGGCGCGGGGTGCAATACCCCACCCCGCTCCTCGCTCCTTGCCCCTGACAATCTTCCTAAGGCATGGTTAATTTGCCTTGGAAGGGTTTCCAGAAACCCTGAAACGAAGAAAACGAGGGAAGAGGGGACAAAGGGACAAAGGGATAAAGGGATAAAGGGATAAAGGAACGAGGAGACAAAGGGATAAAGGGATAAAGGAACGAGGAGACAAAGGGATAAAGGGATAAAGGAACGAGGAGACAAAGGGATAAAGGGATAAAGGGATAAAGGAACGAGGTGACAAAGGGACAAAGGGAGGAATAAAGGAAAGAGACGAGGAAGGAAAGAAGCCGGTTCGGGATTATTGCCTCCTTCAGCCTGCAACGAGGCGGGGAGCGGGTACGGGTGCGTTTCGATTAATTTTCTCCGCGAAAGGACGGCGACGGCGACGGCGACGTTGGCCGAAGGTTTAGTTTTTGACTCGCAAGCTTTCCCTTGAACCCCGCCGCTCCTGACGCGTCTTCGAATTTTCCTTCCCGAACCCTCCCCCAGACTCGCCGTGACTCTCAGACTGTATACAACTCGGGAAGTTCGAGAATCGAAGCAACGGGGACTTTTGACGCGTCTTCGGAGCCGACGCGATTTTTGTGCGGGATTCGCGAGTGAAGCTCTTTTGAGCTCGCCAGCGCTGCGCTCGGACGCGGCCGACGCGACTTCCTCGACGCGTTTTCTTTGGCATTCCGGATTTTTCGACACCAAGCCTAAGGGAAAAAAGAAAGACGCGTCTTTGCGTACCGAGAGTCGTGGTGGAAGGGACGACAATATTTGATACGTACGCGTACGCGTCCTCCTGCGTTCATGCTCATCCTTTTACAAAACAAGCTCGCGCTGAACTCGGAGGCCGCAGACAGTAGTATACTTTGCGGAGCCGCCTGGCGCGTCCTTCGAATTCGGACGCGTTCTGTCCTGACTCCTTCGTCCTTCGGCATAAAGTTTCAGCGCAAATACTTTGCGGGACCGTCCGTAGCGGGCGGGCGAGAAGGGCGAATGACGAACCAGAACTCAGAAGCCAGAAGCCAGACGGGGTTTAATATTTGTCGTCCGGCCGAAGTTGGAAGACTCAACAGAAGGCAGACGTCTTCGCCTTCTGCATGACGCGCCAAGAATTCTGGGTTCGGCTTCTTACGCGCATTCTCCGCCAAGTTCCAACAGAATCCAGAACGCGGCGAACGCGTCGAATAACGAATCGCGCCTTTCTGGCGTGCTCGTAGGGTCCAGGAGATATTATTCAAGCCGATGAATTGGGTAGCGAGCGTATTAACGGTGCAGGGGCGTAGTGCCTGGATGCAGACGTGATCTTATTCGCACAGTGCGTCCGCGTCCTGTTCCTGTTGAGTCTTCGCACTTCTTCGCAGTCGCGTACGCCCTGGCGGGCTACTCGCTTATTTTAATCAGCTCTGAGGGCCTCTCTAAATCCTGGATACCTCCAACTTCCTCCCCAGCGCCTATCAGCCTTCAAGTTCAGATCACCTTCCCTCTTCCCTTCCCTCCGAGCTCTTCTCTTCTCTGAATCCGTGCTCATATCCCGCCCGGAACATAAATGTGCCTTCTTCACGGATCGCCCTCCCTTATCTCCCTCACGACCGCTTGCCTTGCCTCCCTTCCTTCTAATCTCTCCTTCCTTTCTTCTAATCTCCCTTCCTTTTCAACCTTCCTTTCTTTCCTTCCGTTGACTTCTTTCCCCGCATCCCAGCCAGGCCAGGCCCTCCCTTAGCGACTCCCGAACCGCCCGAGCTGCGTTGTGCAATTATTCTTCTGAATACACTACCGTAGCGGATTTCCTTCGCGACTGGCTATGGTCATAAGCAACTCGCAGTAAGCGAGCCCGAAATTCCCGAACGTTGCGAAATATCCTCATTCCCTTCGCGACGCTGCTATGTACACGGTACCTTTTTCTCATTTTCTCAAATTCCCTTCGCGACAGACGGTGCCTGTTCTCATTTTCATTTTTTCGTTCCTTGCTCTCTTCACGACCAAAACATCGACCCTTCGCCAAGCAGCGTCGGCTGCCGATGTCATTAGCTTTAAGGTTCACGCAGATCACCCAGTGGTTGGTTCAACTTGCCGATCCTCGAGGGCGGGGAATATTCACGTGCACTCGCCCTGTGCTATCGTGGGCCTGACCTTTTAATTTACATGCAGCGATCCCCCATGGTCACTGGTCAGGCCAGCTCAGCGGCGTGAATGTCCCGCGCGGGATAAGTTATCGGACATCGGGATAAACACGGGCTACGGGACGGCGGCCGGGAGGCGCGTTGAACGCTTAAGCGAAGCTTAAGCGCAGAGGATTGTTCGGAAATGACGCTGGATGACTTTGAGCCAGAGAGACGGAGGCCCAACCACAGCTTGCTTCTTTTTCGCGTAGGTTGAAATCCGATGTTGTGTTTTGTGTAAGTTCGCGCAAAGCCGGAAGTGGGGGCCGCTGATCAGGTCGGGTGGTCCGAGCCTCCAGGCTACGCGCTACGCGATTCGCGCTTTGCATTGCCATTAGATTAGGGAATACATAGGGGCTTTTGCGTTGCTTCGATTTCGCATTTCCATTAACGAGAATTTGGCATTTCCGTGCAATAGCGAATATTGCGAATTGGGCGGCCGATTTGTGCGTACAGCAGCCCGTACAGTGCGGATTCGGGTGTCGTTGTGCCAGCGCCGGGGAAAGGCGAAGCCAAAAACTGTGCCTCGGACAAGACCGAACGCGGTACATGGACAAGTTGCCACGGTCGGGTCAGTCCCGCTCACGTACCTGGGCCCCCGAAGCGATAAGTGTCGAGTCAAACCACATACATAGACTTCGTTCCAAACGGTAAGTGTATTCGCGCGCGGGCTCGCTAAAGTAAACACTTACAGCTATGCGTCCCGCGGCGTTGCAGCACTATTGCCTCGCCAACTCCCGAGGCGATTTGGTCCCGAGTGCTGAAACCTGTGCGGGGAAAATGTCGACGGCGGGGATCCCACCCTCCCCACCGGCTAGTAAGCCGATTGCGGCTGTCTCCGTGTCTGCAGCCAGTCCGCCTCTCATTCGCATTTGGTTGGCGCCGGGCAGCGGGCAGCGCCGCTACGCCCTACTGCTGCCATACTGTTTCAGCGGCGACCGATACGCAGCGTCCTTGCGCCGCCCCTGCCCCTGGTGCCCCTTCAAACCGCAGAAGTCCTGTAAATCGCAAGTAATTGAATGCTAACCGAGGTGGGGATGCGGGGATACAAACTTGCTTGTGAACTCCAGTCAACGCCTGCCGCGATGTCGTGCTCGCAGGTCAACATGCGTCGCCGCGCGCCTCGGCTATCGGCACGGCGGCAGCGCCACATGAGGACGCGCACGCTCTTAGGACTCCTTTATTCGACATGCAGCGGAGCGTGCGCTAGCGTGCGTCGGCGTACAACAGCCTCAGGTCGTTGCCCGTGGCGGGCGGCATGCCTCCCCGGACAACGTGACGCCAAGCCGCGGGCGCCGATCATCATATGGATAGGGGGATCGTCCGGGAGAGAGGTTATCTTTATCTTAGCTTACGCCACTATTCCATTCAGCCTTACTTCCTAAACGGGAGCGAAACGCTTTCGAAACGCCTCACGACTTGAATAGGATAGGATGCGGTGGTCATCCGACCTGCGTCCTGGATTGACCTCGATTTTATTCGCGCTTGTACTGGTCGAAATCGTCCGCGTCCAGTCCTCGGCAAATGCGCCTGACCCTGTTGGAAAAAGAAAATGGAAGGTTCTTTCTTTTCTAATGAATTTCCTTCACCCGTCGTCTGTTTCAGCTACGCGCAAGGGAGTCCGCTGGAGTCCGCAGATAAAAACAAGCAATATACCCTGATATATCCCGCTAGGATTGACCGCCAATAAGGCTCCGACGGCAAAGTAGGCGGCTCGGCTGGATAGGGCTGGATACTCAATATCGCCGTCGGAGGATAGATCTCCCACTGTTGATTCACCTTTCTTGCGCAATCGTTATCACTTTCTCACTGCGTCTGGGTCCGTGATTTTTTGTGCGCGTTTGTTGCGCCTTTTGCACTAAATTAATATTCACAGGCAGCAAGTGCCAGGGCTGCAACTCCGCAAGAATCGTTGCACCCACATTTCATTTCCGCGTCGACCCAGCAGAATTATACAAATAATCCCTTGCCGACTGAAAGTCCCCGATATTCGTAGCCGCCATACGCGAACCGTCTAAACCAAGTCAGACAGAAAGAAGACACAATCAATATTTTGGAGGCTTGACGTAACATGCTCGGAGATGCTCGGCCGTATCTCAAAACGGAAACATGGGTCCAAGCGCCCACGCGCTTACGCGCCAATAAATTCAAATCTTCACCTTGGCAGGCATCGGCTGGGGCGGGGCGGGCCGTACCCCCGACGCGACCCTGAAGCCCTTCAATCTCGCCAGCCCGCTCAAAGCCGGGCCTGTAAGCTGTAACTCTTGTATCGCCTCGGATTGTCTCAGTGTCTGGAACAACAGGAGGACAACAGAGTTGGTAATCACTTGCCTATGGATGGACGTGCTCTGGTTTCTCTCCGAGCACCTTGAAAGATTGTTGAGTCCTCGGTCTGCAACCACCGTTGGAAACCTGCTAATTTTTGTGAGGGCCCCCGGCTTATGCAAAGGATGAAGCCTACCGCAACAACGAGGTCGGTAAGAAACAAGGTTTGAACTTTGATTGATCACATCAAAATGTTGATCGAGTTACTTCCTCTCCGTCAGTCCTCCTCAGCTTTCTATGCAGCCAGGTCAAGCACTGAAGCATCCGAATAGAAGAGGAGACACATTGGGCTATGGACGAGCCGGGCCGCTGGTCGGCCAGAAAACTCCGCCGATGGCTGTTTCCGGGCGGGCGACGCAACAGCATGTGGCCCGCCTTAAGCAACGCCGGGCGGGAATACAGTCGTCGCCTGTCGTCGTCCATACTTGGATCGAACGTTCCCGCTGCCATACGATCCTCGACGTTATCTGCAAGGCCCGCGACAGGTACGACAGGCCGAGGATTTGTGGGGCTCGCCTACGATGTACGCGACGGCGTTCTCAGCCGCTGCGTGAAATATATTGTAAGGAGGCACCTGGCGGCTACGGGCATCGGGACCGGTACCGCCGCGCGCCGCCGGTGCGAGTTCGTCGAGATGCCCTCCCGCCGCACCTTTGTAACATCCCGGCATTATACTCGTTTTTCTCATGTCGATTTACAGCACTTCCAGCGGTCCGGCGCCTATCTTACCGTCGACGTCACTGTATGCCGCCGCTTCACAGCAAGTCAGCGGACGCGCATTTCACACGAACTGGACCAGGATAATTGAAGAATCCGCACAACCGGCGCAACCGGCACTTTTTCTTTTTCTGCAAGGCACACTAGGAGGGCCGAGACTCTCCATAAACACTGTCTCAACACTTTTCACAAGGTCCGAAAACAAACGAACTGTTAATACACAAACCAAATGGAACATGTCAATACTCCTTTTCGGCAAGTTTTCCGCATCCTTTTGGCTTTTGCCCAGTTGTTCTCCATGGTAGCGGACGACTGGTGTAAGAACCAACTCCGGGGGCCTAAAGGCATCGACAAAAGCGATACGACCAGTAAAAATCCATTTTCGGTCGTCCATATTCCGTTTACGTCTTGCAAGTTACGCAACCGGCGGCCGTTAAAAAATTTTGCGTAGCATCGGGCGAGCTTGTGGCGAGCAGTTGCTATTTGCTCGTCGGCCGTTTTTACGGAGAAGTAATGAATGGATTTGGAATGAATACTGGAATGTTTCCCTTCGGTGTGTGCGCCTGCATTATCATAAACTTGATTGTATTAAGAATTTGACTCGCATCTCGCTTGCATCCCACAGGAATTTGCCCTCACAGTAGAGCAACCAACATTAGAGGAGACAATGGCAGGTCCAGGACGGCGAGCCCGGGCAGGGTCGATAATCCATTCCCATCCAAACCCATAAACGCGGTGTGGCCACACTATCTTGAGACACGAATGGCGAGTCGTCGTAGGTAAGCTGTTTCAACGTTTCAGTTGAACACACTCGGATTATCCACAACGCGGCGGCGTTCTAACCGTACCCACCCGCGCATGGCCGCTCCGTTTCCGCGTCAATCGCTTCCAACTCCGCCCGGGCTCGAGCAAAAACTGCTCTTCGCCGGTCCGAGGTACTTTGTCTGCTCGGCCAGCAAGTTACAACGCCGAGCCGAGGTTCAAATGTGTAAGCAAAACCCGATGTCTTGCGTGGCCCGCTGTCAGGGACGGATCGAGCAACTCCAACCACATCGCGTCCCGTGGAGGTGGCCAGGGGAGCCCGCCCACCGTGTACACACAGTATGCATCCTTGTGCAGCCCCTGGTTTTGTGTACGGCATCCCGTGGGGGCCCAGACGCTGAATCTGTATGCTGTTTTCACGCGCGAGAGAAGTGGCGCTATTTTTGGGCGGGTGGGCCCAAGGCGCTAAGCAAGTCCTTCAAGGCGGCTAAAGATTTACGACGGCGGGTCAATGTTTATAAACAGTGGAGTTGCATTGCCCAAGAGCCGACAAGACCGGCATGAGTGCAGCGATTGAGTTTGTTTCTTCAAACCAAAAAAAAAAATTGGCCTGAAACAGCCAAGGCATACGCCGGAGCAGACTCGGGCCCTCGGACAACCGGCGACGGGCCTTGTGCATTGTTGGTTGGCTGCAGCCTTCCAGAGAAAAGCTGAAAGAAAGGCTTGACCTGACCGCAACAGCATTCCGGCGAGGAAATCGCCGGCCGCGGTCGAATTAGAACTTCTGGCCAGAATGCCCGAGTGCTCCTGGACAATTGGAAGGCAGATTGAAAGTACATAGCAATGCCACGCGGGAATCGAAAGTTTCGGGCTGACGTTGTTGCATTGCCTAGCGCCCACACGGAATGGAAGACCCGTCGAACGGAATCGAACACCGTTTTGCTTTACTAGGCCCAAAGCTGGCACATAGCAGATAGCGATATTGTGGAGGGCCATGATCTGGAGAAAGCTGTGGCCACTGGTTGGGGTACTCGTCGAGGTGGCGCCCTTGAAGCTTCTCCCGTCCGCATAGGTTCACGCACGCGATTGTCGGAGGCCCAAGGTTTGGCGCGGCCGGCGTGGAGACCTATCGAGGGCTAATATTCGCAAGTGTAACAAGGTCGCGCAATCGGACAAGAGGTAGGCTGTACAGAGCTATACCTGTTTGGGTGTTCTCGTCAGCCGCGAGGCACAATTGAAGAAGCATCGGAATTCCCGGATTGCTTCCGCGGAGAGTGGGAAACGAGCGAGTTCTCTTCTGCAGCGATGACGGAATGCGCTAAAGAACAATTAGAACAACACCGCCTGGTTAGTATACTGTACAAGGCCCCCGCCTCTTTTCGTCTAGTTCTACAGAGGAGGCTTTACTGAGTCTCGTGTGGCCTTGTTCCCTTGTTCCATTCCACTCCGCTGACTCGCACAAACGCCTTGCAATCGTCCCAATCCGTAGCGATCCTTGTCTCGAAACAATTATCTGAGCGGTAAAACAGATACAAGTGATGTAATGAGTACTTGAGATTGGACTGAGATACGAGCGAAGATGGTTCTTGCACCGCTTTGACCGATACCTTTCAGCCACCGACTTCTTTGATTGGCCAGAACAGGCTCCGTGCGCAAAAAGAGAAAGTTTCCTGAAACAAAGACGTCGTGGATCCTGCCTCGAGGCGTGAGGTCAGGGGCGCCGGCCAAGTTGCCGTTTCGTTTCGTGTGCGGCCGCAGTAACGGTTTGGTATATACCTTGCCAATTCAGACAAGAGGCGCTCGTGCGGGCGGAGTGACTGGGCCTAGCGGGACCCGGCGGAATGTCGGAGATGAATGGCAGACACGGGACACGAGAGGAGGCGCTATTGAATGTCGAGGGCTTGCTTGGCCGACGTGGCGAACTGCGCCGCGGGGGACATACCCTTTTCCATCGCGTCCTGCTCCGACGTCGGTTGTGCGGCGCGCTCTGCTGCATTCGGGCTCGGCGGGTGCCAGAAGGACGCCAGGTACGTAAATCCCTTCGCGGCGAGTCTGGTACCGATCCATTGCGCCAGAGAGGCGCCAGGGACAAGCCCCATGACGTCCTTGACGTCCCAGAAGTCCCGGTGGTGTGTGATGCGGCCTTGTTCGTTGAAGGAGAGGCGGGTAATAATGTGCAGTTGGAAGTGAAATGGGGAAGGAACGGTCAGAGATGTTCCGGGAATGGGGAGGCCTGGATGGGAGAGCCCATGCGAGGCGTTTGTGATGAGCGAATCGGACGACGGCTGAACGCGATGGCTACCCTCGCGGTGGATGCCGGGGAGAACTAGTATGTTTAGAGTATGCTCTACAATCGTCTTCTTATGTCCATCTACCACAGCGCGTGAGTCAGAGCTTAAAACGTTATGGGCATTGAACGCACCAAAACTCTCGTTTTCACAAATATCGCCAATCTCCGTCCATACCCGCAAGGCTTGGAATAAGGGGTCGTCGAAATTCCGAGCCAAGAATCCCGCCCGCGGAGGCTGAAGGCGGAAAAGGGTACAGACGATGGCGATCGGCCTTGGAACGTCGATAACGCTCAGCTGCCGGGAAAGCTGGTGGATTTCCGTGATAACAGAGCGCGACGTGGCCGTCAGAACCGGGTTCTCGTATCTATACAGAGTATTGTCAAGACGGCCGAAGAAGAACGCGACATTGCTTACACTGGAGAAAACGAGGCGTAAATAAATTGATTCTCTGACGAGAGACCGAGTCACTCACTAGCACTGGACTCGTAGAAACGTTCGACGGCATCCGAAGTCGCGGTATTTTCACCGTACATCGTCGCGCACACGTCTACAGCCGTCGCGTGCGTCGCCGAGACGATAGACATGTTAGAGTGATTCGAGAGGGACTGTCGCCTCATGACGGCGGTCTCGTCGACCTCGTTGGGGGTGGCCGCCGGGGTCATCATCATCGTGGTGGCAGTTAGAGCGAAACCTTCGTGAACGCTCCATCTGTCGTTGGGGCCGGTCTTCGGCTGGGGGCACTGCTTGTCTGTGCTTGACTGCGCCGTCTAAGTCTAGGCCTTCAGTTTCAACTTTGGTTTCAACTTCCATCTGAGCCGCCATTACTTGTTTCCACTGTCATTTCCGGCCTCTATAAAATACTATCCCGCATCCGCAGGGACTTTCGATGCTTCTTTCTCTTGGAATTTGTCTCCCTCAAGTTCCAACTTTCTCGTCCAGTGCCGTCCCGCGTGCTTTCGAATTCGTCCCATAAGTAGCCTCATGATCAACACCGTTTCACACACTCGAACGACCTGACCTCTCTGCATGTGTCCATTCCAAAATACCGGAGTTTTCGCCGATGGCTGAGGGAGATGTGCGGACCCGCCCGATTCCATCCCATGACCGTGTCACCGGGATCGAGAGCGGGGCGATTTGAAGTCCAGTGTCGTTTTGTCGTTTCAGAATAAGTGGCCGTGCAAGAGTACTTACGGGTTAACACTACGGATCCGGCATAGGTTCCGTTTGCTACCGGCGGGCAGAAGGTAAAGCTCACTCATATATTTGGGACAGGCACTGGAGTATCTTCGCACCCCTAAGTTTAAACTTTTATCATCGCAGCATTCGACTTTCAATTTCATGACTTCTCATTCGAGAGAGTTGACTGTCAGGTTACCACCGACACAGCTAGAATGAACGTCGGGCTGAGCCGAGATTTACATCGCGCTGCTAAATGTCGAGAGGTTGGAGCTCCACAAAAGCCGCTAGTCTTCGAAAATTTCCCGCTTGGAAAAAAGTCTGCTGCCAAGTGAATGCGACTCAGCTTAGAGACACAACTTCAATGGTTCGTACGAAATTCGATGCTGCCACTCAGACTCCGACGCACGGATTTGGTATTCGCCACGAACCCCTGAACGGTGTTACTACGAAGGTCTTGAGCGTCTCAAGTATTTCACCTCTGAGGGAGACAAATTAGTATGGGAGCAAAAGCCCCCGGTGACATGGAAAATTTGGATAACGAGGATTTTCAATGTTTCGCGGTTCATCGGGCAGAATATTTCTGCTGGTGCCGGCGACCATTTATGTCGTAGAAGAAAGATGGAAAGATGGAGGCTACACCGCCACTAGTGGGCGCTCGTCGTCGCCAATCTAATTCATCTACGTCTTGATGCCCTCGAATCACAGCTCCGATCAAGATCGAAACTATCCGATAATGGTGTAGCAACGAGGATAGCTAGAAACACGCGGCTGATCTACCATCAGACCTCGTAATGTTCGCTTTGACCGCAGCCTGTTTGGGATACCTTGAAGAAGCCTGCGATGACCAAGGGAAGAAACTTTTGAGGTCCGCCCCAGACTCAAAGGGGACCTCATAGCAACCCAGACTGTACGGTGTGGCAAAGAAGTCTTACTCGGGGTTTGGGCATTTGAAGGCGCGCATGCACGCTGTGTCGCAGATGAGCAACCTTCTTCTCTTCACCGCAGCTGTTCTCCAAGTCAGGGAGTTAGTAAGGCTGAGCAGCGTGAGAGCGGAGTGAATGGAGCAGATAGCCGCTGACCGTGGACATGGTGAGTAATACAACCATTGAAAAATAGAGCAGAACATTAATAGACTCTGGCCGCGGCATCGACAAGCTACAAGACCGGAAAACGCAAGGCATGCTGCTGGCTGTGGCAGTAAGAGCTGGGATGCCTTGACGCCCCCAGGAAGTATTCAGGGAACTGCAACCAGACTGCTGTAGGGGACAAGGAGTACGTCGTCGACATCGGAACATTTGGCTTGCGTGTATAAACGCGAACGCCGCTCTCAATCTACAATAGAAAGGTAGACCTGCCAGTGTTGCGAGGGCGAATTACAGCCGCACAGTGTTTCGCCTCGGAGCATTTCCATGGTTTATGTTGAGCGGGAATTAAAACCCAGCGGCGGAATGAAACCCGCGCCGCGGTTCGGCTCCATGGTGTATGTCGGCAGTTTTTACGAGAGGGCATGGACCGCCGTGGTAAGTAGATTGAGTGACCAAATTCGTGACGATTCTCCTTCGAGGAACGAGAACCGCATGTTAATAGGAGTTCCAAGCGACAAAGAAATTCGTGTGTGGCCCGGGGCCAGACTCTTCGATCTTCTGATAAGTATGGGTTGACTAGCGCCAAGATAGACGCGCGTAGTGGGAGAGTTCGCTGGCGAAATGGTACGAGTTGCTTCGCTTTCGTTATCTTCGTGTTATATGCCAGATTTATCGCATTTACCGGTGAGCTGCCAGGATATTAACTGCCAGTGAGGCCGAGTGCTAGTTGCATAGTGATTTTTTCAAGCAGTCGAGACAGTGACGCCGTCGGCGGCGGTGGTGGTTCCTTCTTCCATGCCTCGCGGGACTGCTTACTGGTACTTGTTCTGCTGTGACGACCTTCACACTGGGACCCCGCGACAGCCGGTCAAGATACAACCCCACAAACAATTGGGGATACCTTTCTCCGGGAAACCTGTCATTACTGGCAAGCAAGCCTAACCAGATGTATCCAGCGCCGGGTCTGCATGGAAGCAAGCGGGGCATGGACAGATGAGGTCACCGTCATAACCGCCCATTCAATGGAAGAGTGTTGCACATGGGACGGCGCAGCGATTAAAGTAGGTGATCATGAAGCCTGGGGACCCAGTGTGCTGGTTGGTTGCTTCAACAGCAAAATTTGCTGTCGACCCTGGACAGATACGACACCACGATACGAGAGCAATCGACAAGGCAGGCGACATCCGGTCCGGGTTGCCTCTAATTCAGTTCAACGGGAGTAATTCGTTCGCGGAAGGGCTCGTGCAGCTGCGCGGGAAATATTCCGGCGAATTACAAAGCGTGCTTCGAATCCCGGTATGACCCATTGCTCCCCTGAAAGCTGTTGGCGAAAAGGCATTGATACCGTATAGTGGGTAAGATAGCTAGACTGCTTTGTGGGATCACAGAATCGAAGGGTCGCAAGCACAAAGGATATAGGACCAAGTATGGGCACATCAGGATTCAGCGTCTTTGACTGCAAAGAGCTGCAAAGCAAAATAAATGAGCATTCCGACGGGATTGAATGCCAGTGCAGCATTGATGCAAGAGCGTGTTCAATGGGATCAGACTGCCCCCTTGAGTCCGGACCGGATTGATGCTCTTGCAAGCGTTTCATTTTGACGCTAATGCGAAAGGCCGCGCCTGGGTTCAGAGACTTGGACTCGTTCTTGTGGACCTGGTGGCAAGAGTCGAGTGTCGGGCCAGGGTTCTCCGAAGTTAGCCGTGAGGCTGTGTGGGGCTGACGAACATCTGCCATCATCAACAAATCATCAACCAAAAATCTGAACGGTTACTTAAACAATCTTCGCCGCGACGACGTGTAAATACGCGTTCCAACCACCCATATTTCACAGTTGCAATTGGACGTGAAGCTTTGAAATGCCGACCCCCGCCAGGCTCATTTTCGGGAACTCGACCGCGCAGGCGCTCAGGCTCCGAGCCGCGAAGAAGAGTAATCTTGGTGCATTCCTCCATCGAACTAGAACGTGATCTTCTTGCATCGCAGCCTTTCCAAAACTTGCTGTCTCGTCATTGCACAATACCCCAGTAGCCCCGATCGACCTCCACTACACGTCTCAAATTCCATCGGACAACAAAACTTCTGGGGCAATAGTTATTTTGCATGGGCTGTTGTGCGTGCTCTGCTCTATCAACAAAAACACATTCACAATGGAGATACCAGCGGCTCGGCACGTAATTGGGGTGCACATACTCGGACGTTCGCTCGGAACCTCCAGAGACCTATTTACGCATTGGTATCAGTGTTCCTCTCAGTGACGCGCACAACTTGGCTCACAATCTTTTTGAAGGACTTGCGCAACCATGGCCACTCAAAGCATGCCCGCCCAATGACCTACACTGCGATGGCTGCAGATGTCATTCATTTCATTCGCCAACATTCCCTGTCTGATGTTTCTCTTATTGGCCACTCCATGTTCGTGCCCACAAAATGTTTATTTTCACCTGGATTAAGCCCGAGCAGGGGCGGAAAGGTAGCCATGACTGTGGCACTGGAGTCCTCACTTCCCGGATCAACATTGTCGAAGCTAATCGTTGTCGACATTGCGCCTGCCAGAGGAAAACTCTCTGACGAATTCATGGGATACATCTCGGCGATGAAGAAAATAGAGGCCGCCCAAATCTCGACTAGAAAGGAAGCATTAGAAATTCTACACGAGTACGAGAAGGTTCGCCCTGCCTCCGTTTCGTTGAAATCGACGCTTTGACGTGCGTAGGACCCGCACGTGTGCGCATTTCTACTTACTAACCTGATACAACAAACAAACGCCTCACACTTCCGTATTCCTGTCGACATAATCGGAGATTCCATCGAAGAGCTCGGTTCCTTCCCGTTTACGCCCGAAGAGGCCCAATGGCAAGGAGAGACTTTGTTCATCAAAGGTTCAAAAAGCAGGTAGGCCCTATCCGCAGCTTCTCTGTCTCAGGCTCCATTGAAAAAACTCAAGTTATATCAACCGCCACAACATTCCTCTTGCCGAGAAGTTTTTCCCCGCCATGAAGCTAGAAAATCTGGACACTAGCCACTGGGGTAAGAACTTAAGATTTACCTTGCGCTACACCAAACTGAACTGATGCCCTCTTTCAGTCCATTCCGAAAAGTAAGCATTTCGTCATGGTTGGTGGAGACTTGGAAGCTAATGTGTTTATAGACCCCACGAGTTCGCGAGTCTGGTAGAAGCTTTTGTTCCACCTCGTGTCTAGTGAGCACCTAAACGGTTGGAATATTTGCACGTCCCATCTTCTCGCCAGTAAATCTCCGGCCAAAATAGCATAAACAATAGATGCACATGCCATTCTCCGAGTCTGCAACATGGAAGTCTAACAGTGTATTGACATTTTTGAGGCATTTCATTGCTCGGAATGAAAAGACTGATGAAACTTCGTTTGCCTTGAAGTCGTCGGTGGATGAGAATATAGGACAAGCTTAAGCGCGCTCTAGCTCATCGGGTGCTTGGTATTCTCTCAATGTTCTTCCGCCAACTTACTTGGCTGTCGTTGGAACATCAGCGAATCAAAATCTGGGTCCCAAAGACAAGATCCAGTTCGTGCGGCTGACCTGACCGTAGATTGGTAGAATCTTGGATACAGCAAACATTCGAGCAATCGTTCTGCATGGGAATGAGGATATCTTGGCGTGAAACGCTGATGTGGCCAAAATGCCTCAATACTCGGGTTTGTGCCATTCATGAAATCCGGTACGATCACCGAAGATACATGTACGCTCACGCCGTTCCAAAGGTGAGGAACCCAGCTAAGGTATAAACATACGACCTGAGAGGGGAGTCAATTAATAAATGGATCAGATCGCCGACCATGAACGGACGTTGTGAGAGTAGGTTAATCAAACAGCGCCGACAAGTCCTAGCCGCGGCGTATACAAAGATACCACCCTCGAAGTCAAGGCACATTATAGGCCCACCTGGCAGCAATGCCATTGCGCCGGGATGGAAGAGCCAGAAAACGTCCAGTATGCTTGGATGCTGTAAGGGATAACGCGTACAGCGTCAAAATCGGGACATTTGGCTCGCATGTGCATGTGCTCAGGTGAACCTCGCTGTGGACCTTGAAAAGTATACTTGCCAGTGTTCCAGGGGTAATTGAAAGCCACCCGGGGTAAGTTCGCCTTGGAACTCCTTCAATGGTTGAACGGAGGTTAGAACATAGCAGCAGTTGGAAACCCGCGCCGGGGCTCGGGTAAGTATGCAGGCCCCAATGAATAAACGAGAGTCCGTGGATGGCCGTGGTAGATAGGTGGGCGGGGTATCGGTAGGTACTGACTGACTCGGACCATTGAATGGCAGTTTCCCCCTCAAGACATGTGAGCCGTGTGTAGCTCCAAGCGATAAAATAATCCGTGGAAGCTCCGAGGCTAGAGATGGTCCAGGCCCACAATTTATTCATGTTGACTAGCGACGAAGTAAACAGACGCGCATAGACTCGGGCCGGTGAGTTGCGGACAGAATATCGAATTCGCCGACCTGGAATTCGCAAGGGGTACAGGTTCGTCAACATCGATGTGTGCCTTATTTTAAGGACACCGCCGGCTGCCAGTGGTAGAAATCGGAGACGAGTGCTATTCAAATGGGCTGGGGTTCCCCGCAAGCACTTGACGCCGTCGGCGGCGATTGTGGTTCCGTCCTGACGTTCTTCGAAAGTTCCCGGGACCGCTGGTTCTCTGTTGGAGTTGGAGTGACATCTCAACATTTGAACTGTAAGGCAACGGCCGGTCAAGATAATACCAATGCTATCCAATGTCCATGGAAGCAGGAACCAAGCGGGGATATACACCCTCCGCAGAGCTGTCAGTAGCTGGGCAGCAAGCCTAACCAGAATTGTCCGGAGCTCTGCATGGACGTGACAAGCGATAGAGCCGTGGACAGTTGCCACTGCCACTGCCACTGCCACTGGACAGATGATGTCACTGTCAGAGATACCTACATTTCATTCAGTGAAGGGATGTTGCACATGGGGCGGCGGCAGTGGGTCAACTCCTGTGCACCCAGCCTGTCGTTCGGTTGCTCCTGGGCTAAGATTCCGAGTCGCTGTCGACAGAGAATAAGTGCGGCACCTCGATACGAGACCAGTGCCGGTGCCGTCCGAGTTGCCCGCCAGAATTCAGTCTCTGAGTCGGGTGTGAGGGAAAAAATTACAAGCACTGGGCAGTTGCGAGGTTGTGAAATGCGAGGGAATTCTCTTGTGTTTCGCAATTTTAAATCGTAGAGTCTGAAAGAATAGATGATACTCTTGTGTTTTGTAGCGAGGTGCAGCAGGTGCTTCGGGGAGTCAAGGACGGCATAATCCGTTGGCAGACCAGGTTGAGCCACAGTGCGGCTGCGGACTCGTTACAAGACAGCCTGGAGAACGTGTGCCATAGCAAAGCCACAGATACGACTCCGAAATAGTAGAGAGCGCTATCTGGACATAATCACCGAAAGACCGGGATTTTGGAGTCCGTACAGCACTGTCAGTAGATACGAGACTTGACAGATTTCAGTGGAGTTGAACGCAAGAGCCCTGAGTAGTAAGTATTGCCAGTGTGGCTGGTCCGCTGCAGCATTTGAAGTCTGTTTCTGTTGGTTTTCTGGATTTCGGTAGAGATCGGGCAGAGGTACAGCTGTGAGGAATGTCCGGATAGGTTCTTGATGATAAGTTGATGCAACGTCCCTTTCGCGGCCAAGTTGCCATTTTTTGTGCAAGTGGTTCAAGAATGAGGAGTGGGCGAATTAGGGCCGGTATCCTCCGACATCTAGCCATCAAATGCCAAATATTCGACATCGTGGTTGTACCGCCACCGCACCCGCTCTTGGACTGTCATCCAAAAAACATTCTGCTCTTGCTTATCGACGACCTGGTGTCCTCTACATCTGGGAGGTGACTTGGAAGTAGAATATGCTTCAAGTTGCGTCCTTGAAGTTTGCGACGCGGAACGCGCATTCCGCGGTCAGATTTCCGACGAAAAGTAAGTAGCTCGACGCATGGAAGTCTCGACGTGATTTTATATCGCAGCCCTTTCCAAGTCCGTCGCGTCTTTGTGGTACACGACCTCAGCAACAACGCCGATCGACCTTGAATACTATTCTAACTCCACAACGGACAACAAGACTGCCGGCGCAGTAGTGATCCTTCACGAGCTTTTGTACGCATTCCAAGTTTCCTCGATCCAAAACGTGCTCATCATGAATCAATATACAGTGGAGGTTCCCGAGATTGGCAAATCCGCACTACCCAATATGCCAAAGCGCTGCAAAGACCTGTTTATGCCTTGGTACCGTTTTGTCCCTAAGTGTACTTCTAATTTCATTAAACGGGTTCCAGGACCTCCGCAATCACGGTGCCTCAAAGCACGAGCGCCCAATGACCTACAACGCCATGGCCGCGGACGTCATCCACTTCATTCGCAAACATTCGCTGACCGACGTCGCGCTCGTCGGACACTCCATGTTCGTATTTTCCAAAATGTGGCATTTCAGACGAACTAACCCGGTGTGGCAGGGGCGGGAAAGTAGCCATGACCGTGGCTCTGAATCCCTCGCTCCCCGCATCCACCCTGTCAAAGCTCATCGTGGTCGACATCGCCCCAGCCTCGGGCAAATTCCCCGAGCCATTCCCGCGCTACGTCGAGGCCATGAAGAAAATCGAGGCCGCCAACATCACAACCAAGGCAGAAGCGCGCAAAATGTGGCGCGAGTTCGCCCGCGTCCAGGTATGCTTCCCTCTCTAGTCTACCTTTCTTTCGTCGACCATAAAACTGATACCATCGAGCAGAACAGGCATGTATGGTGCTTCCTGAATGCGGGCATAATCTTTGAGAAGGAGGCGTCGCGCTTCGCCCATTCTCCGGAAATACTCGGGGAGTCTTTGGAGGAGCTCGAATCCTTCCCATTCGCTCCTCAAGACGCGAAATTGAGATGGGAAGGGGAGACCTTGTTTATCAAGGGTGCGAAAAGCAAGTAAGGCACGTTCAGACTGTCTTATTACATTCCTGTCTCACGCGCACGAAAAAGCTACCTCAACCCCGACACCATCCCCATCGCGGAGAAGTTCTTCCCCGCGATGAAGGTCCAAGAACTGGAGGGGGCTGGTCACCGGGGTAAATCTCCTTACGCTCAATGACGATCCACTTGGCTGATTCCTTGTGCTTTAGCTCCGTTTCAAAAGTAAGTATTTTTCAAGTTGTCGTTGTCAGAACGGCCTCGACTGATGCTCTCGCAGACCGACGGAATTCGCGGTTCTGTTAACGGAATTTATCAAGCCTGGTTCTTCGGCGGAGTTTTTAGTGGAGGCTTCGAAGGCTTCAGCAAAGGCTTCGCGAAAGGCTTCACGAAAGGCTGCTGCACTGGAGGCTTCACCGGAGGCTTTACCGACGCCTTCACCGGAGGCTTCACCAAAGGCTTCACCGGAGGCGTCACCGGAGGTTACAGCGCAGGCTCCACCGGCTTCAGTGGAAGCTCCAGCCCAGGCTCCAGCGGCTTTAGTGGAGGCTTAACCAAAGGCTGCATAGTGATTATTAAAGCGTGTAGCTGCATAACGATTACCAAAGCGTGTGTGCACAATTACGAGCTCCAAGTCCTCGAATGGTTGTCGCCGGCCGCGCTCAGTATGAGCGGGACTACATAATTAATTAATGTTCTCATTCCCTGGGAAACTGGGGAATGCCCATTGTCCACACTTGCCTGTTGTGGAAACGTCGAAATAATCACTGTCGCTACTGATCTGTCGACTTTCGCTTTGGTCATTGCATGTATTAGGAATCAAGTCGCGTCGGGCAATTGTACAGTTTACAACGAGAGAAACCAATATTCGAGCCCATGCCGCTCCAAGAACTACACTATCCAAAAAAACCCAACACATGTGTAGATTTGGGCTCAACCGCTAACTCAGCGAACTGGTCAATGCCCGGGGGTCGCACGGTGTCGCTTCTTGGTCGGAGTCGCGTCGGCGAGCAACGCTGGGGATTGGTCTGTGGGCGGTGCAACTGCGTGAATTGAGTCAGAGAGCGCACAATATAAAGAAAACCTGCTTACGCGGAACGACAGAAGCCCTTGCTCGAGGCACACCACTCGTTTCTCGCCACCGCATAACGGCGTCCCGCTTCTCGCTCTCGCTCTCCCCGTCATGGTCGTCCGCCAGCAATCCCGGCGCCTTCAAGCTCTCCAGGAGTTCCCCGGTGGTTGTCGACATGCTGGGCAATGACTGGAGATCCGCAGGCCGCTGCTGCGCGACAGAACGCCGCCGGTCGCGTTTCTCTTTCCGATCGCGTTCCTCGAGGTTCATTGCCAGCAAAGAGTCGACAAGAGTGCTGGGAGGATGAGGGTCGGCGACTATGGTAGCTTTTTTCGGAGAGGGATCTTTTTTCGGAGAGGGATTTTTTTTCGGAGGGGGATCTGTTTTCGGAGAGGGACTCCGATCCACTTCACAGCCTCGGAGGGGATGGCCTTTACGAGGGCGACCACATGTTTTGCAGTGAGGCGGCTTGCGGGGAGTGTTTGCAGACGATTCAGCTGAGTCTATGGCAGCGGCGGGGGTACTAGTTCTGGTAGCCCTGGTACTAGTGCTGGGCGCAGAGGGTCGCGGAGTTGAAGGCATAAGAGAAGACAGTCCCAGTCCAAGAGCAGCGTTATGCGAGAGGAGAACAATGAGGCTTGAGCGAGGCAGAGAACAAGGACACCGGCCGCGTGACTCAGTGAGGTTAGCTAACACAGTGAACACTGACTCGGACGTACTTACGAGTGGGAAGTCAGTGTAAGAGACTAACTCGGACGCCGACGGCAAATGAACTTCAATGAATAAAGCAGACTCAACGACGAGCTTGTCTCTGCCGCGTCTCGGCGTGGGTGCTTACCAGCAATCAAAGCCATCTAAATTCTTTTGTGGGACTGCAGCTCTTGGTCGTTAGGTTCTTGACGCGGCGCAGCAAATCGAAGCTCTGGCAATAACTTGGCGCAAATATCGGAGTCGGGCCCATAACGAACCCTTTCTGCGGAGTCCATTGGACCGTACGCGTGCAGCTGTTCTGGCAATATCCAAGTCAATCTTATGGGCAGCAACAGCAAGCCCACCAACACGTCTCTACCTAAAATGTTTTTGCTTTTCGAAAGCCCGCTGCAATAGGACCAAGCTATCCGCCAAACCCTTTCGGAGAGGTACGCGATGTCCCCTTTCCCATCAAAGACCTTAATTGCACAATGTCGTAGCAAGGCGAAACTATGTGCAGTGCTCATGCGCAAACTCCTTCTCCCGCGCAGGCTTCGGCGTTGTCGGGGGCGTCACCACCAAATCATCGTCACCGCGGAACGGAAGTAATCGCGCCTGCGTGCGCAGGCTAAGCCTCACCCGACACAATTTTAGACCTATGCGCCCCCTAAACTTCCTAATGTGGCACATACTGAGGAGGTCACTGCCACCTTTCAGAAAATTTAGCAAGACTGAAACCGTCATGTTGGAGTCTTTGGTCTCACCTTCTTTCCCATAAACGGCGGGCTTGCTTAGACTTCCGAGGCCTTGGTTGCCCGTATCCCCCACCGCAGGCTCGCAAGATACCCATCCCTGAGTTCCTCGCCCTATCTGCACCTTCCTTCGCCCCTTTCAGTTCCTTCACAATGGCCAGTCTCCTTTCTCCACTGCGCCGAAGTGCACGATTTGAATCCGTGTAAGATCTCCCCCGTTCTTCTTTGCTCCACATCTGACACGGTCTCAGGGAGAAGATGAGCTTAACGCGTCGCGACGATTGCGTGGACCCCGATCCCGCAAACACACTCACCGACCGGATAAATACCCTCCTAAACTCCTCCGGGCCTGGCTACGTCCTCAGCCTGTGTGCAAACGCACAGTATATACTGGAGAGCCCTATCCTCTTTGCTGCTGCGAATCAAGAAATCAGCACAGAGGGTTTGCCGACGGATGATTCGCGCGCAACCCTCGTCGTAAACGGACCCGTCTTCAACGGCACAGGGCACACCAACGCTGTCGATGGGACGTGCGAGGATTGCTCTGGTATCATGCTGCGGAATATCCAGGTCAGCATTCCGTGGAAACCGCCCAGGAGCTCGCTTCTTAACTTGATGCCCTCAGATAAACGGCGCGCGCGGGGACGCTCCCCCGACCAGCGGAGGCGCGAACATCGAGTTTGGAGGGGCGAACGCGAATCAGACGATTCAGTTCGTCAAGTCGTACAACCCGCGCAGCTGGTCGTGCTTGCACATCGCAGAGGGCCCATTGACATGTACCGACGCCTTGGTGCAGAACAATGACATCGGTCCATGCGGGGTGGATACTTTCCAAGAGTGGGCGGACGGCATCAGCGTCAGCTGTGCGAACACCATCGTCCGCAACAACGTAGTCGAGGGCCCAACAGACGGCGGTATCGTTTTATTCGGTTCGCCTGGAACTCAGGTGTACAATAACACGATCTATATTACGAACGTGAGTGCGGCTTCCCATTCTCCCACTACATGTATTGATCTCACCTCCAGAATACGTTGCTCGGGGGAATCAATATGGTCGACTACCTGCCATGGCTGGGCAACTTTTCCGACACCGTCGTGTACAATAACACCATCCTCGGCGGCTTTGCCACGAGCCCGGACGTAGACGGCGACGAGTTTGGCACCAACTCATATGATGCTTTCGTCAAGTACGCTTCCTTCTTTTGTTTTTTTCTTCTGGCGCTAATCATGAACAGGATCGGAATTGCTATTGGGCCCCGCACTTGGTTCGGTGACCGATTCGAGTCAAATTTTAGCTACGGTGGCGTCGTCCAGGGCAACACGCTTTCCGGCGCTTTTGGCTATGGCGTCGCGATTAGCTCCGCCGAATCCTTTACCGTCGAGGACAACCTCCTAACTGGAAACACCTCTTTCATCGGTACACCAGGCATCAACTGCTCCTCGTTTGACACCGTTCCTGTCCCGGCTCCTTTCATCTACGACAACTCCACGTCGGATCTCACGCTCCAACCCCAGTTCGTGCTCGTCACTGACGCGGACTCCCTCACCTGCATTGTGGCTCCGGGCAGTGCCGACAGCTGGCCGTTCGATAGCGACGGGGTCCCCCTTCCCTCCTCCTCCGTGAGCCAGTCTTCCGCCAACACCAACTCCCCGTCGTCTACCAACAAGGTCGCGTCCTCGAAGGCGATCGCAATCGGCGTCCTCGCGGGCATCGTCTTGCTCGGTATCGTGGCCTGGTTCATACGGAAATGGTTCCTCAAGCGCAGGCAGGATCGGGTGATGTACATGGAAAGCCAGGCGTTCCTGGACAAAGCCTTGGGTAGTCCGCTCCTCCCTTAGACCATCTCGCCATTCTCCATGGTCGCTCTTTTGTCATAAAAATGTAACATAACCGCGGACCGTCCTTTTTTCTTTCTTGTAGGGTTTTACATAGAGTATACCCATGTTCGCACACAAAAATAAAAGCTCCTTTGCCATTGGCACATACCTCTTTCTTCACGAATCAGCCTGTCCGGTCCGTCCGGTAAGTGATCACATGATCGATTGCCCTAAACGCAAAAAGCCAATACCGTCTTGGTCCCGCCGTATTACCGACTCCAACCCTCTCCAACCTGGCCTGCAATAGTGCTCGTCCTCCACATCATCAACCAAAATGGCCACCGACAGAGGGTACCACTCTTTCCTGAAGAACGATGGGCAAGGATTGTTCTGAATCGTGAATTTGTCAGGTACCTTGGGGTCACCCCGCCAATAGCGACGGCGGAGTCGAATGAACGAGAAAAAGAGGTTACAGTCACCCTCATGGAGGAGCTCAGACGTCAAAACACCTTCGAGTCGGAGGAGGAAGCTCGCAGAAGGTGAGCGTCGTTCAAGCATTGTCAATCCCCGACCCGTCAAGTCCCCGATTCGCGTGCCAGCGCTCAAGAATCACCTCGTTTTTTTGGCCGCCTGCTGGATGTCTCTACTCCGCTGGCGCCGGCGGGACTTGGCCGCACCTCGTGCTTGGACCCTGCACGGAACTTCCGGTTTCTTATGCGCAAACGCGGCCGGGATCTCACGCACTGGCCGCAAAGTCATGTCCGACGCTAACGTTCGCTACGATGGCGCTTCAATAGGGAACTGGTCCTTGGCCGCGTTGCTACTCTGGTGAAAAAGTTCGTTCGTACCGTCGCGATGTCGCGAGGGCTCTCGGAAGCAGCAGCGACAGCGGCGGGCGGCAAAATCTTCACCTTTGGCTCTTACCGACTGGGTGTGCACGGACCGGGATCCGATATTGACACGCTCTGTGTCGTACCAAAACATGTCTCGCGGGACGACTTTTTCGACGTGTTTGAGCCAATGCTCATTGAGATGGAGGGGGTTTCGGAGGGGTCTCGGTACGCAGTAACAATCAGTTTCTTTCAATCTCTTTTCCTGAATTCGCATGTAGGGCGTGCCAGACGCCTATGTACCTATCATCAAAGCCAAGATCTCGGGAATACCGCTTGATTTCCTCATGGCTCGTCTCGCGCTTTCGTCAATACCAGACGACCTGTCCCTTCGGGACGACACCCTTTTACGGAATCTGGACGAGCGATGTGTACGAAGTCTTGGTGGTGCGTGACGCTCGCATCGTTCCAGCTCATTCTTCATCTCTGTTGCAGGTTCCCGTGTAACGGATGAGATATTACGGCTGGTACCTAACGTGCATGTCTTCCGAGACTCTCTGCGCTGTATAAAACTATGGGCTCAACGTGCGTTCTTCTGTCGCTACAAGCACTTACGCGATTTGATCGGTCTTAGGGCGAGCTATTTACTCAAATGTGAATGGGTTTCTGGGCGGGGTCGCATGGGCAATGCTGGTGGCCCGAATATGTCAGCTCTATCCTAATGCTATCGCCGGCGCAATCGTCAGCCGATTTTTTATAATAATGTATCGATGGTGTGTGCGCGCCTCCTTCCATTTGATCTCGTTTAACTTGTGTCATAGGTCATGGCCGCAGCCTGTACTTTTAAAACAAATCGAGGAAGGACCATTACAAGTCCGAGTATGGAATCCCAAGGTATGACTTCACCCTTTGTTAACGCCGCTATGGCTTAGTCCTCTCCTCAGCTATATCCCGCTGATCGGTCACATCGGATGCCAATCATAACCCCCGCCTACCCCGCAATGTGCTCTACACACAACGTAACCGCGTCGACTCAGATGATCATGACGGAGGAATTCAAGAATGGTATGAGCATTCGAGGTTTTGTGGATACGCACACCTGATGCGCTTTCAGCTGCTGACATCGTCGACAAAGTGATTGTCGGCAAGGCGGAGTGGTCTGCGCTCTTTGCGAAACACGAGTTTTTCCGTAAATATAGATATTACCTACAGGTAATCGCTTCGACGGGCAACGCGGACTTGCAGATAAAATGGTGGGCACCCATTCCCTTATTTTTGAAGTCCTTCTAAATCCACCGGCTGCTCAGGGCGGGAACGGTGGAGTCTCGGATACGACAGCTTGTAATGAAGCTAGAGTACGTCGACTCGCTGACTTTGGCGCATCCTTTCATCAAGGGTTTTGAACAAACACTGTACTGCCTTACGGACGAAGAAGTGCGGCTGGTCGCGCAAGGTGAAATCTCCGACGCCGTTCTTAAGAGGAAGGAGGAAGACATCAAGGGCAAGGAGGGCGGAGGCGTGGTGCATTCGACAACTTTCTATATCGGTCTCCTGATAGAGCCGAAACCAAGTGCGCACTCATCCCCCATTCGCTCGTGATTCTCATTCCCCCTCAGCGGGCGCTGTCGGTCCACGGCGGCTGGACATCTCATATCCTACACAAGAGTTTACTAAACTCGTTAGGGTCTGGGAAAAATTCGACGAGTCGTCCATGAGTATCGTCGTACAACATATCAAGAGGTCTGCAAGGTCTTCAAGGCGGTACATATGCTTAACTGATGAGCCTTTTCTTCTTCTCTGAAGCTCCATGCTGCCGGACTACGTCTTTGAAGCAGGGGAACGGCCGCAGAAGCTTGGGCAGAAACGCGCCAAGGTGTGCTGATGTTTTGCATCTGGCTCCCATTCGCTCACCGTTCGCGGGAATGTTGCAAGGGGCCGAGCAAGTCAAGCAACACATCCCCAGATATGCCTTATACCAAACGCCGACGGTCTGTCTTCCGTGTCGGCTTTCCATACTATCTCATGCCGTTGTGCTTCTACTCTTACAGGTCCTCCCACCCGACAGACTCACCGAGGTCCAGTGAAAACGACGTGCCCATGTCGCTCTCCCCTGTCGTCGAAGTTGCCGGAGCGTTCGCGCCCAAAGATATCCGGTCACCGCAACTACCTTTTGGCGAGAACGTCGCTGTTGCCAAGGGAGCACTGTCCGCCCAATAAACCTGGCATGCTCGGGTGCTTGGCCCATCCGTCGTCTGCTTTCGCCTCGTGGATTCCCGCAACCGTCGATGTTCCTCTTCAAGGCTTTCCTCCCTACGAATATCTTGCCACGCCCGTTTGGTTATTTATCGTTCATCTTTTCAGGGAGTCGTTCACCGCGGAGCCTTGTACTCGGACGCACAGACACTGTCAGGCAAGCGCGCTCCTCCAAGCCTTTACTTCTTTGGTTTCCGTTTCGTTTGTTGTCTGGCATTTCTTCGTCATCCCAGGTCTCTTCCTATTTCAGCTACATTGACTGCCCCTACTTGTATCTTTCACTCAGCACATCTCACAAACGTGTATTTTATTCATTACGGCTCGGTAAATACTCGTGAAATTACATGGATTGAAGATAGCCCGGCTTGCGCAATGCGATCCTTTACCGACCCTGAGCAGTGAGTATATGTACTGAGTGTGGGAGAAGATGGCATCTCTTCGACTTGTCTTGGACCACGTTCCCGATGGATCCTTTCGTCAAGTATCAAGTACTAGTGACTGGGTTCGGCGTAAACGTCCTCTTATCCACTCTGTACGGTCTATTTGAACCGCTTACCAGCCCTTTGGGACATACAAAGAAAATCCATCCTGGTTAGCGGTCAAAACCTTGCACGATAAAATCATCACCACCACGCCAAAGCGTGGGCAGCCGCCGAAAGGCGCGAAGCCCGACTCAATCCATCTCACGGCGGTGAATATCCCGACTGTGTATTCCGCGGTGCTGAACACCGTTCCGGACTTGCACGCCCAGCCGCCGGTACTGCCGCCGTTGTATACCCCTCCGACCACGCGCGCTCCTCCAGAGGATGGATTTGACTTGATTGTCCACGTCGGTGTCGCTGGGCCAGGACCTCTGCGAGCCGAGCGCCTAGCCCACAAGACGGGCTACCAGCTCCCGGACTACGAGCGTCAAAGTCCTCCGATTATAATCGGTTCGGGCAACGTGCGTGGTTTTGGCAGTCCGCGCTACGGGGACGAGTTTGCCGACGAGCTGTTCACCGCAATCGATGTCGATACTCTGGTCAGAGACTTGACGAGCGGCCCAAATCCCTTGGTAAGTAATATACAATCCTTGGTTTCATGGAATTTGATTCAGCTGGCCAGACGGTGGAGACCTCCGATGACCCGGGCAGGTTTCTCTGCGACTTCACCTATTACTGTTCGTTGGCCGAGTCCCAGCGCGAAGGGAGGGGGATTCCGGTACTGTTCATCCACTGTCCACCCATTGGACAGAAGATGAGCACCAAAGAAGTGGCAGAGGGTGTTCAGCGGATCGTTTCACATGTATGCGGGCACTTGTAATTCGACGGAATGCAGAGCGGAATGTATCTCTATCTCCCCCCCTCCATGTCATGCTATGTACATTGCTATCCAATTGACCGAGTCCTCGAACGAATTCTTCTTTGTGCTGCCATGTCACAATGGAACAGAAGGCTTCAGAGGCGGTCGTTTGGGGGACGAAACCGGATATCTAATGGCCTGCTTTGCCTTCCGGTGTCCGCGTCTTAAATATTCCCCGATCCCACACGCTCTGCAAAATGGCGTCAATGTTCGCCTGCGTCTCTTGCTCGTCGTTCGTCCGTCGACGACCTAGGCTGAGATCAGTACAGATAAAGACAGCTTCCAAAGACCTACTTACCGACAAGCGCCCAGTTACGGGTGCTCGGTATGCGCAGCACCTCGCACTCGACCTCCCACCCACAGTGTCGATGAAGCTGTGCCAGCCAGATACGATACTGCGCGTACCCTGACGTGTTCCCGTTGT
This sequence comes from Mycena vitilis, assembly GCA_029203975.1. Classification (NCBI taxonomy): domain Eukaryota; kingdom Fungi; phylum Basidiomycota; class Agaricomycetes; order Agaricales; family Mycenaceae; genus Mycena; species Mycena vitilis. Next base: position 57,401 of record JARGYF010000132.1, read on the forward strand.
CCGCCCCGAGATTGAGCGTCTCCACGAGCGCCGCCAGCTCCTCCCCATCCTCCACCGCCTCCGCCCCCGCAAACACCGCGGCCCCAGCCTTTCCGCGCACAAAACGCGCGTCGAACGTCCACGCGCAGCACGGGATGCTGAGGAAGCCGCTAGCGTGCCCGCGCGCAGCGAGGAGCGGCGCCCACGGCGTCAGCTCGTCCGCGTGGTTTGCGATGACGAACTGCCCCGGTGCGGTGTACACGCTGGGCAGGGCGCCGCGCGCGAGCGTGTGCGGGTCGAAGGCGTCGACGCGGAGGTGCACTTGGGTATGCGGGGGGTACGTCTGCCACGACGTCCGCGCTCGCAGGTCGATGCCGATGCCGGCGTACCCGCAAGAGAGGAGGATGTGTGTGAGGAGGCCGTTGCCGCAGCTAAGGCACGAGTCAGCGCGGAAGAAAGCGGGCGCAGGGTAGCGTACCCGAAGTCGAGGAATCCGCCGGCGGGACGGCCCCAGCCGAGCCAGGGCTCGTCCGGTGCGACGTCTGAGGCGGCGGGCGGCGGGTAGGTGTCTTTCCACAACAGGATCAGGAAGGTGGCGATACCAATGTCCTGATACGCGCCCTGGTTGAGGAGGCGATTGGCATTAGAGCTCCCGACTCACTTCAAAGACATGTTTCAGTGGATCGGTGCTCTCGACCCAGGTATCGACGAGGCCCTTGAAGCGCTCTCGCATGATCAGGTACAGATCCTGATACGGCTCGCGAGGGACGATGCAATCATGGTGGACGCGCTTTTGGTAGTTCGTGAGGGCACCCCATCCGTAGCGATGAAGTGCATCGAGAAGTGAAAGCCCGGTGCGGTATATCCGCGAGCCAGGATCTATCGGGCTACCCTCAACCGATAACAAGACAACCTCGATGCGAATGGTGGCGGGGGTGGTCGCGATGTATCGGAATGCAAGATGTGAGACTGCGGGATGATAGTACGGGAGAGAGCCCCCAGCGGGAATGACAGGAGTTAGAACGAGAGTGTCTGCGACAGAATCAGGGCCATAGAGAGTACAGTGCTGTTCCAAGGCTTCATCGCGGCCTGGTCTGCGAGGAAGCAGCCGTCTATGAACGTTACGAAGGGGTACCAGCCCATCCAACTTTGGTATAAGTGGTAGAAAATCCGAAGTCGTGTCCGCGACAATGTCGGCCCTCAGAATCAGGGTAGAGTTGTACTCGGGATGGTGAATCAATTGGGAAACAGCAGTCTCAAACTATGAACTGATTTTAGGGTTGATACCCTCCGGTCAAGCAAGACTGACAATTTCGGCAGGGAAATCCGCAGGCGCAGATACCAGAGCGACCCAGTGAGATTCAAGAGCTGGAAACGTCAAATCGGAGGCCTGCGATGGTTCAAATCGAGGGCGAGCCATTTATCCCCACAGCTGAGTCCTAAGTAATTTCTGCCAAGCGGTACCGAACTCTGATATTCGGCGCAACGCCTCAGGGCCCGACGGTCCTATGGAACAGAAGCTAGGATTGAGGGATGGCTTGGGCACGCAGGGCAAAGCAAGGCGAAGGAAACAAGTTCAGGTCAAGGTTGCATGTGGCTGTGTCTACAAATTGGGCCTGTTGTTCGGCGCGTTCCCCTACTTTGGCTTCGTCCCGAAATTCGAACAACCGCTTTTGCCCTAGAAGGGCAATTTAACTTGTGTAAATTCAGATGCCGACCCAATAGTAGTACAAGACCAGTTTGTGTGCATAAATAGGTTTCCGCTGACATATGTGTAGCGAAGAAACAAGCGAATGTAGTATGGATAGTAAGAAGCGCGATTAACGGAGTCATACTGTGAACCCTAGATGAAGAGCGCAGAACGTTTCTGTGGCATGGAAACGTCGGGTGTTGGATGCTACGGCGCTCACAGCTGGGAGGGCGAGAGCCCGTCGTAGATCGGGCAGAGGTTCTTCCAGGCGGCTAGAGAGGAAATCAGAACGATTGGCGATCAAGCCGATAAGTGGACGTACCGGGGACGACCTCCTTAGAGGTGCCTGGCACGTCTTCGGCGAACACGACGGCGAGACCGCTGTGTTGGCGTTAGTTGGTCTGGGCGCAACGAAGTAAAAACGAAGCTCACATATCCAAGTGGAAGTCGATGTGGCTGAGGGAGAGGGAAGTCAGCAGCTATTTCGCTGGAAACGAACGATGGAGACGTACCAGTGCAGGAACCACGGGCCAGCGTTATCGGTCACGAACCTGAAGTGAAGATGGTCAGCATCCGCCAAGCAAAGCGCATCGCGAACACTCCTCACCGGAAGGTAGTGTTGTCGCCGGGGAAACCGGTGTTCACAACGTCGCGAACGACGGGGTTCTTGTAGTTGTACGTCGACGAGCCCGCGCTCCGAACAACGTGGAAGTTGTGCTGGACGATCACGACGCATGAGCATGCGGCGGCAGAGAAGAAACAAGAGATGAAATGTACGCACACCGTGCAAATGCATAGGGTGCGGTCCTCCGGGGTCGGCGCCGCCGGGGATGGTGATCTCGATGACCTTGTTCGCGGGCAGCGCGTAGTAGCTGCCAGACGGCAGGAGATCCGAGGCGAGCTGGGCACCGCTGAGGATCTGCAGGAGGGCGGGCGCCGTAGGGGGGAAGAAGGTCTGTACCGTGAAGACAGTCAGTATATGATGCCCGGAGCGAACGGACAACGCACGCTGCCGCCGAGCGAGTAACGGAGGGTGTTGAAGTCGAGTCCGATGTCGAGGTTGATGTTCACGTCAGCTCCTCCGACCTATAGAATCCTAACGTGAGTGAGCGAGCTGGATTAGCACCGAAAGAACTCGCCTTGGGGAGACCAGGCACAATGGAAGGAATCAAGGGGTGGAGGTCCGTCTCGACGAGCGGCCGCTTGCTCGCGATGGCCGCCGTCTTGGGATCAGCGGCTGGCGCACCGACGTACCGCAGGATCGCCGAGTTGACGCCGCCAGTGAAGCTCTGGTCGCCGAAGTTGGGCACACTCCGCACCCAATAGTTGTCGGTCTTCTGGCTCGCGTTTAAAACGAAGGAGTAGCGCTGGCCGGCGCTGGGGGAGATTAGTCTCACGGTAACCGGGCTTTGGAAGGGGGTGTGCTTACTAGATCTGGATCGAGTCGACCAAGACAGGGAGGGTGGAGACACCATCGGCTAGAAAACATAAATATGTGGGCATAAGAAAGGAATAAGAGATAGCAAACCTTCAATGACCGTCATCATGTGCCCGTCGATGCTGCGATCGTGTCAATAGCGGCGTAGGATATATCGGAGACAAATTACCTGAAAATGAAGTTGGGCTCGCACGACATCGAGATCAGTCGGAACCGGTACTGGAGAAAATCAGTATCCAAGAACGCTGTACGGAAACTGAGACTTACACGCTTCTTGGGGGTGACGGTGATGACCGAAAGCGGGGATGCAGGCTGAGGGGATCCCGTCAGACAGAAGAATAGTCGGCGAGGGGATGTAACGCACTCCTCCAGCAAAACGGCCCTTCCCGTTGATCAGGTTTGAAGTGAAGAGGAACGGAATCGCGTAGTTGCGCGCAGGGACATGGAACCTGAGAAACCTTCAGTCCACGAGAATGCGTCGGACAAAGTGAACACACCAATCGGCGAGCGTGATGATAGTGGTCGCTAGACAACACGTCAGGAGCAAAGTAAAATCGTGCAAACGCTACCACGTACCATCGTCGACATCCTGCATACCCCGCAAAGATTGATATCGTAGCCACCCAAAGTAAGAATCGGACGTACGTAGAGAAGCTAGGGGAGAGTGGATGAGAGGTCGAATGAGTATAGTGGTAAAAAGAACACACCTTGTAAGGATCTTGAGGGTCATAGACTGCAACGCAAAAACATCAGCGCCTCTTGACGATATACACCGTGCTCAACACGCACTGATGAGGGGACCACGCAGTCCATCGCATTGCTGGGTTGCTGGGGAAAATATGAGCTTCCGCCGCCAACTCCAACTGAGATCACACACATAGATGCGAGTGGTACCAGAATGTGCTGGAAAATCATCAGGGAACTGGAAATCGTCCAACATGGTGTACGACTTACCCTGCCTAGAAGGGAAAAGCCGATTGGTCACCGTAATTTTCTACAGCGGGACCCACATACCTGGCTGTGAATAAAATGAGCGATTTTACATCATGAATAGATATGGAGCGAAGTTACCCAGAGGGCGTGAAATCGTAGAGGAAAGAATTATTCGCCGCAATGGGGCATTCTTGAGGTCCGCAAGATAAGGAAAGGAAGGACATCAGAGCTTGCAGGGTACGCACGGGTAACGAAGGCAGTTCTGTACCAGAAATGTCAGAATGCGGCGATACCCCGGACACGAGAAACGTACCCATCAGCCCAAGCGGATTTGGTTTGGAAAACACCGTGCCAGTGCTGGAATCCAAGTCAAAAAGAGAGCGAAATGTTTTTGGGCGCAAAGTTTACAATGCTGGTGCTCCGGAACATGGTGTCATCGGTCAAGGAGTTGACAACATTGATCATAAGTCTCTGGTTCTGTGCATTGTTCAAGGTCAAAGCTGACCTCGAGTTTCTCGAGGTCATACGCACTTTCTGGGCAAGGATCGGAGTCCCAGGGAAAGTTCCGCCAGCCAAGACAGCTCTAAATCGCGATGAGTGTCGGTTGTCTCCAATACCAAGACGCGTACGAGCGAGGAAACCCATCGATGTTGATGTTCTTGATCAACGAATGAGAGAGGCCCAAGTCGAGACTGCAAGAACATACCTTGTTAACAATTTGGAGATTGGTGACCTGGCCGGGAGCGGTGACCGAAGCGGCGTGGCTGCCGGAGAGCAAAGAAAGCGCAAGCAAGGCAGCGAAAGCCATGGAACCGAAAAACACGGCGGGAAGGAAGAAGAGGTAAGGAAAAAACCGGGCGCCCACAGAAATGGGCGCCTGTATTATATAGAACGATCATTTGAAGTGAAACTCTTTCGAGATCAAGGCCGTCGAGTTGGCATCGAGTGTAAGCGAGCAGTGATATGATCGTATATCCCCGACAGTGTTGAGACAGTTTGGCTGCAATTGCATAGTACCCGGACAGTCGACTGACATTTGCATGCTTTTGCGTGCAGCATGCAGCATACAACATTTGGCATGGTTTATGTTACGACCCCGAATCGAAGGCCAAACGCAAAAGTACCAGCGGCCCAAAGTTGCGGGCATCTGCGGGGGATTTGCCTCCGGAAGGTAAGAGAATACCGGGATCCTCGACTTGTTGGAGACAAATTCGAGAATCGACATCAATGTGGTGAAAGATCGGCTTTGCTGTCACTGTCACCGGCATGTCACGTTCCCCTGTGTACTTGCGTTCCCATCTTTTCGTCGCCCCGTCCATGAGGTCGAGCTCGAACACCGCCAGAACCTCGATAGGCCTGCCCTTGAAATATTGAAAGCTTGAACGTTCAAACGGCGTGGTCTGGCTGCTCGTGTCCCTGAATATTCAAAACACTGGATTTTGTTCTCGTTCAATCTGGACCTTGGTCCAGCGAAAATATATTGCGCAGCTGGACATGCATGCTCGGTCTGCCAATCGGACGCCGCTTCGACCACTGTCGCCAAAGCCGACGTTGAAATTTTGCGTTGCCAACTCGATAGCGAATTTATTCGCACTTTGCTGATAGCCATTTTCAAGATTTCTACCAGTCCAGTTCAAGTGTTCTGTCTACTATCTAGAGGGCGGATTTCAGAAACAAATGCCGCAGATACAGCGCGAAATGACGTTGCTTTGTTCCTGGGGTGACTGGCAATGATCTCCCAGTTTGACATAACTGAGAGTCGAAACAAGTACCTCTGTGTCCGTGTGGTTCGAGACCGGACTTCCGATCCGGGCATGGACCCGCACGGCACGCACCGACTCGTTGAAACAGCAAAGTCCGCGCGGGATATTTGCGGCCAACCTGCGCGGGTGTTGTAGAGTGCCTTGGCACTTGGCCGACGTCGGGCGGAGCGCTGGTGCAGGACACCAAGTCTCCACACCGCCTTCAGCTTCCACATCAAGCCCGCAAGACTGAAAACTCTGAAGCCAATCTGAAGCTAACTTTACCCTGCGGAGGCAACTCATAAAAGCGTTGGCACTGCCCTGAACTCAAACTCCACAACTATCTTTCAAATTGCGTCGTTTGCTATATAGTCACCAATTTAAAACCCAAATAATAAATGGACAGTCGATGTGCTCCCCAGCCTCCCCTCACCCAAGACGAGCAAAGCTCAGAAGACGGAACGGAGAAATGCGAAGCCCAGATCTAACCCAGCTGTCCCGTGTAGCCTGTTCTACCCTCCCCTGCAAACAGTCGGCCAGAATCTCCGCGGAGTCGCGGGCCCTTGATCGGAGGTATGCTGGTTGCTGAGACACGGCGGTCGGAATTACAGCAGACGACGGGGAGGAACCGGGGAAGCGACCGCCGGGGATGGTGCGCCGCGCCGTGGGGCGATGGAGGTGCGCGGAACTACGCGTTGAGAAGTTATCTAGCCACGGAATCCAGGGTCCGTAAATGATCGAATCGAGAAGAAGGACGGCGCATACAGCTTGACTCAGCGAAGTCCACCGTGCGGAGGCTGTTCGAGGTTTTGTGGTCTGCGCGCTATGTCCAGCGAGAGCCTTGAAAGAAAGAATGCGCGCGTACCATCGAACCAGCGGGAAGTGGCACTGGCAATGCTCGCCGTTTCCATCGTCAATGGCAAAGCAACTGCACCACCATCTTCAGGTAATGGATTGAACGAGGATGACCAGAACTCACGATTTCTCCGATGGCCGATTGCTATCTTTCCAAAGCCTGGGTGGCCAGTCGCGGCGAGAGGACTGAGTCGGCCATCTGTTGCGAGCTCTGGTTCAGCAGGCTTGCACATTGCTCGGAAGGGGTGATACGCACAACGGAACCCTTTGTCGAAGGCGATGAGAGTGAGATATAACGACATGGTGTGAGTTAGTGGAGGCTGCGGAAGGGAAGAGGAATATGGTGGCTGACGGAGACCGGGTTACTGACAAGACACTCGCGAGGTGGCTGACTTGGAGCAAAAAAATTGAATTGGGGTTATTGATCGGCGTGTCCCAGCACCAACGGTTACCGTCTGAAGCTTTGAATGAAAGCTCGGAGAGTTGAAGATCAATAACCGCGCAGGCCCGAGAAATTAATGCCATTGCCAACAGATTGCGACATCTCGTGACCGCGTTGAGCGACACATCACAGTGGCAGTGTCGCATTGCTTGGCTGCAATCCTGCCTATAAATAACGCTTCAAATAAATTTTCTGCACCACGTCAACACGTCGCGACTGCTACCTCGTCCACATGGACTCTGCCCGCCTCAAGGAGTGGTTCGAGCAGATGGACTCGGACGAGGCCTCGCCATATAACAATTGCTGCCAAAGTTGGTGCAAAGTGGAGACTCAGGCCTCAGCAGCGACAGCGAGAGCGATGATGCGTTCGAATTCAGCAGCGACGAGGAGGGTGTCTGGGAGGCCCGCACCGCGTCCATGGCGCTCATCCATATGCTTGTGAATTCCCCAGAAGCCCTTGAAGATCGTATTCTGGCCGCGAAGGACTCAAGGAGGCGCTCCAGAAGCGCCTCAGAAAATAGTCTGACGATGGGGATGTCGCCCCGGTTCCACATACGCACGTTCTGGTACGCCTACCATTCTTCTTCAGGCTTCCGATCGCTGACGTTCATTTTCCTAGTACTAACAGTCGCTCCCACCACCTACGGAACCCCCCGAGACTATTCTGACGGAGACCGCTTTAGAGGTCTCGTTTTTTTCCTGTATGGGAATCGGTGTTCGTGTGCGGATACAGATTTTCCAAGGTGAGCATAACTTCACCCTTTCGTTCTTCTTCTGGCCCTCAGGGCGACCGCAACGATGACAAAACAAATAGGGACATCAGACCTTCGGGCATGTTGATCCTCTGGAATCCGATAGTAGAAATATATTCTGACCTTTTTCTCATGCTTTTCCCTTGCGCGCCGACAATCGTACTGACTCGTTTTTTCCTAGGTGAATCTCTACGCTTCCGCCTCCTCTTTTGAGATGCAAAAAACACATAGGGACATCAGACCTTCGGGAATGTTGATCCTCTCAGGAATCCGATAGTAGAAAATATTCTGATCCTTTTTTTTTCTTGCTGGCCTCGAGACTGTCCGTTGCTGACCTTTTTCTTCCAACCACGCAGGACCCCTTGTCGAAGCCGTTGAAAGGAGTGGCCTATCTGATTCACCAAATGCAAATACAACGCTCTACCACAAGCTCTCTCAAGGCCGGCTCATACATATCCTCATTGCGGGCGATCGAAATTCGAGGTTGAGGAGAGTGAGGGCCGGAAGAAGGGCGGGTAGAATGCGCAGCGAAGGCACCGCCAGGACGGGGGGAGTATGCTGTACATGACTGAGGTAAAGCTCACCGAGACCCGCATTATACAAGAGACCAAAACGTGCCCAGAATCGCAGGGCCTCCTTGTCGCGACCCGCGCACAGTCGGACACCATCATCCTGGTGAAGAAGCTCTTGTCACTTGTGCGTCTGGTGTTACCCCGCGCGGGGACCACGACCGTCGCTGAGCTCCTGCGCGCGGACGAGGCGAGCACGCCTTCCACCCACGGACGAAGCATGTGGTCATCGCGGAGCAAGTTGGCGACCAGCGTGAAGACGAGGAGTCGCTGTTGGGCGCTGGCCGACCCTTCGCTAAGCGGTTAACGCATGATGTTTGTCCTCCTGCCCTCTTCTTCCTCGTTCTCCCGAAGGGTCTCGATGGACGAGAGGCGGTAAGAGCATGCAGAGCGTTGTTCTGGACGGGCATATGTACCTCACACGTAAATTGCGGGCTGCGGCGTAGAAGAGACGAGGAGTGCGAAGACGCTGGCAGGAGAACGACTTAGATCGTCAAGAATGTCCCCTGGGAAGGACCTCTTTGGGTGGGTGTCGTCTCATTTGATTCACTGTCCGGTGCTCATGTCTAGTACAGCGCCAATACGGCCTCAAGAAGGTCAGCCTCCCGAACTGGTTTGCATCCCTCGACTTCGAGCCTAAACACGAAGCAGCAACCGCTTATGCTGCGCTGCACATTTGCTCGTGCGAGGTTACCGGGCGGAGGAGGCGGGGCGGGACCTGGGAAGGCGGGGGTAAAATTCGGTAGACTCCCGTAGACTCGGCGTAGAGGAATACGCAGAAAAGAACTTAAGCTAGTTCCGGAGGTTCTTAAGTAGGGAAAATGAAAGTAGGTATGTGTTTCAAGTCTGACCGGGCAGACTGGATGAGATCGACTCTTGCAATATTTATTACCGTCCACTTCTACGATGTATAAGAGTCCCCGAAGCAGACGGTTCCCCTCCGCTCGTGTTTGGCGCATGCGGCACAGCTAGGCACAGCTTCCACGTGCACCGCCCTGCATTCACCCACTGGGGCAGCCGGGTTTTCACGCTCTTTCATCGCTCCGCGGGAGTTCTACATACCTGACCTCAGGGAGCCTCAGGGTATTTTGGTTTGGCTAAGCAGCTTGCCTCAGCCTGAGCTTGCGTTACCAAGTCCGACTCCGAGCTCCGTGGATCGAGTCAACTGTTTTCGGCCTCTTTCGGGCCTTAGCGTGGGCACAAACCTCTCGTTAAGCCCACACTGGATAGATGGAGAAACATAGAGTCCAGTACGCCGTCGAGGTCCAATTGGTTCGGCCGACTTGGCATTCTATTGCTGCGCTATTATTCAGCCTGCATTATTCAGCCAGCAGGTCTCCCGGTCCCGACGTGATGATGATAAAATGTCGTTCTCAAGCCACTTTGACCTTTACCCCAGCCTTGTCTCGATCTCGAAAGGTTCGCTGAATATCCGACCACCAGGATGGATCTCGTACCCCGTCCGCATATCCAACTTCAAGTTTCCAGGAGCTTCGTCCAGGTATTAAGGAAATCGAAGCCTCCGCCGTATGTGTGGCCCACACTTTTCACCGCGTTTGGAGGGTTCCTCTGGGGCTATGATACGGGAAGGTACTCTTTCTGCAACATGTGCGTTGTGTCCGTACTAACCCTATGTAGTATTGGGCCCGTTATCGTCATGCCTCAGTTCGAGGACCAGTTTGGTTCCATCTCCCCAACTGTACAGGGACTTCTCGTCTCGTGTATGATTGCGACAGCCGCTTTATCCGCCGCATTTTCGGGCGCTTTGTCGGATCGCATCTCCCGCACATATACCATATCGCTTGGAGCGTTTGTTTACTCTGTGGGATGTGCTATCGCTTGCTCCGCACATGCTTTGCCGCAGCTCTTCGTGGGGCGGAGCATCGCGGGCTTCGGCGAGGGCATCTTTATCTCCAGCATCACTATGTATGTCATGGAAATTTCTCCCGCAAACCAGCGTGGACGCACTATGACAACGGTCCAGCTTTTTAACACCGTTGGCATCGCTTCAGGTCAGCTTCATAATTGTTACACAACAGCCATAGTAGGGCTCTCTAACCATTTCGATATCAAGGATACTTCACATGCTTCGGAAGCGTCAAAAGTCCAGGCAGTTTCGCCTGGCGACTACCATTCGGTCTCCAGGCAGTTGTTGCCCTCGTGCTCGCTATTGGAACCCCATTCTTTCCGCATTCTCCGCATTGGCTCCTGAGCATTGACCGTCCTGTCGCGGCTGAGACGGCTACTCGCAAGCTCGGGCTCCAAATAAGTCAAATTCGGAAGGAGGACGAGGAATCTGCCCGCCGTCCAGCCACACAGAGCTTCAAAGACCAAGCAAAGGAACTCTGGGGAAAAGATGTCCGGTTCCGCACTTTCTTTGCTTTGTTTCTTATGGGAATGCAGCAGGTTTGCTCTGCGACTTTCTGGCTTTCATTGCGCTCTGACCACTACACAGGCATGTGGAATCGATGCCGTCCTTTACGTGAGTCTCCAGTGCCTCGTTGCAGACCTTGAGCTGATGATATGTAGTACGCGCCCACGCTCTTCCAACAAGCAGGTCTCTCCAGTGCCTCTGCGTCTTTCCTCGCGTCCGGAGTGTCCGGGATTGTCGTGGTCGTGCTGACCGCTGGAGTGCAGCCTTTCCAGGATAAATGTGCGCTACGTTGGCCCATCCGCACGGAAATGCTGACATGGTCCAGGGGGTCGTCGCACTCAAATGATCAGCGGGGGCTCCATCATCGCAGGAAGCATGCTCCTCATGGGGACCCTGTACGCATCCGACGCCGCGCAAACGCAGGCAGGCGAGCGCACCTTGATCGCGCTCATCTACATCTTCATTGCCGCCTTCATCGCTACCTGGGCCGTCGTCATCCGCATGATCGCCAGCGAAATGCAGCCTAAGCGCACACGCGCGGCGGCCAGTAGCCTCGCGCAGTGCTTCGGCTGGGTACGCCTCATCTTACATCTTGCTTGCCTATGCTAATGACATGGATCGACCCTGCAGGCGGTTAACTGGGTCATTGCCTTCTCGACGCCGTTGTTCCTCCATCGCTCGAAATCTGGGCCCTACTTCTTGTTTGGCTCGTTCGCGCTGCTGACGGTCTTGGTTTGCGCCGTTTTCCAACCCGAGACTAAGGGCATCAGCCTCGACGTCCTTGATAAGGGGTTCCAGGACACCAAGCTGCAATCCGCAGTGAAGAGGTACTTTGGCTCGAAATCAGGGCAGTCGACGGGCATCGAGCTTCAAGTTGCGTCAGCAGTCGGCAGTAGACGACCGTCTATCTCGGTACCAGGAAATATGGAGGGATTGGAGGGATCACGCAGCATCGGCAACGCGTAGATACAGCAGAGCTTGTGCGATGTTTTGCGAGTTTATTTTTTCTATCTTTCTCCTCGTCTTCCAATGCTCATCGAAATTCTCGAGCGTGTATGTACTCGGATGAGATCATCTTGGACCCGGAGCTCGCATCGCTGCAACACGAAATGCTGCTCGCAGGCTCCTTAGGGAACCGTGTCGATCTAGTTCGAGGTCCATTTTTAGAAAACAGCTCGCTAAGTAATTATCGCACGATCATGGAACCCTTGATCATCAGCGAAGGAGTCCTCAAAAACCTACATTCCGGGAGGCCGAGGGTCGCCAGGCCGGCGGACAACCCTTCTATACAGGCTCTCTGTTGGAACTTCATTGAATATTCGCCCAACCCTGGCCGTCAGAGAGGTCAACCTTTTCGCATGGCTTCACTCACCGCTGGCAGAGTTGTTCAAGGGTTTGTCAAGGGTATTCAAAGATTCAAATTCGAAGCGGGGACCAGGGTTGGCACTGGTTGGCAGCAGATTGGCAGCAAATCGCCGTCACCGGAGTTCCGATCTCCATGGACCTTGATGATAAGCACACGGTGCATGAGTAAATGCAAGTAAAGGTGTACTTGGGTCAGAAGACGCCTGTCATGTAGGTTTTTCCCTTGATTTCACTCCGCTTTCTCAGTGATTTCGGTCGCGGTTTGCCCTCTTTGTACCAGAGACAACTCGAATCGTTGATCTGATTATTCTGTCCGATTCTACCTCGTGCAGCACGCTATGCATCCGAACTGCCGAGGAGAGACCCGGCCCATTCGCGTGCGCCCGAACGCCCAAATAGGTCCTTCACCCATGGTCCCGTCTGTACCACTCTTATCGTCTTAACTTGCGGCTTATGTACATGTACTCATTCATGGGAAGCCCACCCGAAATCTCGACGACTTACTCCAAGTCATCGTCCGATTTGACTGCCGACACGAGCCAATGGACTCCATATCCTACTCTGGGATCGGAGCGCACTCCAAGAAGAAACTATTTCCTCTCTGCGTTTTTTAATCATGGTCGCAGTCGGTCGGCGGACGCCAGAGGTACCCCGCCTCCGTCGTACGAAAGCTTGGCAGTCCCGACCTCCCAAAAACGCAGCAAGTCGTTGAGCAAGTATAAGAATTCGAGCTGTACGTTCGGAATAAATTTAAATATGTACTTCAGCGAATAATATCTGCACCAGGGCTCAAGAGACCCATGCGAGCAGAGACGATGGAGGACGCTTTGGAAACGCTGAGGAAATATGATACTGTCATCTTGCTCGACGACTCGGGTTCTATGGCGCTACCTGGCTCCAAGAAAGGAAAAACACGTTGGAACGAGGTAGGCTTGGAATCTCAACCAGAGACAAGTCCTCTTATTTATCTTCCCCGTCCTAGGCTGGAGAGGCATTGGAAGCATTAGCGGAAACCGCGCAGAAATATGACGGCGATGGTATCGATATATATTTCTTGAACAACAAAACAGAGGCACTCAACATAAAGGTTCTCTGGGGCGTCAGATAACAGAAATGTTCGGCTTAACGCATTCTTCCAGTCATCCTCGGAGGTACGGGATTTATTTGCCAAAGTTAAGCCTTCCGGCGCGACCCCGACCGGAGAACGCCTCGACCAGATTTTGAAGCCGCGTCTCCGAATCCTGGAAGAGGCGCAGATCGAGCCGGACGGAACACCGACAGACAAACATTCGGGGGAATGCATCAAGCGCGTCAACTTTATTGTGATCACAGACGGCGAAGCTAGTGCGTTCATTTTATTCTCAAATAATATGCTTCCTGGAACCACAACGTAGCGGATACTCCAAAGTATCCTATCATCGACGCTGCGACTCGACTCAAAGCAATCTCGAATCTTTGTTTGGTTCAGGTATGGTCTGTGCCCTTTCGACTGACTTGAGGATTAACGTGCAGATTTCTCCAGCTTGGTGTCCAGTTTGTTCAGATCGGAAACGACTCGAGAGCGACCAAAGCTCTCAAAGAACTCGATGACGATCTACACCGAACTGGGAATATTCGGGTGCGTTTCCAACACCACGTTTTAATATATTCTCAGGCCGTCCAGGATATTGTTGACACAACATCGTACTCAAAACTGAATCCTGTCACTGCAGAGGGATTGATCAAAGTTCTACTTGGGGCGATTAATCGTCGAATTGACGAACAGACCAAGTAGCGTATGCGTGGCTGGGGTACGCATGGTCGAATACTCGATTTGTATTCCATTTTCACAGGTGATCCAAAAACCGCCCATGATTGGGGCCCTGATCACGCTTGACACCTATGAAGGCAGGTTTTCGGAGGCCGATACTGTGGCTCGCAACATCGCGGCATGCTTTCCCCCGTACGCTACAATTCTCGAATCACGCTACACGATCCACGTTACCCAAGTATCGTTTTACCTGGAGCGCCTTCCATCGTGTGTGTGTCAATGAGAAGTATTAGATTACCCCTTCCCTACCCTAGTCCGCAATTCAATAGAAAACAGCCATAGGCCAATAACGGGCTTTATAATCATGCGCTCGGGCACGAGGATACCAGAATGACTGGGATTCTCCTCGTCAAATAATCACCATCAATATAAGCAGTCTACTACACCGGTACCCACACGCTCTCGGTGTTTAACTCAGCAAATCCTTAAAGTAAAGCTGAGCTACTCCTAGGGCCGAGCAGGCCGTATAACAATCTCTGGACCACGCAGTGCAATAGAGCCGCTTCACAGCTTTCAGTGGACTGATACGGGAGATGATACGTAGACGATACAAAATTCAGAGTGATAGGCCCGGTGGTGGAAAGTTCACAGTGGCGGCCACCGATAAAATAACGGGCCATCGGATATTGCTGAGAATCAATGTATTATCCGAATTTGTTGCAGTTCTGGGCCGATTTCGACGTGTTCTACCTTGTTACTGGCGACTATAGCAGTCCATTGTAGTAAAGGATAAGTTCAAGTCCTTAGTCGGATGCGTGAAAGGGCTGGTACGACGGGAAACAAATCAGTTGTCAATGGACAAAGGTTGAAGCCAAAAAGAGAGAAGCTGGCGCCTTGCGGGCTATGTATCCTTGCCAGAGTGCAAATGAGGTACGCCGGAGCAGTTCTCATGGAAAAATTGATGAATGGCAGAAGGAAGGTTTGGGTGTCGAGAGGAAGATATTGATGGATCCCTGGATCCCAGTGGAATCCACTGTGATCCACTGGGATCCAGTGGATTTCACCTCAAAAAACGGGTAGAATCCACCTGCAATCTCCCTGGAAAGCATTTTG
The DNA here is from genome assembly GCA_029203975.1 of Mycena vitilis. NCBI lineage: Eukaryota > Fungi > Basidiomycota > Agaricomycetes > Agaricales > Mycenaceae > Mycena > Mycena vitilis. Next base: position 72,403 of record JARGYF010000132.1, read on the forward strand.
AAAAAACAGTGAACTTGTGTTTCGAAGGAGGAAGAAACTTGGAAGAAACCTTCGAAGTTGTTACATTGTCGATGCAGCTTTGGGCGGAGAAAGCCATCAAGACACACTGGATGCCAGTTTGGAGCAGAAACCCACTGGAATCCGGTGGGCTCTGGAATTCGGGTTGGCGTCCAGTGGTTGCCGATGCCGAACACTGCCGATCGATGCCGTTTCCACCGCCGCGTGTATTACTGAAAATTCAACTCAAGTCGGACGGATCAGTACGGCATCTCGGAATGATGTGAAGTTCGGCATGTTGAACTGTTGATTTTTGGTTCCTACTTATCAATAAACGTTTGCTCGCGCCCGCACCATTAGGGAGCCGTTCAGATCACGTTTCATATGACTTCGAAATAAAGGTGAAGTGTTTAAAAAAATCTACAAAGGTACACAAATTCACACAAAATTCACAACAACATTCCGTTGACATACATATGTTCGTCCTCCTCCTACGAGTCGAAGATAGCCCCATATGCGGCAATGCCTCTCGACTCCATCGCGTAGACGACACGTCTCGTGAGCTTAGGGTTAGAGATAATAAATACAGCCTCTGCCTGTGCGTCCACAACGAGCTTGTAAGCGACCGCGACCATGTCAGGTCGTCCGTCGGTGCGTGTGTCTAGGGGAATTTAGCGGCTGCGCTGCGATGCGAAAAAATACACGTACCCCAGATCCACGCATTGGGATCTGCCTTCTTCACCGCTTGCACAATTTTCTCGCCATAAGTGACCTGCGGACTGGGCGTAGACCAGAAGATACGACGTGGTGTGACATCCGCATAGAACAAGGAGAGACAAGGACCAATGCCGCTGCCGGTAGCGACGACAACAATTTTCTTGAACAGTTTGGAGGTGTACAACAGGCCATGCATCGGATAGCCACGGACCCATAATTTTTTGGGTGGGTTCGCGATGCACTCCCTTGTCCAGTCGCCGGCGTTCGATACAACGAGCGAAAAACCCTTGGGTCCGCTCCCATCGTCGTCAGGAATGGTCGCAAAAGCATGCCATTCCAATAACGGCTTGTTCGAGATTTTCAATCCATAGAATGGTTCCATATCGCGATACGCTGAAGAAGGACATAAGACAAGGGATGCCAACGGAATGGGTTCAGGTTACCGAAGTGTAGGCGAATTGCGTGACTGGAAAGGACCTCCGGGTAGACCTCGTGCCGGCGCAGGCGGCCCCACGAGAGAATAGAACAGCTCGTAGAGATGCAAAGCGTCCAAAAGTTCGGGGTGCTGATGAGGTATCGTCCGATGGTCGGAGGGCCAGCTTCGAATACGCGGTACTGATTCGCCGCAAAAATGGAGTGCATCCAGAATGTCGCCAGCGCTACCCAACCAGAGTACCGGTGCACTGCTTCGAAATAATCGTGGTAGCGTCGTCTCAAAACGGGATGTGCGGCGGCGAGGATGAAAATGAACATAGATACCAGGATGTAGGAGGTGATGAGATTGGCAAGCGCCCACTTGTTGGGGCTCGCAATGTAGTCCCTGGTGGTCACCACAGTGTACATGATGTACCAGACAACAGCGGCAACGCCGGCGCCGCTGTGCGCACCTCCGTAATGGAATACTTTGGCGAGGCGGCGGCGAAGCCACAGGGGCGCGCTGTGAGGACACGCAACAGCTATCTCATAGAGGAGATTGACGAAGTTTTCCTGGCGAGCTATGAGAAAATGCAATAGCGGTCTTGTAAAGAAGGTCCAAACCTGTCTGAACAACAGCGTGATCATGAGATTGACAGACGCCGCGCTTCCGACATCTGGTGCCAGTGGATGGCCCTCTTTTCGAGCGACGAATATGACGAAGGCGATCAAGTTGGCGACAAAGATTAGCGTGAAAGTCTTGCGGTAGTAAGAGAAGGCAATATCTGGGACAAGGGATTAATTCATGCGGCGTGCGGACGAGGATGGCGCACGGTATAGCCATCGACTGAAACTAGATCGTCCCAGTTTCGCTGGAAGCTCCAGATCGGCAGGGTTGAACTTGACTACCTCGTCGACCGTCTTCTCGGCGTCCCCGGAATGCGTCGAGGTATTCGAAGAATCCGACGGACGCGCCGCTGTATCGGGGAAAGTTACAACCTGGTGCCTTTGAGATATAGCAGCGAGAAAGTAAACAATTAGACTTGCCTCGTCGGACATTCTGCGCTGTTAGGGAGAATGAGGGGAGGATGGGTAGCTTATCCTATTCGCCCCCCTCTATTTGAATCTTCGATGGCCGACATGCTGTGTCGATTCATGGAGAAATGCGGATTAGGCAACACACGGATTTGGATGAGTGTGGGTACGGTTGCATTTGTTCCGATGAGTAGGGCGCGCTGGATGTGAAGCGAATCGGAAGGATCCGTGTCTGGAACTTGGTTTGAGAGGCCCTTGGCGTGAAGTGTGGGAGCTGCACCTTATCATCACTGTGCAAAAAGCTTCGGCCCAGTCTGAAGCAGAGACACAAAGGGAGACAGAGTGGAGATAGAGATACCGGATCCCATGTTGACCTGTCGTGCGATTAACTTTGACCACTTCCCCTGCACATGGAACCGTGTGGCCAGTAGTGCTGGGCTTCTACCATCGCCGTTTTCCCGGTGAAACGGTAGCCGTTCCACAGCCTTGATTTCGAATGGGAGCGTGGGGTGATGGTTCAGGATGCTTAACTGCTTAACTGCGCGCTGTACTATTCAGTCGGGCCAGCGGGCTCAGAAAGAGTGTCAATAGTTACCCTGACTTGTCCATTGATATCAGTCAGATTGCCGGACGCTGGTGCCTGTGGTTGCAAATTGAGTGCCATCGACATCGGAGCGGGAAGCACTACAACGCGAAACAGAGACGAGACACCGAAACCGTCGCTGCGGGTATCATCGATATAATCTTATCAGTGAGAAAGCAGCATGGTGATAGCCATACATCATCCAGGGTGGTTATAATTCTATGCGCTCCAGATGCAAGAACAAGACCTCAGGATTCTTCGACATGTCGCCCAGATATGAGGCGCCCACAAGCTTTCGCGTAGGTGACGAACTTGTGCTCATAGCCCGGGTGAGTGAGCGAGCATGTGCAAAGATAGCAGTCCCACCATTCCATTTGACGTTAGTCTGTTCCTCGGTGGTTCCTCAGTTCTATTTCTCAACATCATTGATCGGAACTTGAAGCAGAGCTGAAAGACAAAAATACGGTCAGCAACAGGTTTGGTAAAGGCGCAAAACAGACCATTCAGACGTTTTTTTTTGGCGAGGGATGAAGGGACCTTAGCTGCGGACTTTCTGAAGCGACTACAAAAAGTGCACCCAACTGAGGTGAAAGCTTCGCAACTATCCGGATGAGTATCCTCCGACTTACCCCGACTCACATAGAAGTGGTGCTCGTGGTAAGTTCGACGTTGGACCCGGGTTCGACGACAGGACACACTTTTGAGAGAAGCTGCCAAGTTTTTGCCTCGGCGGAGTTCCCAGCCCCGATTCGACGATCTGTCCCATGTCTCGCAGTTTTGCTCCCCCGGGAATGTGGAAGGAGACGGATTCCGCGGACACCAAGCGGACCCAGAGACATGCAGAACAGAACTGACCCGGGGATACGAGCAGAGGAATTCTGCGGACATAGAGACCTCCACGAGCTACCGAAGTAAGAATCTTCTGCTGCCCGTCGTTTTTCAAATTCTTGCTGGTTCGGATACGTTCCGGTATAACAGCCAGTGCAAGCAAACTGTAATTTAGCTGAAAGTAGAATTTCAACGGGATATTTTCGTCGTCTTGAAATATACCCCAGTGGAGCCAGCACAGTTTCCGGGTCCCGCAAACTTGAAGCTTGGCAGAATTCAATACGTTGCGGGCGTAACGCAGCAACAGAGCTGATAATGGCCTAGATTCCCGTACAGAATGGGGACGTGGCGCACAAGCAATTTGTGTGGCATAATCAGGAACACCTGAGTCCCAAGTCTCTTGCTCTTGAGAGGGAGGTGTTCAGGTGAAAAGTGGAATCGATCTTGAAATTGGAGACAACGGCAAACACAAGTCTTTACAAATTAATTAATTAATTAAATCCCTTTATTCCTGTCCTTGTACTTCGTCCTTGTCCCTGGTGGCGCGTTCCTTGTCTCCAATCTGGACCTAACCATTGCTTGTCTCATACCACGACGAGGAATCAGCTCCTATGCCTCCGACATTGCGCTCGTCACCCGCTGGGACGCGAGTTACGCGAAATTCCGCAAAAGTCGCGACCCCGGAAAAGCCACAGACTCCTGGGAAGCCACGATACTGTACTTCTTGCAAGCGGCCGCGCAAGGGCCACCCTAGGGAAGGTTGTCCGTTTATAGAGCAATTCACTCAGGCCGAGACTTTGTCCGATTCGCCGACGCGAAGCGTCGCAGACGCGCTGGATGCGCTGAATCTCGCAGGGCTGGACGCGGAGCCTGACACAGACAATGAGGGATGCGACGAGAAGAAACCCAGAAAGCCTTTCACGCGCATGCCGGGCACACTCCTCACTCCCACCCCCAGCTTCATGTACTCCCAATCCTCTCAGGTGTCGTGCAAAGAGTCGCCACCTCCGCCCGATAATTCATTTTCCATTCTGTATCCTGATTCCTCGCAAACATCCGACACCAATGCCACTGCAGGTGGCCGGACACCGCGCGCGCATACATCCATCACGCCATCCCCGCGCCCTCTAACACGGACGCTGACGAGCGAGGAACGCACCGCGTTTACTGCGTCCCTCACCCAACTCGCCAAAGCGGCCGTCTATGTCCTCCCAACGCTTGACGTCCCCGCTATCTGCGCTACCGCCGCGACCAGGGGCCTCAGTACGCGCACGCTCCCGCTCGACCACGCGGACACGCTTCTCGTCGTCGGCCACACCGCCGCTGCCGTCGAGGTCCTACTGTACCAGGTCGAAACAAAGATGCATGCGCTCGTGCCACCGCCAGGCCAAACCCGCGTGCTCGGTACGACGGCAAAGGCGATGGTCGTCGGTGCGGTCGGCGCCGCGGCAGCGTGGAGCGCGCTTGCCTTTAGTTGATTTGGGATCACGCACGTCTTATCTTTCTTGCTTTGTATCGCTATCGTCGCTTTGTTCTTCACAGATTCATATGTATTATCCGAATCATCAATGCAATCTTGACTCTTACTATACAGCACCGCAGTTTCTATCCCAACCATTAAAGTTGCCGTGGGCGTTCCCACTCCTCCTGTGAAAATCTGGAGCCCGGCCGAACCGGATACATGGACTGCAAAATGGGACGCACTGCGGTAGCACTAGGTGCAGAAGCCTCCGAGTTCTTGGCCAAACGAATCGTTGAGTGATAACAATCCCCGGACTGGGTGTTTTTTGAAAGAAGACCGCTCATTCCAGCGGCCGAGTCGCCGACGATTGCTCCTCAACGCCTTCGCTGATTCGATGCATTTTTTATCTGTGGCTCAGGCGGCGCCGGCTGGAGCCTCAAACGATACCGGACTCCACGAAGTACGTGTGGAATGTCGGTTGGTGCCTGCTATGTATCGTTCGACTTTCCAAAATTCTCATGCATAAATTCGGACAGAAGCCAGGTGCGGCCTTTGCCGACTCGACCCATCTTTGCATTGGTTTAAATCCTGAAAGATCAGCGAACATGCATTATTTTCTCTGTGGGGCGAACGGCAACCTCGCGTCGTTAGTTTAATACCCGACAGCCCGGAAATGCTTTTGTGTTATCTCACAAAGAACCTGCAGTTCCTACAGTTCATACGCCGGTAGTGTCGACTTGCCGTCAAACGGTTCGATCTCCAGCGCGGCCAAATCCAGCCCGATCATCGTGCGGATGTTCAATGCTATCGTCTTGCCATCTTGAACCCCGCCGAATACCGAGACACCACAGGTCTTGCAGAACCTGATGTTTTTTTATCAGCATCTTGATACTTGGAGCAGTTCGATGGGTCGCCAACCTGTGGTGTATCTTCCTCGTTGCAAAAGTATACCCAACAGCGGACTCCAACCCTCTGAATGTGACTATCGTCGTGTCTGGGTACACCCAGAGGCACGCGTCCTGTTATGCGTCAATTTCCATAGAAAAAAACTTGGAGTAATGGACGCCTCACCCTGGAGCAGATGCTGCAGTTGCAGGCCCTCGCTTTCGATATTTTCTCTGGGCTCACAAGTGTATAGCCTATGGCGCCGCAGTGGCAGTTTCCGTGATACAGAGTAGACCCTTCAGCAACAGGTCCCACATCGACCGGCTTCGGCGCTTGATACGGTGGTTCGAGAGCCACGGCTTCGTTGAAAATGTTGATTTTCAAGGAATCGAAGTCCACATCTGCGAGTGCTCGGATCTGGGAAAGCGTTACATTTCATTTCGGCGTTGAATTTCTTGGTTGACTTCCGTACATTAAGTGCCATGGCTGGTGCGCCGACGATGGTGCAATGGGGCAGACGGACCTCCATGACTGAAGTTCCACACGTCGAGCAGAACTGCAACGGGTGTAAGATTGTTTTTTTTTTCACACAAAACAAATCGGAGGAGCTGCCAACCTTATGCGCCATCATGCGCTTTCCGAACATGTAGCTCGTCAGTGTGGTATTTTCGTCGCCCTTCACGGCTTCAAACTGGCCGGGTGCTGGGAACGTCCAGAGATATCCATTCTATGGGGCTGAGAGTCGGTAATCACAGTGAACATGGCACGATGGACGGAGGCATACTTTAGAACAGATACTGCATGTGCAAGAGAGCGCTTCCTTGAGCCCCGGAACCTTCAATGTGAACTTGAAGGCGCCGCAATGGCATTGGCCCCGATACTGAACGAGCCGTGGAGTTTCGGACATATGAAGTCGCGAATCCGAATCTACAACATTGGGCCCCTTTATAGTGGCGGTGAGTCACTGGTACTGATCTAGCAATCGTTCGTAGGAGGCATTGATTTCCATCTAATCGATGTCTAAAATCATGCTTCATGTGTGTACGCAGCGACGAACGTGGAAAACTGAACTTCGAACAAGTTGAACATGCCCGAGATCGCCGATCCTTGATTACAATATTTTGTGGGCACACAGCAGGGGTCGTAGGCATTCTCGGGCTACCGTTCAATGTGCCGGGCAACAACACCACACGCTCAATGACGAAGGTTCGGTTGTCATATCTGGAGCCGGAGAATTCCGACGTTCACCGTAACGGCCATCTTCTTGTTGTTCTTCAGTGCTGCGCAGGCGATCATAACGTGGTTGTGATTGTTCAAGAAGTTCCTGCAGAGGGTGGACGATCATGAAGTGGTCAGATTGCGCGACCTACCACTGAACGACTTTGTCCACGAGACTGAGAGTTGGGTCATTGATTGTTCTGGTAAGGACGAGTTAAGTATGAGCTCGGGATATGTGAACTTCAACGCACCCTGGCCCGAGAGACTTGGCAAAAACTGTCGACAATTTTCTGTCTGCTTCGAATAGGTGGCACTGGTTCTTGTGAATGCTTTTCCAGTGCTGTTTTTGGCATTCTTTCTGGAAGAATGCGTCCATGGGTGTCTTCTGGCGATTTGAGATGTTCACATGCGAAGCAATACTTTGATAAAAGACAGCCTGCGCAGGTAAAAGTGGCTGTTTCTCGAACGAAGACTCCAAACGGCCATTGCATCACCTGATCCTGGTTCGATTCTAGTTAGACCGGAAGGCGTCCAGTGCTTGTGAGGAATTGGATTTCAGTCATGTATCAGCCAGGGCAGGATTCGCGGGTATCATGGGCAGTTTCGGTCCGGCAGAATGGCCCTGACAACTTGAATGTCAACACTATTGGCGAAAACACAACCAGTCCTGACTAGGAGAATGCTATCTAATTGGACCGATTTATATTAAACCTTCGACAGATGACTCGGAATCACTCGCCTGCGGTCTGGTTCTCGATTGCAACAGCTCAAACGATATGTAACCGAGTGAGGCAAGGCCTCATCTTCCCGGGCTTCATTATAACTCGCATCCGAAAGCTGGCGTCGAGCTCAGTTTTGCATGAGAAAGCAGTTCCAGGAGGGCTGAATCCATCGCGCCAGTTTCAAATTCGGTACTAGTCGCGAGCCCAGACAATTTGTACTGAAGCTCCGCACCAGGTACTTTGGACGGCCTCAAGCCTAGGATCCAAGGTTCGCGGCCAAGCTAAGCCAAAATTCATTGGTTGGTTTGCGCTTGCGTTTGTCTTTGGGTGCGTGAGCTAACCTAAGAAGTCGCTCGCGGCTTCAACTTGATCGGTAGCCATTCGACAGCAAACTGTTCCAGACACATGGAGTGAGCGAAAGCCCAGATTAGTCTCCCTAGTCAGACCAAATAAACAAAATTGTTTATTTATTTATTTGGAGGCGAGTGGGAAAAAAAACTGTTTATACATTGTCGCTTGGTTCAAGTTGGTTGTCGCTTGGTTGTCGCTCAGATTTTCGCAAGCCTGCCAAGCCAAACCAGTTGCCAATTCTCCAATGGCTTGGCTTTTGCTTTGTGAATGCCGCCAAACGAAGCCAAGGTAAAGCCAGAGTTTCAATGCCAGAGTTTTTTTGAAAGCCAAGCCAGAGTTAGAGTCGCTGGGGAGTATCTTGCCCTCGTTTTTTACACTGCCAGCGTATCTACAACCTGGCGGTTACCAGTGCCGAGAGTTGTGCTCAGGCTGGAGAAAATTCCCAGCTGAAGTATTCACTAAATCCAGCCAAGGCACATCAGTATCTAGCAGTATCGGCCAGCCTGTGGGCCGTGTTGTCGCTTGTCCGAGTCCTTTCGTGGTCCATGAGGGTCCACGGCAAGTCCAGCGCCGTAATCAACTGCGCAGTCCCACGCTCCTCGAGCTCGCCGCGTCTGGTTGATGAAGACGAAGTATTTTCTGGAGCCAAGGATCTTGTGGAGAGTTATCCGTTCGATAAAAGGGTTGCAAAACTTCATTTCCCTCCATGTCCCGAACAGCATTGAAGATTGTGGCAAAGCTGTGAAACATCGGAGAACTGTCAACTGATCCTAGATCACGGATCACGTTTCCACGTGATGCTGCGAATCCTCATGTGGCGTGATGGGCAGGGCGAGGCTCTTCGTTTCTCTTCCCTTCCTCTCACCGCAAAAAGTCAATTCTTTGCTCTCAGATCGTAGGCTTCGATGAGATCCGCATTCGCCCCCCTGCTTGTCGTTGCGTCGTTCGCTGGTGTCGCCTTGAGCCAGTTGACCATCATTACGCCGTACGTCCGTTTACGTGGCTGTCGCACGCCGTTTCTGACTCTTTTCTAGGTCTGCGCCAGGTGCGGATGAGTCTCCAGGTTTCTTTTTACGCAAACTGATTCTATGCAGTTGAATGTCAACCCACCCTCATCACTTGGTCCGGCGGAACTCGTACGTCTTGCGAATCAGATTGACCTAATTTGCTGACTCTGTTTCGATTTTCCTGTAGCTCCCTACTTCCTTGTACGTATTGCTTCTATACGCTGCTAACTAGCCTCACCTTGAATTTCTAGACGTGCGTTACCTTGTTCTCCTATTTGCCCCGGCTGACCGCTTGACACCCAGCGTGAACGATGCCGATGACCAAGCCACCATCCTCGTCAACTTTGGGACCCTCTCCAACAACTCTCTGACCTGGACGATCAACCAGCCCGCCGGCACCAACTGCCAGCTTTTCATCAAGGACTCCACCGGTGCCCCCCAGAACTCGGCCCCCTTCTCGGTCTCCGCTGGTGCGTCGGTTCCACCTTGGTGTGCACTATCCACTGACTTGCCCCGCAGGCTCCACCAGCTGCCTCGGCGGCGGCTCGAGCAGCGGCGGATCCGCTCCCTCCTCTTCCGGGAGCGTTGGGGCGTCCGCCCCCGCGTCCAGCAGCAAGGCGAGCAGCACTCCCCCGGTCAGCACCCCCGCGACCAGCACCCCCGCGACCAGCACCCCCGTGAGCACCCCCGGCGCGAGCACCACCCCCGCGTCCGCGTCGTCCACCAAGCCCGCCTCCTCGGCGGCCTCCGTCTCCGGCTCCAGCCCCTCGGCGTCCCCGACCAACGCCGCGCTCGGCTCGTCCGTCCCCGCCGCCGCTGCCGCCGCCGCCCTCGGCGTCGTCTTCGCCGCCCTGTTCTAGGGCGTGACGGACGTTCCGAATTGACTGACTATCTTCGTACTGTACCCACCCACCTACCGGCTCACGACGAGAGAGCTCCATTTTACGAACTTCACATACCCTCTCCGTTTCTGGTTTCTGGTTTCCGACATAGCATATGTTGCATAATTCCTTCTCATCCGTACACGGGCGTGGATCATACTTTCTGTACGGGCTCGCTGTGGATTTTACGTACCCACGGTAGTCGCCACTTTACTTTACAAGTCTGTGTTTCCTTAGGAGTTCTGGAGATTGGATTCAATCTATTTTGGAGGTCTCCCTGTTAGCCGCTTGACAGTATTTCGTGGAAAATAACAGTTTGTCGTTGTCAGCCGCCCTCGCCCCGACGATGTTTGTCGGAACAATGTCGGAACCAATAATCCGATGTTTGCTCGGAGCAAACAAATCAAATAGGGAGCTTCCTGTCATCACTTCTACGTCATCGAGTCGCATTTTTTTGCGGCGAGCCAACGAAAATAGGGGCTTCTCGTAATCACCGTGAGCGATGAAAGATAGGGGCTTCTGGTCAGCGCCTTGTGTCATCGAAGGTGCGAACAAACGGAGCTGTCAAAAATAAAGTGCTTTTGCGACACTCCTGACGAATCCGGTTAGACCCGACTCACCCGAGCAGAAACAGTGATTCCGTTGAATCCCGAGCAAGCTCCAAGTTTGTCCTGTCTTTCCAGCTGGCATGTCAACTGTCCCAAGCGGTTGCAATACTTGGCGCGGCTGGGGACGCCTTGGGACGTCTTGCGGGCCATCCCCATGCCTTGTGTCGGCATGTGTGCACTTGCAAGGTGTGACTGCAAGCCTTGCAACAACTTGTAAGTCCTCTCAAGGTCTCAAGCCGCCTCAGACCGTTGCAAGTCAGGCGGGTTTTTTCCGACATGGATAGCGCAGTAATGGTGAAAATGCGGTTGAATTCCGTTTCGTGTCGACGCCGTGATTGGACTTGTGGATTCACCGACGCCCACAACTCAGCAACGGCTAGCGGGCATCGTTCTCATGATTTTATTGTCCCTCCTTGCCTTCCTCAACTTCCCAAGCTTCTCAACTCTTTGCGTCGCCCTACTTGCTCTTCTCGGCCCCTGCAGTCCCTTCGGCAGGAAGAGCCTTCAGCTTTGGTTCGAATTCACGATAGCTGCGCCTCGGAAGGGTTTGCGAGCTTCCCTTCTGTGTGTGTACTCATCATATTGCAGCCCTGGTTGTGGCACACTGTATGCAGTCGGTACAACACGCACCCCTCTTCCTTTTTTACATGCTTTCAGATTCGGTTCGCTCCCCATCGTCGGACCTACCTCAAACTACAAGGATTGGGCATTTCGTCCTGTCTGTGTTCGCTTCAACGAAATTACCAGCTAAAGTACCACATAACGATTTTGTCTCAAGAACTGGCTGAGCTCAGCAGATATCGTTCCAAGCATACGAGCAGGCTCGTCAAGTGCATGTAGGTTCCCGTAAGTCTCCGGCCAGTCGAGAATCTGTCGCAGATGATTTCCGAGGGAGAGTAAACTATACACAAAATATTGTATTTGGGAGTCGGCGCGGCGATCTCGGGGACGTTCAACTTATCTGAATTTCCATATTCCCAGCACCCGGCCAAATCGAAACACCAGACTAAGGGGCTATGTAAGCACTGTTCAATGCGTAGTTTACGCGTCACAAAGAACTCTTTATTGCCTAGGACAAACTTTCGTGGAGGCTCCGCCGGAGGTTGAACTGGTCTTCGTAAAGTCCGAAGCGTTGAAAGAAAGTGGTCCCAGATTCAACCTGGTGTCGTGAACAGGCAGCTTTTTATGTAAAGTGAGAATCTTCAAACCTGTAGACGCTTCCTGGGTTTGGGCGACTCCCTCAGAAACGAAGGTGGATGCGAACCAGATCGTATCCGCTCTTTCCAATTGGGGTCAAACGCTCCTTCCCTTGCGCCGTCGTCCTCTTTTTCCGAATGGCACCAAGCAAGGACTCAGTGGAGTACGATAATCGAGCCGGACCCGCTCTCACGATTTGGGATAGGTGGCAGCCAGCTGCAGCATGCGACGCCTGCGGCCGCTTGGAGTCTTCGCTCCGAGGGGAAACAGCAACTTTTGCTGGGTGTCTTTTATCGAAGTTCCACATTGGCGATTAATCGTGGTCTAAATTGCCGCGGTCAACGCCGACAGGCCGAAAGCACCGATGGACCAGCGGCGGAAGGAGAAACGGCTCGCCATCCGATCCCAGTCCATCGCCCGAAGGAAGATCTGCAAGGTTTCCGGTCTTCGCGTAGCGCCAAAGAAAATCGAGCATCATCTGGGAGCCAAGGTCTCCCAACGCCACACGACCTTGTTTCTCCTGTTGCCGCAAACATGAATATCATTACCCGCGATCTTGGGTATGTGAACTCACGCCGAGAAAGATCCGCGCCATTTCGGCTTCTTTATCTACCTCGGGCGGTTTTTTCAGCTGGTCGGCCATGAGAGACCATTCGTATGCGAGCCACTCGGCGCTGAGGATGATGCCATCCAGCGCCTCGTTCGCCTGTCTCTTGTTACGGGAGTATTCATACTCGAGGACTACAATGGTGTTAGATAACCTCCGTAGTGTCGGACTAGGAGCGAGAACTGACCTGAGAGGTATCGACCGAGCTGCAGGGTAAACCGGAAATGAATTACACACATTATGAGAATATATGCTAGCAGCGCAATACGAAGCATAGGATTATCGGGAGGGGACCAGGGGAAGTAGGTGCAAACGTAGAAACCAATTTCGACGACGTTACGACAGCCAAGCATGAAGGAAACAATGCGTTGTCGAAAACGGGCTGTCTCGACGAGCTTAAAAAGTGTCAGGCCCATGAAGAAACTTCGGAAACAAGACAGAAACGCACCTCTTTCAACAGATCCACGCATAGATATAAAGTCTACGCCGCAGATTCTACCGCATGGGAGAGCCTCAGCCGATCTTCTGACACGACGTTGATGCTCTGCGCGAGGGCTTCTATCGTACTGGTAAGCAAGTTTTTCTCGAGGGTTTCTTCCAGCCGGATAAAGACTAGCGGAAGAGACTCTGCGACTTGAACAGCGCCACTGAGCAAGTAAGGACTGGACATAACAGTGAATAGAAAGCAAGAGACACCACAGCTCGACTCGCACTCTCGAATTCATAAGACTGGAAGCGCTGCGACTTCCATTTCGCCAGTTTGGGTGCGACGGGCTTCAGCTCCGTCACCAAGTTTCCAACGATGCACATGACTGGCCCCGTTTCGCTGAGGTAGGCATACAGTTTGTGCCTGGCGGGCTCGGCTCTGAGGAGCATGGTGAAGAACGAAGTTGACGGCTTGGAGTGCGGGTCCATGTAATAAAATCACCGGGTTACGTCTTCGCATGCCGGAGTCCGGGGAGTACAGTCTCCAACCCATTCACTCCGGCGAAAATCCAGAGCGCGTCCAGATATTTAGCACAGACTGACACTAGCGTGAACCGATTTTGTATCAGCGAAGTGGCACTGGTGTGCCTGTTCGATGTCCGACCGTCGACGATGTCCCGTCCGTCACTGGGTGCTTCATTCATACTAAGCTCCAGGTGGGAATATTGCCTGGAGTGGAGGGATTCCAGGCGGTAACCGGCAAAAGGGATTCTGAGAGAAGAACTTGAAGGAGAAGGCAACTGGGAGAAGGACTAAAAAAACGGTCCGGCCCTGGCCCCTGTCGGGGCGTCGTAACTTATCCTGCCGTGATCTGTGATGGCACGGGGAATCTTTGATTATCATTCAGAAGCAATCGGCCAACTCGACGCAAAAATTTGGCAAAAATCGCATTTCAACCACATAATTTTCCGAATGCGCTTCAAGTTCCGAGTCGTTCGTGAATATTTTGATAATACTATGCAAATACTATGCCCCCGGGTCCAAACTTGGTCCAAACTAACATGTAGAAGCGGCAAGTTCGTTTCAAAGCAGGCTGTCCCCTTCAAGTTCACACCGGAGAATCCCCAATCCCTGTGTGATGCGCCACTTACCTTGTAATATCTTCCTCAAGTCCTCTTTGAGTTTTTGATGTGCCATCAATGCTGACCTGACACGAAAGTTGCCATCAAATGAGAGTCAAGACTTGCTTCAAACTCCCATCTCGTTCGTCTTTGGTTCTTTCCCGCTAGGCCGCACCTGAAACTGCGCACCTGGCTCCATAAATAATTGCACGGGCCTTTTCCATTTCCATGATCCCACGCACTCTCCACCTTGAATCGAAATGAAATCGAGTACGTCCGATTTCCGCTGCTGGCATCTCATCTGTGGCGGCTCGCTGGATGCTCGACTGACCTTGACAGTTCAATGCGACCCTTTGAATCCAACTAAACTTCAAGCCCAAGTGCTATTTGGGTCTTCTGACGTACATAGGTCAAACATGCGGCCTTCCGAATGCATGCCGGCGCAATTTCCTTTGTCAATTTGTGGCAGCAAACAGGCAAACAGCTTTCAAAGAATGCAGCATGCCAGCGACGTATCCACGGTGAAATTTCGACCGCCTCTCGACTGCAGGGTCAATATTCTCGCTAGGAGAGCAGTTCTCTGTCAGTTAACATCGCACCACGAAGCCTATACTCTCGCTGCAAAGCTCCAGTGCTCGCGGACTGGGACGCCAATTGCACACCAAAAGGAAAGCACTGATTTTGTTTGAAGCAATCATTCATTAATGAACAGGCACTGTCAGCGTCGGAGCCTGCTCGGAGGACCTGCCCGTCGACCCGAGAATTATGGCGCGACACGGTGACGGGGGAAGCAGCAATCTGTCAAAGACGTCGGATACAGCGCAGGTACCGCAGAAGGATGTTCCATGAAGGCAACCAAGAATCGTCAGAAAATTGCCATTGGCCAGCTCAGCATGTGTGGGATACGGTGACCTGCCATGTCGCTGTCAGGAGGAGTGAGAGTGCAAAAAAAAGAAGAAGAACAGACGCGTTCCGGGCATCGAAGTATCCAGAATCGGACCACTCGGCTCCTGCGCCACTTTTCGTCCGCGGCAGAAAAGGGAATGTACCTTTCTGGAAAGTGGCGCCTGACTGCGCCGTTTGAAGGCGGCTTCGTACAACATGAGGCGCGTTTGGATCCTGATTTTCTTCGCTTGTGCTTCTTGCCCTTTCCTCTCTCCTACGCGCCAACCCGACGATATGCACCCAACCACGGCTGAGCCCCTTCTAGCAGCCCATTTCGTCGGTGTCGTGCTCGCGACGATGTGCGCGTTCTGCTCTTCCATCCACGACTTCTTTTTTTGACCGTCACAAATTCTCCGCCGCGCTATCGCAGATTCTACGGCATAACCCTGGCGCAAGCGTTCGCGTACTATCGCGCGTACATGACCGACCCGCGACACATGAAGCTCATCGTACGCGTCTCTTATAGGGCTGTTTCCATTGCTTATTCTCTTCGACAGGTTGCTCTGCTTTTGTATGCGTTTGAATCTGATATACTGGCCGTATCGGACTGAGTTTTTTGCATCCAGACTCCTCGTCACGTCCCAAGTTTTCCTCGCCTTCACTTCGTTCTACGGCTATACCATTCGCGCGCGCGGTAACGAATCTGCGCTGCAGTACGTTTCAAGGTGTGTATCTTCCGCCGTTAGTTCCTTCTCGAAACCAATTCTCGGCATCGTCTAGACCTTTCAGTGTAAGCTCTGCTCATGATTTTGCATTTTGCGGAACCTTCATTCATTTCGCATAAGGCTTCCATGGCCGTCACGGCGAGTTTACTGACTCCCTGTGTCAATGTTCAATTTATTGTGTACCAGTCTGTAGTCGCGTTCACAGTTCAAATGTAGGATTTTTATCCGATCTGTCCTGCAATGCTAATAGATTTCTGCAGGATTTACGCGTATCGCGTCTGGCGTTGTTCGTATCTCTAACTCACAAATTTCGTCGCTCATGCAAATCAGTGAGCGCCGGTAACGCGTACCTTACGACCTCAATAGTGCGTTCATATTCTCCTTTTTGATTATTCTTATTAACCGAAACAGCTCGCTCTCGCGTTCATAGCGCTAGGTGGGTTCTCACCCTCCGATAACGACGTCCCGCTGACAACTTTGTCCCCGTACAAAGGAAGCGGAACAGGTACGCTTAATTCCATGATACTCTTTTGCGGTACACTGAATTTTCTTCAGCGATGACCGCCAAAACGTATTTCTTCCCACTTAACCTTGTGTGCCTTTGATTCGACAGTGTTTCCTAGAATCCGCAACCCGCGATGGGACGAAACGCGTGTCAGCAATGTAAGGCGTCCGATCCCGTGCTAACGTTACCTAGTGCTTAATTTGACGCCACACAGCTCCCCGCCGGGATTATCCTCGCGTCCACGGTGACGTGCGACCTGCTCATCGCGAGTGCGCAGGTGTGGCTTTTCCACCGCCACCGCCTGAAGCGGGGGAAACTGTTCTCGTTCTCGTTGAGGCGTCGGGGTCCCGCGAGCCCGAGCCCGAGCGCGCCGCCGTCCCCTGTGACGGAGTTGAGCAGCGCGCCGGAACCCGCAACATCTCGCGGCGGCTCGCGACGGGGGAGCCTGCTGTCGGGGATTACCGGCCTCGCGGGCTCGTGGCGGATGGGGTCGGGCTCGGGACCGGGTTCGACCATCACCACGCAGGCGGATAAAGAAGAGCACGGGGGCGCGGAAGAGTGTGAGGAGAGCGGAGATCACGACGGATGCCGGTGCGTGGACGTTAAATCTTCCGCGTAGAATCTTTGCTCACTTCTGGCCCAGCCTCGGCGCGCTCCTCACGACACTGACGGTTTTGGTCGTCAACGTCGGGCTGTTGACGAGGTGCGCCTCCACCTTTTCTTCCATCCACTTCCCAATTGACTCCCTTCCTCCCAGTCTGGATGCAACACTTTTCCTCGTCCTTGTCCGTCTGCTTCTCTTCCCTCAATGACAGACTTGATTAATTAACCACACCCCTACAGTTCCTCGTTTGTCCGAGTAACGGGACGTTTCTCGTCCCTTACATCCTCCTCAGCAACTGTGCGTCCTTCCGGTCTTCATTCACATTCCCTTTCATAATCAACCAACTTCTCTCTCGCAGGTTACGTGAACTCGTTCCTGAGCATGTACGTCACCTCCGCCCCGGTTCACTTCCCCGATCACTCACTCCTTCATTTCTTGGTACGGCAGCTTGAACTCGCGGCGCATCCTGCGCGACCTCGTTGAGAATCCGGAGCACTTCCCCGTCACGTTCGACTTCGCGCTACACACCGGCTGAGCGCGCGAGCACACTTGACCTTTGCGAACTTGTATCGATATCACTGGCCGGTCTCGTTTTTGTATCCAATCCTGTGGTATGTACTAAAGGAGGGAGCATCATGCAGGCGCGAGGTGAGGGAATGGAGTGGGTGGTGTAGATGTATCATTATACCTGTAATATAATCGACTACATACTGCTTTAGTATAATGTTTGTCCCATTGCCTCGTTCTCGGATAAACCCGACAGCGAAATAATATACCGTCTTCGTGTCGCCACATGCCCCGTATCTCCGATGGACCCCTCCCAGGCTGCAACGGTCATGCAACAAGAAATTTTCCCCCCGTTGGCGGCGCAGACTTAACACAGTAGAACTGTTTCACTAACTGGCTTGGACCAATGAGCACCGGCTACGAATCACAATTTCAAGGTTCAAATCCGAAATGCGCTTGAGATACAAGGCCAAAAGACTTTGCAGAATGTCTGTCACGGTCAACCGTGACTGGTACTCTCATTTTAACAGGTACGAATGCTGAACGCTCTTTGTTGCCGAAGATCGGCGGTCAAGTTCAATTTAATTCAACCGTGGGAACTAGTTTCAAATCAAGCACCGATCGTCCAAGGCAGATAAGTCGGGTTCTTTTATTGCCACAATTTAGAACCAAAGTCTAATGACCCACAGCTGCGTCTTTAGCATCCGTTCAAATGTTTGACTCCAGCTGGAGCTTTGAATAAACCCTCGAGGGTAACGGGATTAATATACAAGTGTGAACGATATCCTAGGAGTGCCATTTCTCAGCAGGCAGGTCTTAGAAACGGAGGCATCCTTGAAGGGTGTTCTTCTTTCCCAAATTGTTTTCAAGCTCCTTGAGAGCCCCGGTCGCGTCGCTCACATTCCCGATTATCTACCCTTGCTGAGTGTACTATATTATGTTGAAGCCCTTTATAGTGTCCGACAAGTCTCGAATTACATCAATCTCTCTCTCCTTGCCTTCAGCAGTACTGTGATTATAAGAGGTTGGGCCAAAGATCCGGCGAAGCGAGCTTCAGCAGTCGCCCCAAATTACCCCTTACAAATTGTTATTGAAATGTGGAGAAAGGCTCACCTGGCACGTTGACGTTGCAACTGCCACTCAGCTGGTGTTGAATCGTAGAGGCTTTCAAATCCAAGTGAAGCTACTCAGTATGAGGACGGGGACCAGTGGTGTTCTTGGTCGGCACACTGATACAATATCAATTCTGTCCGCTTTTCAACGACGCTCTGAGCGTAGTCTCGCGACCTGGTCCATCGTTGGCCCCGCAATCGCAACCGAGGTCAAATGTGCTGAATCAAAATGACCATGCTAATTTCTCACATTTGTATGTATCGTGTATAATCACTGGCTAGCAGAAAATAGATAATTATTTCCCGTCGAGGGAGATAACGCAAGTCCAGGTTCTAACAATTAAAGGTCGCGGGCAAGACATCTTTTAATGATGGCCCAGGCCGCCAAGACCGTTCTAACGAGCGAGGAGCTTTTTGGGGCTTCGAATGTTGTACCACTTTCGTGAGCTCCCTTCGCTGTTGGCATGCTTGTGCACAAGATCGTTGCCCGTCCCCTCGGTCTTGTGGTTTGTCTCATCATCTTCACTTATCCGGGGCAACTGTGTAGGTGCAGGCGTGGCGGTCTGTCGGTTTTCCCAGTTTTAGAAATAAGGGTAGCGCTACTGAGTAAGGAAGGCACCTGTCTTTGATTCATCGAATCGGTGGCCAAGTCCAACGGCGCAGCTCCAAGTTGGTCAGTGACTGCGGTATCATCCATTGTAATTCTCTTCTTCTTGGGGCTCGTGGGTATGATATTACCTGTTTGTGTGTGCTCAATCATCGTGCATAAACTGGACAGTAGAGAAACAACTGACCCAGGATCCCAAATCTGGATGTGGGCTGAACAGATGCTTCCGGGACATCTGAGTGCACCGGAAGGGGGGATTCGTCCGGAAGGTAAGACTCCGATTTAGGGTGCGAGTTAAACGGGTCGACTGCGTTTTCCATCGAGATGAGAGACCACGTAGATGTAGATAGTAGATGGAGGATCAAACGGCCGCCAGTTTGCGGTATTTAAGAGCCGAGGGTGAGGCTATAGCGTGCGGAATGTGGCCACACCCAGAAGCGCCGGCATGGTACACAGCAGACACGTTATATAATTCGCGGCTACCTTTTGTACCAATTGTTCCGGCTGTGGGTGCACCAACACGGGCATCAGAAAATATATAAATGGCAAGCCTTTCCGTTTTTTTATGCAACCTGATACCTTCGTATGCAGCTGTCTTGACAGATCAAATAACCAACCAGAATTGTGACTGTTGGGCTGAATTCAACGGAGTCCGTCGTCATTTAGCTTTGAGTTTCTGGATGGTACGGTTGCTAGTGCCGTCACTTACACGCGGGAACCGCATGCACAACGCAGTAAGAGACGCGTGTGCGGCGCTCCCTAGAAATAAGAAACGAACGAAGTCAGTGATAGGAAGAACAGAAAGGTGGCTACTTCACCGTCTTGTAGATTGCCCATGCATGGATAACCTCGACAAGGAATCGCGATTCGCGGGATTGTCAGATGAAAATTCAGGCAGTGTGCTCTCTCTCCTCTCACACTGAGGTTCGTTTCTGCTTGCATGATGAAGATCGGCGTTTACATGACTAAATTACCTGCCGAGTAAAACTTCCCTTGACTGCGAGTCGAAGTTTACACCGTGACCCGGCGATTTCAGCCCAGACGACTCGGAGGGCATCCCGGAAATCGAGAAGAAATCATTCCAACAGTGAATATGAAGGCAGTGACGCCTCGGTCTAGCAAAGTTTCAAAGCCAAAAAAGAGGCAAACGTAGTGGAAGTTCAAGATCAAGTTGCGTTTGATGCCAACTCTCGCTTATGATAGAAGTTTGGAAGCCGGGCCGAGCCCGGTCCGATACCACCCTTTCGCGGTCGCGAATTGAAAGTGGCAGTGGAAGGTGGGAAGCTCCCGGAATACTCAAGTTCTGGACGGCTTCGTCCACCGGTATCTTTCGGAATCTCAACCTGTCTTTGGCCAATGGTATTTGTGTTGGATTAGTGGCACGGCGAGCCATAGAGCCGACGGGCGGGCATCCGAGCCCGCCCGTGTCAACTGACTCCCCCGCGTCCTATACCGGACGCCACCATCTTTTCCCGTCTTTACCTATATATTGCCTACCTACCGCGAGTCGCTCCTCAGTTGCTCACTCTACCGTGCCCAACTGAGGTTCGTCTCTTGCTTACTTCCCTCTCATCTTTTACTCATATATTCTGTACCTTTAGCTATTCTATCTAACAGGTACACCAATACATAGTTGTTCACTCTACCGTGCCCAACTGAGCTATTCTATCTAACCCTGCTTTGGCTGTTACTGGTCTTAATGAGGTCTGTTTCCACTCAGAGCCATACACCAGGCTTGCATAGCATGATGGGATGTTACACCGAGGGAATCCGAGAGGTCAAGAAAAAAGTTTTTACGACCGGAAAGTTTCTATTTTCTCCCATGCGCAACGTTTGGTACGTCATACTCGCCGGTCCTTTCCGATCAAATCAATCATCCTTTGTGACAAACAAACACTGGTCCCTGTTTAAATACCGCCGTTTGCTGTCTGTTTCCCCCCAACTAGAACCCCCGGTACGGGTGCTCCTCTGCTCTCCCACTACAAGCTCAAACTCATATTCCATCTACCAGATGTCCCGATACCGACCAATTGAACGACTGGTGGAAGCTCGTGCGCGCCTCGAGGACGCAGAGGCCGAGAGCAGCCACGGTGACCCCGAGGAGCGCGCTGCCGTTGTCGAATCTGTTGCTCTTGCTCGCGCTCATGTCGCCGCGTCTTTTGACCCCGCCTATGCCCTCGCCCTTGCTACTGTGGATACTCTACTGGGGCACTTCCTCGGTTTCACTACCCACATGTCCCCCACGACTCGACAAACCCTCACGCACGCTCTTCTTGAGCCAACCTTCAATACCCTCGCACGTCACCTTGACAAATCCCTTGCGCCCGTTAACATGATTCTCGCCTTCCGCCGCGAGTGGCGCCGACTCCACCAGCTCCCCGATGCCTTGAACGGCAGGGTTGTACTCGCTGTCGCTCACGGCAAAGCGACGCTCGGCGAGGCCTTGGTGTTTCTAGATGACGGGGGTGTTCCGGACGCCACGATGGAGCTGTTTGTGAATAGCTGGCGGGATGCGTGTCGTGAAGTAGAGGCTGCACAGGCTCGTGGTACGTCACCAATCCTTCTGTTCCTCTAGCTGTCCATTCATTCTGCCTCAGGGGGAAGTGGTATGTCTTCCCTGACTTGCCAAATCCACCGCTTGGCCCTGTTCTGATCAGCCTATTGTGCGTCGGTTGTTTTTTCAGTACACACCATTTTCCAATGATTGGCTTAGTTACAGCGCCTCCATTTGACACGTCTATCAAGGGGTCGCCCGCCGGCTCCCCTGTCAATGAATTTGAGGAGTGTAGCGAGACAGGCAGTCGGTCGGTGGGGCGCACGCGCACGCCCGACTCTTCCGGCCACGATCTCCCCGTCGCCGCGTCCACGCCGGAACTCGAACCCGAACCCGAATCGGCTCCCTCCCGCCATGTGAGCCCGGCCCCCACGATCGCGCCCCCACCACCCCCCTCGCGTCACTTAGCATGGCCCCTGCACAAGGATGACACGCTTTTCCGGAGTGGTAGACCTACGGGTCTCAATATTTATGCACCTTTTTACAACGTGTTTCGGATGAGTGGGAAAATAATAATTAAGGCCTTAAAGTGCCCTTAAGGTTAAGCCCTCAACCCCTCTTAAGGTCTTATGGGTTGAGAAAACCTGAATTGAGGCCTTATGGACGGACACTGCACTGGAATGACTGGACTACCCGAACATGCTCTTCTCCGACTCTGGGTGTAGCTTAACACTTTGGGGGAATTGTAACCGTTGAGCCAACTTGTAGCGCACATTCCACTGCGATTGGACATGGTCACTTCAGGTAGATTTTGAAAGGCGTTTCTCAGAGATCTAACGATATTTTCCACGTTCAAGCGTTTTCTGAGTATATTCAGCTGTAGCAACAATGACCTTACTGATACTTTCGCAATACCGGATCCTTAAGCATTTTCTGAATAATCTCCCTCGTGAGCATTAGCGAAACACTCGCCCCAGCTTGATGCCAGGATCCTGCCGCAGAACAGCGGGGCATCGCCTCCATAACCTGAATAATGCCGTCCATGGCCGGCAAGACCCCATGCACGAAGCGCGGTCGCCCCCCGCCGAAATCAACCTCATACACGCCATGCCGCAGCCACGAGGTGACTAGGGTGTTCCGCCTCCCAATGAACCAGGCCCACATCCGGCGCAAGTCCAGATCGAACGCCATCTCGTGCAGGAGTGCCCCGACGCGCTCCGGCGTGAAGTCCCCCACCATCTCGCGGATCGTGCGCGCCAGCTGCGGGAGGGAACACCGGGCCGTCCCGCTTACGCGGCCCACCACGATAGGCGACCCCAGCGCATGCGCGCCAAGCGGCGGCGTCACGCGGTCGCGCACGCCCAAGGCAACATTGAAGTGGAACTGTTCCCCAGGACTGTTCGGCGCGCGCGCGCGGATGAGCACGGACCACAGGTGCGCCTGCAGCGCGTCGAAGTGGCTGATGGGCTGCCCCGGTGATGCAGCAGCCGCCCTGATGCGCGTTAGCTCGGCCGCGCTGAAGTACAGTAGGAAATTGGCGACAGGCCCTTGCAGGTCCCTCCAGGGGATAGGCTGACCGAGCTCGATATTCGTGAGCGACGCGAGGTGGGGAGGGACTTTCGTCGATTCCAGGGCACCCGGCGGGCAGCCGTCTGCCGACGCCCACCAGTCGTACCGGTGAATCAGAAGCTTGCGTGCGATCTTGAGAATTTGCGGGTCGGGAGAAGCTGCGTCGATGTCGCCTGCCGCCGCCTGGTCAAGAGCGGCGGGCGAAAAGCTTGGTGCTAAGGCTGGGAGTGGGAGATTTTGTACCAGAGCACGGTTGACGACCGCCCAATCATGGACGAATGTCGTCAGGGATTGGGCGTCGGCGAGCGGGTGAGATGACTTAAGCGCCACAACAACGCCGCCGCACTTGAAACTCGTCACTTGCACTACCAAGGACGGTAATCCCGTGAAGTCACCGCCGTTGTGGGACTCGGATGCGAGCGCAGGGCTGCAGGGCAGCAGATTCAAGGCACCTATGGACGTAATGTCGAGCGCGGCGAAACCAGAGGTGCGCTCTTCCCCTGAGGGAAAGAGGGTCACGACATCCTCCTCGCTGCTCGCCTCGACAAACTCGACTCCGGGGTCCGTAGGCGCGCCGTAGGTCACTTGGAGGCGACCAGACCGGGACGTGTGGTTTCCTCCAGGAATGTAGGTGGTGTTTTTCAATTGACCTGCCCAGTGTGGATACGCGTTCAAAGTTTTTGCCAGAGATCGTCTGAGCTGTACTGGGGAGAGGGCGGATTTCCCATGGTCTGTCGGCAGGTCGTAAACCCATGCAGCAGCAGTGGCGTCAAAATTTCCTGCTGCAGCATCCAAGATGGAAAGTTCAACGGTGCGAGTAGAAGCCCGTTCTTCAGGAAAGACACGGCTTGAGCTGGTCGGGATGATCCGGGTCATGATAGTCTGTTTCTTGGGTCGAAATGAGACAATCGCAAGTCTTTATGTAGGATCGGTGGCGTCGGGTATCGTGGCTGAATGATTCAGCGCCTCGTTATGTCGCGACGATGGGTTGGATGATTCAGCGTTGCTTGCCAATGACTCTGGGACTACTCCGTGTGCTGAGGCATGGGCGCCGACCCGACTGAGAGGCGGTGCATCCTGTGCAGCGTGTCGAGACCCGGGCTGCCCCCTTGACAAGGACCTTGAACACCTCGCTTGATCCGGGCTAACTTGTTTTGAAACTGGCGACACGGTCCTTCTAGTCTGAATGTTTCAAGTTTGTAAGATGTCTAAGCAGAAATAGCATTGAATCACAGAATTATGTATACCGTCGCGGTGTCGTCCGCAGCTGGCTGGCGCGCACTTGGAGGTGCAGATAGACTCAATGCCGGAAGGAAAATCGTGGATTTGAGCTACGAGACCTTCCATGGACCATATATAATCAGCTTTCCGAGCCAGCAATGTAAAGCTGAACTTGAAATTGACTGCCGCCGTCCACGACAACACTGGCACCTTCAGAATTGAGAGGCCAAAGAGGGTCGTTGTTGTACTGGATGAGGATATGAAACTTGAATGGGTCGCCGCGGCAGGGCCAAACTCCTGTCTTTTTTGGACAAGGCTCTGGCGGCATACACCGTTCTTGTCGTCCACGTCGCCTTCCGATTCGCCCTCATGTTTTCCATCACGCGCATCGACATCGCTGCGCACCCGGTCAGCTGCGTCGGCTCTCATATTTTGGACGGTTACCAACGCTGTTCGCAGCCCTCGTCTCCCCTCCGCCCATTCAGCATAAATTCGCATCGCGCCGGGCGCCGCCCTCATACTCAACCCATCCTTACCGCTTCATCGCCGCCCACTTCTGTCTTCCGCCAAACACCAGACCTAAGCAGGAAGCGGATGGGGAGACTTGCCAACGCCCAAACCGGTGATACGCTTTGCTATCACAGCCGCAAACGGCCACCGACACTCACGTTGCCTGGCGGATTCTGTTTGTGGCTTGCTTCCCCTTGCATCCGTTGTTTTACCGGGCGATGGATGTGGCAGGTGAGGATTGGGAATGGTTTTGGGGGTCAAGTTTGGCCGATTTTTTCGATGCCATGCATCTCATTACCTTTTCCCTTCCCTTCGAATTCTCTGAGCACGATGTACTCCCGAATATTATCTTCTGTATCCTCCACCTCTGTACCAAAGATATTTTTCCCTCAGATATTATCACTGTATTGAAGGGCTCCTGCCAAATTCGGATAACCGGCGTCAAATCCGTTTCTGACTTAAGCTTGTACGCGTCCTTTGTACGCGCGTCGCCTTCCAGCACTTTCTCTGCGCAGCCCCGTCTCTTTGTGACTCTTATGCTCAAGCTGCCCTTTATCCTCGCCTGACTCTGAACTTACACCTTACCTTGACGTCTTCTGCGACCTACCCCGACTTTTGCACACGACGATGCATTTGACCTTTGTTACCGATCTTGGGCAGTCCTACGCGATGGAAATCGACCCTGGCATGGAGCTCGAGAATGTCATGGCCTTGCTGGAGGCAGAGGTGCGTTCTCGTTCATCCATTTGAGTTGCTTTGTTTTACGCCCACATCCAGTCAGAAATTCCCATTGCGGAGCAAAGCATATCGCACAACGGACGAGACCTCAATACCCCCAAGTCGACCTTGCGCGATCTGGGTGTCACTGGGGACGCGATGCTGCAGCTGCGGCGCAAGGTGCCTAACGTCGCGGGAAGGTGGTTACCGAGATACAGCAGCGGTTCTTTATTTGACAGCCTTTCAGAGCAGTAGAGCACGACTCTGAAATGATGCGCCTGCAAATACTCGGCGACCCCGACCTTATGCGCCAATTGCGAGAAGTCCGCTTCAGATTAACTTCTCAAAGACACAAACCTCATCTTCTCTCATAGACCCAGCCCGAGCTCGCAGAGGCCGCCCAGGTCAACCCTCCGCGGTTCGCAGAGCTCCTGCGGCAGACGCGCGACCGCAACATGAACGCCGAGCTGCAGCGCCAACGCGAGATCGAGCACCTCAACGCGGACCCGTTCGACGTCGAGGCGCAGCGGCGCATCGAGGAGGCGATCCGCCAGCAGGCCGTGCTCGAGAATATGGAGCATGCGCTGGAGTACTCCCCGGAGAGCTTCGGTCGGGTGACGATGCTCTAGTGCGTATTTTCCCTGTCAGTGCTGGCCTCACGCTCATCTTGCCTTCAGTATTCCGGTCGAGGTGAATTCACGGCCGGTGACTGCGTTCGTGGACAGCGGAGCGCAGCAGACTATCAGTGAGCAACGTTGCCTTTTCAAAAGCCCTACTCATTTCTCGCAGTGAGTCCTGAATGCGCCGAGGCATGCGGGTAAGCTTGACCGGATTTTATCTCGACGCAAAGCTAACTAATCCCCAGCATAATGCGTCTCCTAGACCAACGCTTCTCCGGCATCGCGCGCGGCGTCGGCACCGCCAAAATCCTCGGCCGCGTGCACAGCGCGCAGCTCAAGCTCGCGGACCTGCACCTCCCGTGCTCTATCACCGTCATGGAGGGCCGCGACGTCGACCTCCTCCTCGGGCTCGACATGCTCAAGGCGCACCAGGCGTGCATCGACCTCCAGAAGAACGTCCTCCGCATCCAGGGCCGCGAGGTCAAGTTCCTCTCCGAGCACGAGCTGCCCGAGAAGGCGCGCGATAAGCCCGAGATGACGCCGGAGGAGGCGGCGGCGGCGCGTGCTGGTGCGGGCCCGTCCGGGGGTGCTGGGACGTCAGCTGCGCCTGCGCCGCCCGCGCCGTTTCCCGGTGGCGGGCATACGCTCGGCGCCGCACCAAGAGCTGCACCGCCGCCGCGCGCACCAGCGCCCAGTACGTCGCATCCGGAGGAGCACATCCGCATCCTCATGGACCTCGGCGCGACGCGGGAGGTTGCAATCAGCAGTCTCGACGCCGCCGGGGGCAACATCGACGTCGCCGCGTCGCTGCTGTTCTAGTTCCCGCTTTCGAGTTTCCGTTTTGCCGCTCTCCCAGTTGCGATCTACAAAATATATTTATAGGGGTAACCGTGCTCGAGATTTCCATGCATGTAATTGTGTATTGTACAATATTGTCTTCGAAACCAAAAAAAAAATACAGACTATAGAGTAACACGGAGGAGTACACGGAGGAGGAGAGTCGGATGTCAGATGAGGGAGACGCGCGTGCGGACGAGGCCGCCGCGCCAGTTGCGCGAGCCCGCGGAGCGGAGGTGCGCCCACTCGGCTTGCATGCGCGAAAACGCGTCCTGGATGTGCTCGGGGCGCAGCGCGGTGCGCGCCTCGGGCGGGGGGAGGAACAGCGTGTTGACGGGGAGCGCGGCCGCCGTGTCCGCGTCGCGGTCCGGCGACTCCTCGCGCCGGCGCTTCTCCACGCCGCCCGCGACGGCGAGCGCCTTGCGCTTCCCGAGAGAGGGGGACGCGTACTCCTCGCGCAGGTGCGAGTCCTCGAGCGACTTTTTCACGGTGAGGCCTGCGAGGGTGAGGGAGCGGACCATCTCGAAGGCGAGGAAGCCGACGATGTCGACGGTGTCGTCGCCGGCTTTGAGGTCAAGGTGCGTGGGGAGGTTAAGAAACTCGCGGAAGCGCTTGGCTGGGAGGGTGTTAGTTGGTGCGTATGCGTGAGAGAAGGGTTAGAGCAGACCTTTGCGGTAGGTGAAGGAGGCTTGGCGGCAGTCGGAGTAGTGCTGGTATTCTTCGCGGGTCATCTGTCGCGTTGCATCGTCGGCTTCCTGGGGGTCGTGTCAGTGAGACGATTCGTATACTGGCGGTCAAATGGTGATTCCAGACGCCGCACGCATTCGGTGGTGCAGACAGCGCGGGGCACGAAGAACGCCAGACCGGTATCTGCAGACCCCGGGACAGTCTCACAGGCGGTATTTGTCCTTCGACCGTCGTTGTGCCCCCGTTATCCTCATTGCACATCGGACCCAGTTTGGGACGAAGTATTTGGTTTCCACTGTCTTCTGCGTGCAGGAAGAGAGAGATGGCTTACCTTCAAACGCATCAACGACGCTTCGTGGGCCTCCATATCATCTTCGTCCTCTTCATCGTCAGACTGGTGCCCACTCTGCTTGAGAACCTCGGAATAGATCGTCGTGATTTCCCAAGGAAGCTTAATGGTGATTTTCTGCGCCTTGGTCGTCAGTTTCTCTGCCCCAGTGTCAGCACTCTGAAACGTTTAGAGCAAAAGTACACACCATCTCCCCCGTCCTCCAATGTCTCGACCTCCACGCCTCCGCCGCCGTCGCCACCAGAGTCCTTCGCGTGCTTCCGCACGTCTTTCCACGAGAGATACGTTCGCAGTCGGTTGACCTTGCCCCGGTCGTGTCGAATGAGGAATATGAGATCCTCTGCGGATAGATAGCGCGCGCCGCGACGCGTGGCGAGCGCTCGTGCTTGTACAATCTGCACAAATTCATTTATTCAGTTCCCGCACCTCGTTCGCGTTAGGTTTTTCCTACCAGCTCAATAATTTGACCGCGGACAATGTCCTCCACTAGATTTACGGTCTCCGAGTTGGGGTCTTGGACCTCTCCGAACACGAACATCTGCAAACCTACTCAGTTCCTTGAAACCGCGGTATGTTAAGTCTTGTACCATCTGAGAGATTTCCTGGGTGTACTTGTACTCTCTGATGAGAATACCACTGTCGAACAGAGTTCCTTTCCTCGCAGCCATCCTGAATTCATGCAGACAGTAGACGCAGTGGGAGTCCGGAACAGGAAGTGAACCAAACAGAAACCAAATAGAGAATTAATTCCTTCCGCTGACCATCTACAAAATGCCTGTCGCGTCCGTGCTCTCTCTTGGATCTCTCTCCGACGCTCATCCTTAGCTTCCAGAGTACCAAAAACCTCATGGGCGGACGAGCTCGATGAAGCCGGTCAGTCCGCCACTTTTTCTCGGGCAAGAATTCTTGCTTGACCTTGCGCAGAGACCCCCAAGGACGACACCCCGAAAAACGAGGACTTCACCGACGAAAACGGCATCCGGACGACGATCGAATACACCGTGAATGAAGCTGGCAAGAAAGTCAAGGTATGTGCGCTGCCGCTCTGACTCAGCCCATGCAAACTGTGCGCTAGATCACCCGGCGGAGCAAGCGGGTGCTGCAAAAGTCCGTTGTGGACCACACCGTTGCCGAGCGGCTCAAATGGGCCAAGTTCGGGCACGAGAAGGGCAAGCCAGCAGGGCCGGACCGTGCGACGACGACTGTGGGCGAGAACGTGGCCTTGAAAATTAGCGCGGGCAATAAGGTGCGTTGTGGCCATTCGCCGCATTGTTTCTTTCTGTCTGACCTATGCGTATCTAGCACAACGAGGCCGAAAAGGTGGAGGAGGAGACCACAAAGTCGAAGCTCGCAAAGGCGGGCGCGGGCAAGGTTATCTGTCGGCTGTGCAAGGGCGAGCATTTCACCGCCAAGTGCCCGCACAAGGAGGCACTCGCAGGGCTCGAAGCCGGTGCGTAACGTTGACTCAATCTTCTCAATTTTCTGATTTTACTGCCGTGCAGACGCCGCGGACGAAGACACGCCGGCAGAGGCGTCCGCGCCGTCAATGGGAGCGGCCAGCGGGTCGGGCAAGTACGTGCCCATCTGGCTGCGGCCGGGCGCGAAGGGCAAGGAGCCGTCCAGCGGCAGCGGCATGGGCCGCGACGAGCTGCCGACGCTTCGCGTTACGAATCTCTCGGAGGACACGCAGGAGAACGACCTGCGCGAGCTCTTCGGCATCTTCGGGCGCGTGGCGCGCGTGTTCGTCGGCCGCGACCGGGAGACCGGCGCAGGCAAGGGCTTTGCATTCGTCAGCTTCGAGGAGCGCTCCGTCGCGCAGAAGGCGATGGAGAAGGTGAACGGCAAGGGGTACGACAATCTCATTTTGAGCGTACAGTGGAGTCGTAAGTTCGGTTTCTGCCTTCCGTCGCGCTGGTTCGCTGATTTGGTTTTTACCAGAACCGAGGCCAGAGAAATGAGGGGTTGTTTTTCTACCGGCCATTGTACATTGCTTATGGAACATGCTTGTGTTTCATCTGCCTCGATTGGATTTCGACCTTTTTTGGCGGATTTGAGTGAAATGGACGATACTTGAGTGATGCAGTATCGACTGACTGACGGGTCCGACAGCTCACTCCGTCGGGTCCGATAGCTAGAGGCTCCGTACTCACAACCTTTCTAGCGCTTCAATCTGCGGCTGGCGAGCCTATCATATCCCGTCCGACCCCGCTGTCCGGTCCAGTCCGGCACTGCTTGCGCTACTCGCGATCCTCGTATGCTTCTCCGAAAACGCCTACCCCATCGACCGGATTATGTCGCCTCCGCTCTCGCCACCGAGGGCATTCCCACCGTCCTACAAACATTCCATCTCGGGTACACCCCGAACGCACCATCGACGCGTTCTCGGAGTACGTCCCCTTCACGCGCTGCCAAGACTACCCCCCAGCAGGTGCAGCTATGCATTGCCGCTGCTCGTCGTGCACATGGCCCATGGGCTCGACTGCTCGTTCCTGTCCTAGTCTCATGCACCGTCGGAAAAAAACATTTGCCCGTAGTTTGATTCAGCTCTAGGCTGAGCTTCTATCTTCTGCGTGCAATTGCCCAGGTCGTATCTGTAATGGGCAACGGCTCCACAGACGCGCACATTGAGGGCGGCGTCATGGTGGGGAATTTGCCTTCTGGAATCTCTTTGCCTGGCTCGCTCCCTTTGTGCTTTTTCCCTGACTGAGTGCACTCCGTCACCCTTGTCCCAGGCGAAGTGTGGTCTGGCAGCTGTAGATGCGACCGTTACAGACAGATATAGGGAATTTACAATGGCATGGACGGTACAAGCAAACAGATCATACAAGGTAAACGAATCATAGAGCATGGATCAGTATTCTTGGAAAGTTTCCATGTATACATGGGTTCTCCCAGTGAGTAAACCAAGTCCTAGCTTGTAGTCCGTGAATACCAAGAGAAGATTGTAAAACCAACTCCCCTCCATCATGACTTTGTGGGCGGCGTCTCGAGACATGACTGCGTCGCGTGTGCCGGCTCGCACAGCCGAATCGACCCGCTTTACCATCTCCTCTAGAGATTGGTAGTGCGCGCCGAAGATGTCGCAATGGAGTTTTGCCTTCGTCACGAAAGTCGGGAGGTCGTCACGTAGCTGCACGAATTCTGCGCGGCGGAGCCCCAAGACCCATACGAACCATCCATTGGTTCCCCTGCAGGCGGCGCAGCTCCTCCGCTACCACACCCTCCGTCGTCTCCCAACACGACTTCAGGTTTGTGATATTCTCTCGCAGCTTTTCGTACTGTTCTTTGAAAGTGCGAAGAGCAGACTCGGGCTTGGCAGCGCGGGGTAGTCCTAGGATTTCGATGGTCCGGTTGGCAGCACGACAGCAACAAGCCAGGTATTTGTTACATGCCCGACTCGTTGTTAAAACGGCTTCGAAGAATGCAACGTGTGCGAAGTAGAGATCGTTGAGACTGGGGGCCTGGTACGACCAGAGATGATTTCGGGAATGGAGGCCCTCGAAGTCTCTGCCCCGGCGCGGGCGATCTCGTCCACAAGTTTCAGTACGGATTCTGGACCTGCGTTTTCGAGCTTTGGCTGTTGCCGATAGCGAGTCAGACAGGAAAGGCGGAGATAGGGACAAGCGTACCTTTGAACCTTCTCCATGGAGCCTCGACAGGACGGAGCGATCTGATGGGATCATAAATATCAAGCCCAGAAAGGGAAAAGTCCGAAGCTCCAGAAAGGAACTCGAGAACTATCCAATGAGTTCAATCTGATGCATAGAGAGTCTGAAAATGAAAAGACGAGACGCTGATGCAATTGCAGTACGTACAGAGGCAGTGTTCTGCCGACGTCTCGGCCGGACAAAGTTGGCATCAAAACGCGACCTGTCCTCAACTTTCATGTCTAGCTTGCCCAACTCTTACCTGAGACTCTGGTAATCAACCACCTCGAGTCGACCCATGGTATTCGAGCATCAAGCTCTTCCGGCGCTCGCTGAACCCAGAACACTACTACATACCTGAATCGAATCTTGGTGTAACATGTGCTTGCGAAACCGCGACGCCCACCAGCGCCCACCGCATGCTTGCAGCCCTATGGTTCTGACACCAGCTGGCAACGAGTCTCACTACATCAGAGAATCGATAGCCATCGCTGATACAGGCTGATAGGCTTAAATCACCCAGATTCATATCATACCCAAGTCGTTCGCTTATTTCAAAGACATAAAAGCCAGTGAGTGAGGCGCGATTC
The DNA here is from genome assembly GCA_029203975.1 of Mycena vitilis. Taxonomy (NCBI): domain Eukaryota; kingdom Fungi; phylum Basidiomycota; class Agaricomycetes; order Agaricales; family Mycenaceae; genus Mycena; species Mycena vitilis. The sequence continues at coordinate 104,648 of JARGYF010000132.1, forward strand.
TACTAATTGCTTGAAAATCCTCGCCATAATGAAATTTCTCTCTTCCGCATTCATTTCTCTCACTCTCGCTGCGCTGGTAGCGGCGACAAATAACGCTCGGTATGGCGGTCAGAATGCACTTTTAATCAAATCACTATAAAATGTCTGTTTTCATCGTAAAATGTCGAAATTGCACTTACAATGTTGAGAAAACACAACTTCGTTCACTTTGAGAGTGAGAAGCTTCAGTTAGCTAGAATTCCATGTCCGAGTTCAACAATGTGTACTCCAACTTCGGGTCTCAAAAGTTGTGTAAACTTTCTGTTCGAGAAAGTTTGTATAAAATGTCTGAAAACCAAAGTTTGTGTAAAGTTGAGCGCCGTAGAATTGTATGAAGTCGGCGGTGAAGACTTCGTATAAAGTTTGTGTGGCGGTATCGGTGATGGGTGGCGGTGCCGGCACAGTGCGGATCAGTTCGGCGCAGTCGGCATCGAGCCCTTCCCTCTGTCTATGGATTTGAATCCATCCGGGAGCCAAATCCGAGAGCTTTGGAGGGTTGGATTACCGATCTGAATCCCATCCACGGTGGTGCTGATGGCCCCGAAACATGTCCTCTATCCGGCCCGTGATGCCATCACTCTCCCATCGGTGATACCGCCGGGCTCACTTATTACAAAGTCTTCACGGCGACTATGCACAATTCTTCCCGACGACTTTATACACCTGAACTTGGGCTTGACTCTATACAATTTTGTTTTTCCAGACATTTTATACAAAGTTTCTCGGACAGAAAGTGTATACAAAGTTCGAGCTCCGAAGTTGAACTACACAGTCTCGATGTCGTTGAATGAACTGAGGCTTTCCCGCCGGAACTGAACAAAGTTGTGTTTTTCCAACTTTGTAAGTGAAATTTTCACATTCTACGATCGAAACTCAGAGTTTATAACAATTTTATTAAAAGTGCATTCCGACCGCCATAGCTCGGAGCCCCCCTGCCAATGCTCTCCAGAAGCGGTCCGAAAAGTGCAGTATTACAGGAGACGGCTCTCGATGTCGGCGGTCTCCCAGCCTTTCTGCGGACGTCATCGGCGAATTTGCCATTGGCACGGTACGTCTATTCGAGTTGTTCATAGCACCAGCCAACTTATGTTTGTAACGATTACAGACACAGACATTTACTTGCTTCTCGATCGGAGACAGCGTAGAGGGCGATGTGTATGCCGGGTCCTTTTTGTGTGCGGAGGCCTACTCTGACTATCCGACTCCTCCAGCGTCTGGGATAAGACGACGGTCACCATCGGGGGGAAGGCGATACCATGCTTCGTGTCTGACACGCTCACGGCGCTCCCATGTCCCGGTGAGTCTTATTGACACAAAGTTCAAAGGATGCTTTAAAGCTCTCCACAGGTGGACTACCACAGTGCTGACCCGAACATTCTCAACCTATTTATTGAGGAAAGAAGAGATGTCGAACTAGGGCGATAATCTTGCTCATTCTCTTCTTCCTGCCAACGGTCGACTTCTAGTGATATGGAGGTTAATGTTTATATACAGAGCAACTTAGAGTAATTCTGGGCGTACACACTTCTGTTTGAATTCACCAACGGCTGGTTTCCGCCTGAAAGCACTCGAAACCTTGGATGACCTCCTCCGACAAGCGCCAACGAGAGAGCGTTGGAAGCACATATCGTTTACTCGAACTCAGCTGATGCACAGCGGTGCAAGCAAAGATACAATGTTATCTTTCTTGTAGGCCGTTTGGCTCGGGACCCTGTCTTACATCTTCGTTCCCCTTTTTTAATTCGACCGCTCTACGAATCGTAGCCGCATCCGGTGGTGCCATCCGTCATGGTGGGGACAGAGCCTAATACTCAGACCAATTTCCTCCCAGTCAGCTTGCTCAAACAAACAAACAAACAGAAATTACACTTGTACATTGTGATTCAACTCAAATCCATCGCGTCGTCCTCCCGCTCCTCCGCCCTCGCCTTCATCGCTTGGCCCTCGCTCAAAAACCTCGCGTTATTTTCCGCCGTGGTCGACTACGGCCATCCGTTCTTTAGCACATAGAGAGAAGCAAATTAAGACCACGCACAACAAAAATGGGCGGCCACTCCGCACGCTGGATCCCCTCCTCCTCGCTCTGTCTGCGGCTGTACAACAGCAGGTACGGCCCCGCGCCGAGGTGTAGCCCCGCCGGGTCCGATAGGACAACGTCCTCCGAGACCTGTGGATATTTAGTGAGTATTGAGTAGCGTTTCGTGGTGAGTGTGGGAGACGAGGAGGGAGGGGAGAGAGAGATAACGCACCTCAGTAACAGTGTAATCGACAGTCTTCCACCACGTCCCCTTGTCGTGGACGTACGAGTAGATGTGCTTCCGCCCGGGGAGACCCGTATGTACCAGGACCGCACGCAAATCGTACTACAGCGCCAATCAGTCGGTCAGTCATGGTATCCGTGCATTTCGACAGGGGTGGCATACAGGATAACATTGCAGCTCAGGGTTCTCCCATAACACATCGAGCTCGGATTGCAGACCCAGGACTTTCTCGTCGATCGCTACAAGACACACCGTCAGATCAGTACATCTGTGACGGAAAGAGACGGGACGTGAACGTACCAGCAACCTCCCCCTCGAGCTTCTTGAGCGTGTTCTTGAGCTTGGTCGCCATGGTCCTGAGCATGGCTAACCGCTCCGGACTGTCGCACTGCGCGACACGCTCGCAATAGTCGATCGAGCCGCGCAGGTTCTCGAACGTGTCTTGGTCCTGCATTGACAAGCCGAAGTGAGCTTCTCGCTTAACAAGAGCATCTACGCACCTCAAACCGTGTCAACGCCTTCTTCTTGTTCCTCAGCTCCTCCACCTCCGTCCTGAACTGCCGCTCCGCCAACCGCGTCTCGTTCGCCAGGTCCAGATTCACCTCCATGAACTGGTCCATGTACACGCACTTGGGGAAAACGAACGGCTCCGCGCCGCCCGTACCCGTATGCGGAGTCGGATTCGGATTCACGCTGATCTCAAACGACACCATCTCCGACGCGTGCTGGATGAGCTGGTGCTCCGAGCTGCCGTCCGCGTGGACAGTGTTGAGCGTCGCCGACAGCCGCGCGACGAGCTCGTTCTCGCCGGCGGGAGCGCCGGGGTCGATGTGCACGGACACGACGTGCCCGACGTCGGGCTCGTACGTGCGCACGGGAGGGCCGGTGGGCGGGAGGTGGATCATGCCGTAGGTGAAGTGGAAGAGTTTGTTGAGGCCCCTGCCCAGGCGTGAGTATGAGGAAAGAGGGATGGGGGAAGGACTGACGGCGCCGCCTCGATCTTTTGCAGGTCGAGCTCACTTTGCAGCAGTCTCACCACGCGCTCGAGGAAGTCTGTGATCCCGTTAATTTGCCGTGTCCATAAAAACGGAAATCGCACCCTTTGATATCTTCCCCACCGAATCCGTCTGTGTCAAGGGCGCAGTCTCCCATGCTTTGAGCAGGTCCGCGTCAATGATGACATTCATCGCCCCATGGTCCAGCGCCGTGAACATTTCGATGAGTGTCCACAGCGCCCACTCTGTAACGCATTTAGCTATCAAAGGCGATATGAGATGAGGCGGCACGCATACCGGGATTAGACCGGAATGTTTCGCCCTGGTGGAGGTGCAGTTTCGAGCAGCGCTGGCGGACTTGGGGGATGTGGAAAAGGCATTGAATGACCTTGTGCGCGTTATGATGTGAACGGTTCTACTTGGTTTAAAAAAAAAAGACGCACCAAAGCTGCATACGCCTTCCCCGCTGCGTCTGCCCGCAGCGCGACAGGACTACATACCACAAACACTCATCAGTCTGGGCGCAATGATACATTCGGCCACACACCGGCCGCCCTCGCGCTGGGTGAAATCCTCATTGGGGATCGTATCCGACTCCTCCGCCGCAAAGTCATTCCAGCTCGCTTGCATAACCTCCTTGAGCTGATCGTCCTCGGACTTGACGTCAACCACAGGCTGGTTGCTGCGGACCATCTGCCACGCGGGGTCCGGGGAGCGCGTCGTCGCGCGGAATCGCGTGTCCATCGGAAGGTCGTCGTCGTCGTCCTTCGTCAGGTCAATCACAGTTTGCTCGACCGCGCGCTTCTTCCCATCGCCGTCCGGGAAAAGGTAGCCAAAATCCTGCTTGATGCTTTTGAGGCTCTCCTCGCGGCTGCGCTCCTCCGGGTCGTCGACGACGCCGTTGAGAAGGTTGTCCGCCGCCTTGTCCATGTTACCGTCATGCTTGCGCAGGATGCGCAGTGCGAGGTCGTAGTCGGTGCCGGTGATCTCTGCAAGTGTTTTCCCGTCTTCTTGCTCCTTGGCGGACATCCACTCCTTGACTTCGTCCGGCGGCAGGGGCTGCCTCTCCGCCTCGTGCCGTGCTACCTCGGGCTTGAGTTGCATGGATGTATAAAGTGTGTTCGATTAGGCGCTGGACCGAGGGCGGAGGACCAGGAGATGGGGGCAAACAAGCGAGATGATGAGTGACCGTCACAACACACGATCACATGATCGTCTTGCGTCCTGGCGCGTCGGCGGCGAGGATGGAAGACAAGCGGGGAAATGATACGGAGCGAATGCACCTCGCTTGGAAGTGAATATTTACCTCGCAATCCGCGAGGACGATACTTCGTAGGCCCAGAATGTCCCGCGGCAGACATGGAACCAAGCAGCACGAATCTTTTCCCAGACGTTGCGCGCCGCCAAATCGACAAAGGTGAGTTATAACAACCCTGCGGCGCACCTGAAGCCGCACGCCACGGCAGAAGGTGAGCAAAGAGGCACAATGCAAGGCTTCAAGGGAGTTGTGTACACTTATATCTCCCCGGGGTGTGCCAGGATCTACGTATTGAGGCGGTTTTAGCCAGAAAAGTAAGCCCTGCATGATGTCAACATCTGTTTGCATGGGATGCGCGTCCGGGGGGGGCTTTGAATCTCGCCTCTCGAGATGTGGGCCTTGGCGGGTTCATGTGGCCGCTTGAAGCCGTTGGCGGTCGCCGTTCACCAAGCCAGAGAAAAAATGAAGAGGTAGGGAAACTTGAAGAGCCTCAGAGAATTGCGAAAGCGAGCTGAAGACCGAGTCCTCGATCACAAGATTGTGATTTTTTTGGCATGAATTTCAAGTCAATGCGGTTATTGAGCGTGGATTAGACAAGATGATCCAGACTTCAAGAGGGTGCATGAGCGCATTTGGAGGCTTTTCCCCCAAGATTGGCGCGTTTCGTCGCGTCGCCTGGGTCGAAGAAGGAGAGAGACTCTGGAGGTAGGAGCGAGTGTTTGGTGCTGCTTGGTACCGCTCACGTGGTCAACCGTCTGAGTTGTCAACAATTTGAGTCTGTCTCTCCCAACACTGTTGCTTGTAATCTCGTTCCCAGATGTTATGGCGGTGGCTCGCTGCGCTCGCCGGACGGAAATCTAACCGGGGATGTTCAAATGTTGACTTGGCAGAATTTGATGAGAAAACGTACCAGAGATCAGTTATAGGGCAGCAACCCCACTCTGATTTCGCATCAAGATCTGCCAAGTCAACATCTGAACATCCCCGTTTGGGCGACTTGGATTTCTTTCTGCCCCGCGAGCGCAGCGAGCGGGCTGCCCTATATCGTCTGGGAACGAGACTATGTTGCTTGTAGTCTGTGCACAAATTCCGAAGACACCCAACTGCACCGTGACATGGATGTCCCGTCCCGAGCCGTCGGGCGCCAGACGCAGACAATTGTGTCGATTCTCTGCCGGACTTGCTTGGCTTTCTTGCCGTTTTGTCAACCTTCACGCGCAATCCAAACTTCACACGTCCTAGAAGTTTTCTCGCATTGCTGTCAAGTATCAACGAGATACAAGCGAGATATCGCGAGATATCGCGAGATATCGCGACGATATCGAGATACAAGCGAGATATCGCGAGATATCGCGAGATATCGCGACGATATCACGCCGCGCCGTCGTTATAAAACCGCCGGGCGACATCCTTGAACCTGAGCCAATTACCACACCTCAACCAATCTCAGCGGTTCTTGCGTTGCGCTATCCTGAACTTGCACAGTCGATTCTTGAAGTTACAGGACATTTTATGCGTACCTTCGGGCTGGCCTGGAACCCAAATATTCTCGGCAGATGCAAGGGTCCAGGTGATGCTCTTTCGGGCCCTTCACTTCGTCGAGGGATATACTCAAAACTGATCATGAGTTAATGGCGTACAAAGGTCGCCCAATCGCAAGTCGCGCCGGAAAACGTTGAAGAGGGACGACTAATGGAGATATTGACTAGCCAATCCGGAGAAAGCCGGGTTGCTTTCCAACCTCTCCTCACTGTCTTCGGACGAAAGTGGTTCCAACGCTGTGAACACTGACGCGAGCACCCACTTGTAGACTCGTTCGATATTTGGCCTTAGGCTCCGTCGCTAGTTCCCATGGACCCAATTTGTATCGACCGGTGGCTTCAAGGGCCAGGACCGGATGGAACCTGATACCTCCGGGCTCAGCGACGACAAACGTCGGGAACGAGACCATGTCTGGGCCTTACGGACGGCGGCGCTACCGACCTTTGGCCTAGATAGCTTACGGAGCCAGTGGCGGCGGCGGCTTTGTAGAACACACAAGGAACATAGTGGAACTTAGTGGAAAGAACCTGACTCATGTCAGTATCATGACATTGACAATTTGTTGTCGGTGTTGCGATTGAAGCTTGAAGCTTGGAGGTTCAGCGCTCCTGCTCTTCAATGCATAGGCACGTCCTTACATTGTTATCCAACTTGACTTGACGAACCGTTGGGATACAAAAGATCAGCGTCCGGTTTACCCCGAGCAGGCAGATCACCATCCGCACCGTCCCGAAACGATCGGCAGATTCGGCTACCGACGCTTTCAATCTTTTGCCGCCTCGAGCCGCCTCGTTCTTTGGATGTACCGCTGGCCGAGCCGGTACAGCGCTACCCCGTCTTGCATATTTAAGACGCAGCGTGGAAACATGGTGGTACATTCCCCCGTACTCGCTTTCCAGCATGTACTTCTTCAAAAAACGCCAAAACTCTCCGGTTGCAGGGCCCTCTGCCGGGCCCTCTACGGGTACGTGTGGTTGCCTTTCCGTTTTTTTTTTCATTCGTCCTAACTGTTTCTAGTCAATTCCACAACCTCTACTCTCCACGACCATGACCCCGTACCTGAAGAATTTCGGGAGCTGCAATTAATACGAAGCAAGACTCACGATGACCGACATGCCGATCTGAGTTTCCCCTCCCAAACAACCGATATCACTGAGGGCGGCTTCACCGATGAATATCGTGTGTCGACAAGGAGTGGTTTCATGGATGCGCGTACCGCGCTGCATCCCGTTCTCTCTCGTGTCTCCGAACCCCCTCACGCACTGGTCGATCCCGAAAAGGCTGCGGAGCTCACGAAAGTGCACCTCGTAACATGGAAAGAAGACGACCCCGAGGGTCAGTTGCAGGGATTTTTATTTCGGAAAGCTTTGTCTGACCTTGCTTGTGCTTAGATCCGCGTAATTGGTCGGTTCCTTGGCGATGGTGTGAGTATCTTCATTGTTGTCCAGGTGTTCTGCGCTGACGAGACATGTGTAGACATCACATTTGTCTCTGCTCTCGCAGTCGTAGCGGTCGCGTTCGCTAGCGCTGTCGTCGCCGGCGATTTTAAGGACATCGAGAAGGAGTTCGGTGTCGGCGAGGTTGTCTCCGCGCTCACCGTCTCCCTCATGGTCGTTGGCTTCGGGTGCGTTGTATCCCTCTTTCACGTACTGCCACACACTTATCGTCATCCAGCATCGGTCCTCTGGCATGGTCACCATTGAGCGAACTGTACGGAAGACGACCACTGTGGATCATCCCTTCAGCCCTCTACGTCAGTGAGTATACTGTCCATTACCAGACATGGTCACTCGAGTAACTGTCCCTCCAGTATTCAATATTCCCTGTGCTCTTGCTCCCAACATCCAGACGCTCCTTGTCTGCCGTTTCCTCTGCGGGTTCTTCGCATCGGCACCCCTCACACTTGCCGGAGGCGCTATCTCGGACGTTTGGGATAACAATGAGCGTGGAATGGCTATCGCTATCTTCGCCGCTGCTCCGTACGGAGGACCCGTACTTGGGCCCATCGTCGGTGGCTTTGTGGGTGAGAAACTCGGCTGGCGATGGGTCATCTGGGTCAACATGATCTTTGCGGGTTTCGTGTGCGTCTCTCTCATTTTTCTTATTGTTCCGCTCGTCTGATTTCGATACAGCGTCGCTCTTTGCTCAACAATGCCTGAGACTTATGCACCCGCCCTTCTGCGGAAGCGGGCTGCGCGTCTTCGTGCTGAGACCGGCAACGAGAACATCGTCACAGAGCAGGAGCTCTTCAAGGCTTCGCTTGGCCATATCATCGCAGAGACCCTCATTCGGCCTTTCCGTGAGCATCTCATCATCGTTACTTCACTGGTTTTCAGACCACGTTTACCAGAAATGATCGTGACGGAGCCTATCCTGCTCCTCATGTCGCTGTTTATCGCCCTCATCTACGGTCTCCTCTACGCGTTCTTCTTCAGCTTCCCCGTCGTATTCGGCGAAGACTACGATTGGAGCGACGGCAAAGTCGGACTCACCTTCTGCTCTGTCCTCATCGGACTCTCATTCGCACTGCTGGTGACGCCCATGCTTGAGAAGAACTACCTCAAGCGCGCAGCAGCCAAGGGCGGCCGCGCTGACCCCGAAGACCGTCTCGTCGGCATGATCCTCGGCGGTCCATTCGTTCCTATCTGTGCGCCCATTCTCTTCCCCATTCCACGTTCCGTACTTAGAACCCTTCCAGCGCTCTTCATCTTCGGCTGGACAAGCCCCCCGTACGTCATGCCGGGTGGCGCGGATTGGGTCGGCCCCGCCAGCGCGGGCATCCCGTTCGGATTCGGCAGTGCGTCCTCCCCGATATTCTCCATGTCCCGCACTCACCTTTACTTGCCCTCCCATAGTGGTGATCATCTACTTCTCCGCGAACGCCTACCTCATCGACGCGTTCCCGGGGTACGTCGCCTCCGCGCTCGCTGCCAAGACCGTGCGTCTTCACTTCAGTCATCTTTCTTTGTCTAACCTTCCCCAGGTCATCCGGTCCGGCGCAGGCGCAGCCATGCCCCTCTTCATCGTGCAGATGTTCCACGGGCTCGGGAACGGCTGGGCAGCGTCGCTGCTCGGCTTCGTCTCCCTCGCCATGGTGCGTCTCCCTCCCTTTCCTTTCTTCCCTACAACGAGCTGACCGTCAGTTCTAATCATCTATAGATCCCCATCCCCATCCTGTTTTACCGATACGGAAAGGCCATCCGTGCCAAGTCCAAACGTGCTGTGTCGTAGAGCTGCTACTCCGACTCTGATTCGCAATGACCCACCCCGATGCTGCGACGCCTGATAGAGAATCCTTAGATGTACACCTTAGATGAGATGCATTCAGACTTGGGCTCGGGACCTTAGATTATACACACTCATCGACCGTACACAATTACATTGTAAATTAATGCATAGACTTCCCGTACATTATTTGTTGTTACGACCCGCTCCCGTCAATTTTTCGACCATCGTGTGCGGGTCCTTCCTTTCGGTTTTGCCTTCCTTCAAGATTGAGTGTGATTTGATTTCACTGGCACTGGCACTGTGTAATGTTTTCTCCAGAGACGTTCTATGATACATTGTACTTTTATTTCTACAGTGGGGCATGCGTGAGTACAGTTAAGCAAGGGAGACAGTCTAAATCGCCGTCCAACCCTCGTGGGTCTCTACAACGCGTGTAATATGTATCTCGGCGTCTCCTGAGCTATTAGTCGGCGTCCTCTTATCGGCTGCAACGCGCGACAATGTGAATTCTTGCGGCGATGTATAGGTCTTGAAATAAGGCTGACTCTGACTCCTGTCGAAGCTCGTGTGGTCTGTTCTCGGATTGCGTTGGCAGGAGACATATTGGACGATTGGCTGCAAAGGAGGTCAGGTATGAGCGATATATAAAGTAAAGGATGAATGAATGCGGACCTTGGCGGATGCGAAGATGAAGAAGACGCCGACGCCGCACAAGGCGACGATGATGTCGGGGACGATTGCGTCGAATGCAGAGGTGAGGGCGAGGATTCCCACCCTAAGCGTTCTCGGTCAGATGATACCACGATGCGGGCAGATTACGGGCAACTCACACAAATGCAACGGCAATGAAAACTGAGAAGACCATGACACGCATGACGAACACATACGGGAGCCCGCCGGGGCCCTCTGTGAATCGCTGTCTTTCGCTGCGTCGGCGGCTCAGAAGCAACTTAACGCCCGTCCAAGTGGTCAAGACAAAGGCAACGAATGTGAATACTGCGCCGAGGATAGTCGACAGTGATTGCCTGGGAAACATCTCAGATGAAGGAAACTTCCGGCCTGTTTCGACTTACAGAGAGTGTACGTCCACTAAACAGTAGAACGGCGAGCCTCGGAAAACTTGCGCACGGTGTACAAGGCCGTACTTTGTGAAAGGTGAAAACAAGCTCCAAGGTAACAAGGCAGCGACGTACCGCGAGTCCCGCAATAAATAATGGGACCGCGACGGCGTAGGGGAAAAGGAGAAGCTATGTGTGGCCGTTTAGATCAAGAAAGCGTTTTTAAGTAGAGAACATACGAACGGCTTCCAGACAACCCACTCCAGCACCGGTCTAAGACGAGGGTGCCAGACCATCATGGCAATTCCCCACACCTCGGCCACGATCGCCAATGCTGCTCCACACACGAGCGGGATATTGCTCATGGTAGCCGACGCGTTTAGAAGACATAGTGCGAAGGGTGGGTCCATGTCTCGGGCGTGGCCAGTCCAAATGAGACCGCTATCTGTGCTGGAGCCGATAATGAAAGCAAGCTCGAGATTCAAGAGGCATGGGTTGGCGTTTCGGCCCTGGGCAAGCAGGGTTACAATAATGAGGGCGACGAGACCACATGTGGCGAATATGTTGAACGTCGCATAAGTCACCAGCTGCGGCATGAAATCCGATGGGTCGACGACCGACATGGTCGTTGGAGGAAGGGTCGTGCTCAGAGTCAAAGGTGGTCGAGGGAAAGCGAAGGCATGACGATGGTGAGCGAGCACTGGGCGGGTGCAGTGAGTAATTATGGGGTGATGGCTGTGGCTCGAAGGAGATCCTGCATGAAATAATTTGAAACGAGGTTCACGGGATTTGCCAAGATGCAACCAGAGGGAGAAGCCGCCAGACCCAAGCCAGACCAAGAATATGGAGAAGTCTGAGGGCAATTTGAGGGAAGGGAATAGTATGCGATTTTACTGACTAGGGGCCGGCCCTGCCGACTCGAACCTTGCTTTATGATGACGAGCGTTAGCGAGCGTTAGCGAGCGTTTGGCGCTGTTACAAATCATGGGTAGGTAGGTAGAAAGGCTCTTTATGACTCTTATTATACGCTGCTTTTCGAATTATAACCACTGACACTAGTCTGTAATTCAGTATGAATATACGTTACACCTGTGGACGGTGCTGTCCATTGAGTCCATCCCCAGCTCCATCTTGATCAGCCGGCCGCAACGCTCCCGGTCGTTGAAATTGTGATGTGCTTCGTGCGAATCGTGCAATGCCTCACCAAATTGTTGTGCGCCTCGCGAAGGCAGTTGTTGGAGCGCGCGCGTGGGTTCCAGGGGGGTTTGTGGCCGACATCCGTATAGCAAGATGAGTAGGGTCAAGTCGAGACGAAGCGGGAGCCGGCCACCCATTTGAAGCCACGGCCCACCGTTGAACGCATAGCGAGCCAGCCGCGCATTGGGGTGGACCGAGAAGTTGCCGTAGGCTGAGGTACGAGTTGCAGCGCGCTCTCGTCGCACGCGCTGGCAACCTCCTCGAGGCCGTCACTGAAGAGCGAGGAAGACACACCTTCACGTCTCTGCGAACAGCGCAGATACCAGATGCTTCAAAGGTGCTCTGTGTGCATGGCGGCTGAGAGCGAAAGGGCACGGACCTTACCTGCCTCACGATGCAGATGTGGCCTTGTGTACGTCTTGCTGTGCCTCGCCGCTGACAGGTCCTGCGCAGTTGCGGGCGTACAAGGTGCGAAAGGAGGGTGAGGGGGCATCTGTCGCGGATTAAGACACCGTTCGCAACGAGCGAGTGCGAGCGATGTCAGATGTGAGATGAGTTGTATGGAGGAGTCGGGTTGCGGTTGCGGTTGCGGTTGTGGATGCGTGCACGGCATACAAACTGTGTCTGGAGCCCCACGAAGTCTGCGGGCAGAGCAGCGCGGAGAATGCCTGGGCGCCACGAAGGTGCTTGACTGTCATCGTCACTGTTGGGAAGCACATTTGAAAGGGAGCGGTAGCGCATTCGGCAGCCAACATCGGGAGAAATTACCGAGCGTTCGAAATCCTCGTTGGCAGACTGCTTTCCCTCTTAGTCTCTTCTAAACAGACACTACAAGATATCTGTGCTCGTACCTCGCATGTTGTATTTCCATCTATGGTGTTGGCGTTGTTTATGTGCTTCAGGCGAGCACCAGTCATACATCATTCAGTGGCTGAGCTTTGCGCTGCGTGATGAGGGAGAAGCCGAAGCAGACACTGTACACAATATCTGAGCAATCGAAATCATGATTGTAACAAAATGAGTAGTTTGGACATGCCTCGATAGTCGTCCACCGTTTCAAAATAAGACAAGAGATTTGTTCTTTTGTTGGCTCTGCATAGTGCTACGAACAGCAGCACAAAGGGCGACAACACTCCACTCTGTCTGAAATCTGGACCAGGCTTCGCTTAGCGGGAGTCAAGGCATTGACATATGGCCCGATCTAGGATACAAACCACGATTGTAGCATGACATCGAGGGCTAGCATTCCTTTTCTTCTGCTCTGCGCGCTGTCGGAGAAAAGGTTTCATTGAATCAGAGACCGCAAAAGGTGTAGAGCAAGACCGAACCGGCAGTGCGCCAATTCCAAGCGAGGAAGGCAGTGTATGGGACCGGGGAGGAGAGATGATCAAAGCAAGCTGGAACTGAACAATTTCATTGACCTCATGAATATACATGTTGCAGTGTAAACCGGAGACAAATGTAAGCTAAGACTGACCCGATGCCCGAGCGCGCAGCGTGGATATCACCAATCGAGAGCAATGTCAGGTTTGCACACACAACAAATCCATTGAGCTCAATGGGACGACGGAGAACGCGTCCGGATACGACAAGTTGAAGCAGGTTGAAGCCGGATTCGGATGTCGGGTTTTCGGCGAGGGCACGAGCGCGTGGTAAGGTTGAAGGTTTCTGACGTGTTGACGAGTCACTCTTCTGGCAACAGAAACCCTGGGAAGTTGTCCCGACTTGGTCCCACGGGCCGCGCGCTGGCGCTGCGCGGTGTCCGGCTGGCAGCCAGTCGGAGGCTGGGAGATGCCAGGGATCGAATAGCGCATCATTGTGACGCGTACGACGCAACCAGAATGTCTGACAATCCGAGTCTTGGCTCTGCGAGGCGCCAGTCAATGCGCCGCGGTGAAGGGACTTGGGCTTCGACTCAGGCAGACTCGGGTCCAACTTCAACTTCCAAGATCAATCCAAGATCCTGTCGGAAGTTACGCGGTAAGTTGAAGTAACGCGAGCTGCAGGGCCAGACGGAGGCATGAATATGGGCGGGGAACTCAATTCAGAGTCTGGCGGTCGCGAGCATGCTGCAATGGATCCGGATTCCGGAAAAGCTGGAGCTCGGGAGGGAGCGGGCCGGTGTGTTTTGGCTTCCTTTGTTCATGGTGAATTTCCAGGTTCCAGATCAGTCTGTTGTTTGGCCTTATTTGTTTCTTGCACAGTGGAATTTAGCGGAGTAAGGTCATGCTAGTGTTTGTTCATCTTTGTTCCAGGCAGATCAGATGGCTCTTTCGTGGGAGATGGGGGCATGGTATTTGGTCGGCTTTGTTTCTGGCAGATTTCGGCTAACGAATTCTCAGGAAGGGGGACCTAGCTAAAGCAAGGTGATGATTTCCACCGCAAACTCAGGCTATCCATGGCTGTTATCCGAAAGACCCATTCTTGCTTTCGGCTGAAACCTCTGCGAATTTGGAGGGTTTCATTGGTTTCCGAAGGGTTTCATGATATAATAATCTTGAAATTCAACCCCCAAACACGTCGAGGTCGCTGTTGCGTGGACACTGGATTAGCCGCCGTGGATGCCGGTGTAAGATAGAGCCAAACACGAAAAAACGAGCGCAACCCGAGCCTCTGCTTTCGGTCAACAATTCGGGCCAGATATTCTCAAGAGCTTGTGCTGGATGAGATATTCATGTTCCGGAAACCTGGTCGAACAGGTCCTTCAAAAGGACTTGAGATTCTGCATCCAACCGAACCGTGATACAACGGCATTTCGCAAAATCCCCCAGTGTCGCGCGATCCGATCCAAAGCTCCTGGCGGCCCACAAGTCTGGTGGCAGGAGTTCGGGATCCGGCAGTCCTTGCAAGTCTAGTCGAGGGAAACGTTACCACGGATCGTCGGGGCATTGGTAATCTGTCGGAGGTTGAGCGTTGAGCACACTCAAGCACAAATCTCCTCCGAATCGCACTTGAAACACTAGGTGACTGGCTCGGAAAGCAAGTTAAGTGCTATCAACCTCCCGCAAAACGGCAGCAACATACCCGGAGCGTCGCGTACGGAGGAATCTTAAGGAGTCGCAGAGTCACGACGCGGTACCGAATCTCGATATAAAGGACTTCGACAACTTTTGATCCAACTCCCAAGAAAATGTCGCAGATCGTCCCTACCAGCTCCAGCCGTGTCTTTCCCGAAGATCGATCTCCGAATCGCACCGCCGACCTCTCCATTCTGGATGCGAGTGTCGGGAACTTCGGTGCCGCTGCAGCGGCGTGGGTCTACGACGCGCCGGAAGACCACGGAAAAACGGCGCTCACTCCAGCGCATCTCAAACGATCGCTGGCCAAGACTTTGAATGCGTACCCACAGTGGGCTGGTCAATTGCAAAACACCCCCTACATTCCGGGTCGAAATCACAATTCTCGCTCTCGTCGCCTCCAAGTGACCTACGGAGCGCCAACGGACCCCGGAGTGGAGTTTGTGGAGGCAAGCAGTGATGGGGATGTCGCAACTCTGTTTCCATCTGTGGGAGAGCGTACCTCTGGGCTCGGCGCGTTCGACATCACGTCGATAGGTGCTTTGAATCTACTGCCCAGCAGCCCCGCGCTTGCATCGCACAGCGGCGCGAATTTCACGGGATTGCCGGGGTTGATAGTGCAGGTGACGACCTTCAAATGCGGAGGCGTCGTTGTTGCGCTCAAGTCCTCCCACCCGCTGGCTGATGCTCAGACGCTCACGACGTTCGTGAACGATTGGGCGGCCGTCAATCGTGCTATGGTGCAGAACCTCCCGCCACCCGTCCTGACGCCGAGCTTTGCGCCTGCCGCCGTTGACCACGCCGCGGCAGGCAATATCGACGCCGCTTCGCCCGACCCGGAGATCCTGAAACTCGCGCACGAGCTACCGATCCATCGCTACGACTGGTGGGCGTCCGCAGACGGCTGCCCCGCCGGCGCTCTGGAAGCGACAAAAATCCCTCCCCACCTCGCGTCATTCACCGATTTCAAGTTCGGCCCGCCCATTCCCTGGCACGAGTGGGATCTCCAGGCGCCCGTCGCCAACTTCCTGTTGTACTTCAGCGCGGACGAGTTGACGCGCATCTGGACCGAAGCCGCCTCGCCGGGCAAGCCCATTAGCCGCTTCGACGCGCTGCAGGCGCACTTGTGGTCCGTTCTCATCCGCGCGCACGCACCGGAGAGCGCGGAAGAACAGTTCCACTTCAACGTCACCTTGGGCGTGCGCGACCGCGTCGTGCCCCCGCTCGGTGCGCGCGCGCTGGGGTCGCCTATTGTGCTTGCGCGCGCGAGCGGAACGGCGGAGAGCACCCTCGCGCAGCTCGCACGCACGATCCGCGAGACAGTGGGGCAGTTCACGCCCGCGCGCGTCGCGGCGCTCCTGCACGAGATGGCGTTCGACGTGGACTCGCGCCGGATGTGGGCGGGGTTCATCGGGCGGCGGAACACGATCGTCACGTCGTGGCTGCGGCTTGGGCTGTACGAGGTCGATTTCGGCGGGGGCCGGCCGCGCTTTGTGCATGGAGTTATGCCGGCGATGGAGGGTGTTGTTCAGGTTATGGAGGCGATGCCGCAGTCTTCCGCTGGAGGACCTTGGTATCGAGACGGGGCGAGCGTGTCGCTGATGCTCCAGAGGGAGGTTATACAAAAAATGCTCAAAGATCCTTTGTTGCGAAAGTATCAGTAGCGTTGCTTATTTACATTCAACCCGTATCTATCTACACCAAGTCCGCTGTGTTATCCTGACTTGCAATTTTCTGACTTGCATTACAATTGATCGGTGCTCTGGTCTCACCACATACATCGAGTTTAGCGCTTGACGCTACGAGCACCTCTTTGGTCTCCCTGCGCCGTCCTTCCCTCTGCGCCTTTTGCTTCATATGCCACGTTCTCCTTGAAGAGTAGTTGACTCAATTACGCGGCTGCGTTATCGCGACAAGGCTTTCATCTCGCCATGAGGTTGACCACCAGTCTCGTTCTTGCTGGGGCCTTTTGCTCCGCAAGAGCATTCGAAACGGGGCCCCAATGGCCCGTACATGTTGCTGAACGGACGGAGCTCACTCCCCCATCGCGGCCGCTTGAGTGGGGCGATATCAATGTGATAGCCACTACCGATACACACGGCTGGTGAGCAGCAACGCTCTGTGTCTGCATCCCAAGCTCAACGCGTCCAGGCTTCTGGGACATCAGCACCAGTCGTTTCCCGAGCCCTATTACAGGTTGGTGCAAGACTACATTCAAATTCCAGCAAGCATTGATGGCATTGAATTCAGTGCGACATGGGGAGACTATTCGGCCTTTGTGAGCCACATGAAGCAATTGGCGGAGGTTAGCCAGTCGGGGAGACGCGTCCGGCGTTTATTCTGAGATGCCAACTAGGAGAAGGACGTCGATCTACTTTTAGTCGACTCTGGCGACCTGCACGACGGTGTGTGGATGCGCAACGGCAATCCGGGATGTCTCACAGACAGCTGTAGGGACGGGGCTGTCGGATGGATTCCCTCCTGGTGGTGTAAATGCTCAGGATGTGCGTTCATTGGTTTCCGGGCTATCCTCCATTCTGAATGATTTTGCCAGTCCAACCAATTCTTCAAGCAAATGCCTTACGACGTTCTCGCTATCGGAAAGTGTGTCCTCAATCTCCTTCTGGATCTTCAGCTGTCTCACCACTTATGCCACTCAGCCATGAGTTGTACAAATACGCAAATACCTTCGACATGTGCGTCCTGCGCCTTCCGCCCGTTGACATCCTCAAATTTAGCAGGCACATGAACTTCGGCGAACATTACAAGGGCCGCTATCTCTCGTCGAACGTCAACATCACCGTCTTCGACGCGAATAACCAGAGCATCAGCGTCCCTGTTGGCAGTGCGTCCCCCCACTTTCTGGCTGGATTCGCATGACCCACAAAGACCTCAGGCCGTTTCCGCAAGTTCAAGACACGAAAGTATGTAGTTCCGTCGTGGTGGCGCGCTGCTCGACTTAGACCGTGTACAGGAATCGAAGCGTAACTGCTTTCGGAGTCCTCTTCGCCTTTGAGGGAAACGACCTCAACACGACGGTGCAGCGGCCGGAGGACATGATTCTCGAGCCATGGGTGAGCATTCTCTTCTTGTACCTTTATTACTTCCTAATTTGTCTCTAGTTTGTGGACGCCATCAAGGACGAACCCGATGTCTTCCTTCTGGTTGGGTAAGCCGAGGTCATTGTTCCAGCCCGCTTCCACCTACAAGCCTCTAGACATATGCCCGTCGCCCGCGATAGATGTAAGTTGCTTGTAAAGCTTCTACTGCCGTGCTCACGGGCCGTCCAGGGCCAATTGTCTTCAACGCCATCCGCGAGGTACATCCGACAACCCCAATCCTCATTTTCGGCGGTATGATACATTCAGGTGTGCTCGAGCTTCGCTGACGCCCTTTCAGGTCATTCCCATATCCGTGACTGCTGTGAGTCCGCTGCAGTCTTGGCGGCTCCTCGCTGACGGGTACTGCTCCAGTGCAGCTTGACGGCCGCTCGATGTCGCTTGCGAGCGGGCGATACATGGAAACGCTTGGTGGGTCGTTTGCTTGTAATTCCACTCATATCTGACGCTAATTCTCTCTAGGCTGGATGAGTGCGCATTATCATCGCCCCGTATCACTTTCCGCCTAACCCATCGTACCAGGTGTCAATCTGGACGGAGGGAGCACCCAGAACCTCAACTTTAGCCGCCGATACCTTGACGCGAATCTCGTTACTTACCAGGTATGCTATCTTTTTTGCCCGCTCCACGGGCACGACTGACCAGGCGTAGTATCATACAAACCGGACGGATTTGTCCTTTAGCACCCCCGAGGGGCGGAATATTACGAATGGCTTGCTGAAGCTCCAGGAGCAGTTTAACTTGACGTACCAATACGGGGTCTCGCCGCGAGACTATACTATGACCAGGTACGCCGCCCGCGGGATGAACTGCTTGTGTAGCTGAGTGAATGACACAGGGCGCCCTACCCATCGAAGGATTCCCTTCTGACGTTGGTTGTCGAGGATGTGTGTAGACTACAGTCTTTCAATTCCGTGCGCTCATCGATGCGCAGGTCGTCCCCACTGTGCTGTCGCTCAACACATCGCGCGCGGGCATCCCGTCCCTCCTTATCATAAGCTCGGGATCGCAGCGCTTCGATATCTTCAAGGGTCCGTTCACGAAGAATGGTAACAATCCATTGCCCTACGAGACCTTGTGTACAAACTGAAGCTCAAACAGACCAACTCACCGCCTCGCCATTCATCAACGAGTACATCTTCATCCGAGACGTTCCGTACGCAGCTGCGGTGCAGGTTCTCCCAAAGCTGAATCGCGCCGGCGCAGAACGTCTTTGGTCGAAGGAGACGCGGTCCGAGGGGAAGTCGCTGCAGATGCGAATGTGGCGGCACGAGCGGGAGGTCGAGAACGGGTATAGAGAATGGCTGGAGGATATGCATCGTCGATACCAGTCGCGCCCAACAAAGGCCGCAGAGGACGAGATGACCCTTGGCTACGTTACTACTGACGTGCGCGCTTCTTCTCGTCTTCGCATCCAGTGCTCAGCTAACGTGCCCCAAACAGAGTTGTCCTGGCGTCGGCGACGACACCGCGCACGCGCCGCTGCCCTTTTACCCCATCCCGGACTTCATTGGCTCGCGCGTTCCGGAGCCCGTCCCTGTCGTGGACCTGATCTTTGTGGACTTCATTGAGGCGCAGCTGATCCGTACGCTCAATACGGTGCAGAGTGCGCGCGTGTACTCGAGGGCGGATACGAGCGTGTATAGTCCCGTACGCTCGCATGAGGTGCTGGGCTCGTATGCGGAGATGGCGTGGAAATGAATGGCGACGCGTAGACGTAGAATGCTAATGTAGATGGACTTCATATGTACGGCGTCGGAATTCGAGCGAGAGGGAGGTTACGTGGATACTGCTAGTGAGTTTTTCGAGACCTTTCGAGTTTTATGGGAAATCGAGAAGGAGCATCGCGTTTACAGATTAAAGAGACCGAAAAATACTGGGAAAATACTGGAAAATAAAGATACAGAGAGACCTTTTGCAGCATGATGCCCTCCTTATCCAGCCTGGTTTCAAGGATCCGTACCACCCACGCCAATCGCCCAAAGAACAGCAAATCCAAACGGGAAGCTCACAAACTCGGGAAACCCGGAGACCCACAGGCGATGTGCTTCCCACTTTGTCTGGGGCCGTTTGCTGGATGTCGTCGGTTTGGGCGTCCCCTCGGACGCGGTGGCAAGTCTGCCCATCCGCTTCCTGCTTAAGTCTGTATCGATCGAGGAGGTGGCGGGCTTTTTCTAGAAACCAGTCCCAAGAGCCATGGATTCGGCCTGAGTCCTTCCAGATCCATGCATGGTTCAGAACTAGGAAAAGTGGAGAGACACTGTTGACGCAAGGTAAAAATCCAAAAAAGGATGGAGATTGGCCTTGCTTGTGCTCTGATCCCATCAACTGTTAAGTATCTCTTGTTCGACTCCTTCACATTCAATTCCTGCGACTTGCCTGCGCGACTCATTAATATTCTGTCCACCCGGGGCTAACCGTACTTGGTGAAGAATCAAACGATTGTTGACAAGATACTGACAGCGTACGTCGCCTTCTTGGCACCGCTATATCGTGGTCACCGGTCGGGTTCTCTTTTTATTTTTCTCCACTGTAGTATGGGTTCATCAGCAGCACAACCGGCTCATGCATTTATCGGTTTACCGACGGATCAGCTGGGCCACATAACGTCGTTATGTGCCACAGCCACTGATGGCACATAACGGCGGCACTCAGTGCTCCCTTCGCTCGCCATGTTAGATAGCCAAAAAATTTAGGTACACAAATTCAATGTAGTTGCTTCATATGGTAGCCAAAAAATTGTAATTATCAAAAGTTCTGAATATCGAAGTCGTTCGTCCGCCAAATGTTATGCGTGATGATGTGACTGTAACGTCACACTTAACATGTCCCGCCTCATTTGTCGCGTCGTTGATGGCCACACAGCTACTCTATGGACCTGGAAATATTCAGGCACATTTCTGGAGTCTACAGGCCCCTTGTTCCGTACTCGAAACAGGAGAAAACACGCTTTGTGTGCACTACTCAGGCCTTTGTGCTCTTCCTTCCGGTACCTCCCTGTCACTAAACACACGGATGTTGCAGCTATACCAGCCTTGATTGATGATGGAAATTATCCAGCATGCCCACAGGACCTCGAAAGGCACCATGGGGCTGTTACATGGTGTGTGCAATCTCACCTTATCCCGTTCACAACTACAAGCGCTCTCACTTTGTTTCCTGCTCCTTCACGACCATCTCCTCACAAATTGTGTGCTACATTTGTTTTTGGTCATTACAGGCTGCTTGAATCCATGCAAATCTTGTTTTTGCTCTCACTCTGAGTTGTGCTACCAATCTTGTCTCGCATCCCTCTGGATTGTCACAAAAACACATTTCCGAGCCTTGGTCCCTCGGCCGCGGTTTTCTTAAATTTCGCCAATGTGATACACTTCTGTGCACTTGATTTCGGATTCCTCATGCTCTACTTCCTCCCGTGGCTTTTTCTTTCTGACATCTTCTTGGTTCAAACCAAAGTCAAATTTATGTCCGGAGGCTCTGAGGAGGTTTTGAGTGATGCTTTACTCGCCTAATCAAGCTCCAGGCCACGGTCCATGGTACTCCTTGAATCTCTCTCTTTTTCCTTCTTTTTCTCCTTTTTTCGCGTTTTTCCCCTTTTGGCGACCCAGTACAATGGTCGGTAAACCCATTTATCTTCATATGAACCCCTTCTTCCCGTGTCATCGCATTGGCCAGCAATATTTTCCGTGTACCGGACCTTTTTACCGCTGCCCTTCGACTGAACATCCCCGCACCTGACCAGGTCCGTGTGGCCTTGACCAAAGTTTCGGGAGGACAACTGTTGGGAGGGCGTTTTGAGTCACCAATTGCAAGTACGTCCTTGTCGGTCCGCCGAATAATATATTTTTGGCAGCGGGCTGTATCCGAACCTCCGACGGATCGACCGGAACACTATTTGGGCATTTTCCCGAAGACCCGAAACCTCACTTGTTATAATTTTAAACGACGAACGGCGTTGTACTCATGCGGCCCGGAACCCCGTCCGAATCTCTGCCATGGAACGAGCGACGAAAAGGGCAAAGAGCGCCCAAGCATGTGCTTCCTAGTCTGACCTTCCTGCAAAAAGCACAAAACGAGGTGTGAGATCCTGGGTCGGTTTTTCTGTTCCCTGCCTGCGACCGTGTGCATCTTTGAAACTTCGACAGACCATAACAGCAGTCCCGTTCGATGCCATCGTCGCACCGTCTTGTTAAATGAGTGTTCCTATGAACGTACCCAGGTGCCAAGCAAACCACAGCCTGCAGCTCGTCCCGTACCAATGACTGCGACTGCTTCATGCGAAGTTGACCCAAGCATGAGTGGGGAATCTCGGATCTGGTCTTTCATAACTGAAGGCCGAAACATTGACTGGTCGGCGCCTATGCTGGCGATTCGCCACCTAGTAACAACACTTCCATCTCCCGACACCTCCCAAGTCACCTTTGTGAACAACGATCTGGCGCATTGATTATCTGATTGACCTGTGCGTTCGCCTTCGTTGTTTTGAAGGAAGGTCATTCTAATTATATGGGCAGGTTTAATGCTCAATATACTTACGCCGTGGTTGAACTTTCAACCAATCCGAAATTCCAAAAATCCTCTCGTCGATATTGCGTGTTCGGCTGTCGCGGCGCGGCATCTCGACGGCGAGGCTGGCAGAGAAATCCGAGTCCGGTTGCAAACCCTGGCTCGCGATTCAATCGCGCAGATGATATTTTCGCCCTCCGCGCCCGACTCGACAGAAGCCGTCCAATGTCTCTTGATATTGTCTCTGTGGGGGCCGTTTGGCACATCTACAGACACTCAAGGATGGGATCCTCGTTCGCTGATCTCCACCGCAGTTCGAATGGCTTTAAACCTTCGCCTCAACCATGCCTCAACCATGCCTCAACCATGCCTCAACCATGCCTCAACCATGGCAAACGACACACGGAAGCGAGAGGTCAACCCAATCACTTCAAATATAGCTGACTCGGAAACTTCCGAGCGTGCTCGTCTAGTCAGTGCGAGTCTGTCTCACTCTCCATCGGCTGATCGCAGATTCAGTGGATTGCGCTCACGAATGCCGATTCTTTGTGGGTCTGATTCGAGTGTCAATGCGCGGCACTGAGCGTCTTCCTTGACCAGGTTGTGTCTCGGGACACGATGCGCACCGTCATCACGTCGGAGCACGGAAGACATACGTTTCGTTGAATTCCCTCGGGTATACACCGCACGACCGGATGTGCAGAATTTGCGACTCGGACTTGCTGCACGTCAATTTGACCTCTATGAAGAGGGCACCGCAATGTGTCTGGGATCAAAACAGGAAGAGTGGGCGCAGGATATCAAGAAGTATGTGCTCTGCTTACAGTGCGATATATTATTCAACCAGACACGATGCACAGTGTGCTGGAGCAAATGAAACGAGAAAAGCGTCTATTGGCGCCTCTGCCCGGTTCGTGTTGAAACTGCCTTCTGTGTTTCAACTCTTACAGGTTCAATACCAGTCATCCTCGACACGGAGCAGTTCCACTTTCACGCACCCATATTTCGCAAGAAGCGTGCCGCCTTCTCGCGCTATACCACGCTTTCTGGGAGGCGCGCAGCTCCCTCCCACAGATTCCTCTCGGCCGGCCGTGGCACGCCCAATTTATGGCCAGCTCCAGCGAGCGCCACATCTTCAATTGGGCGCGCGAGACATGCGAGCTCTCCTCGTCTCCTTCCTCTCTGCACCTCCGGCGACCCATATGCGTATGCGCACAGCACCAGACACATATTTCAACATCATCGCCCTGGCTGCAGCGTACCTCATCGGCGTGAAGTTCCTGGTGCGACGCGTTGGCGGGCCCGAGCACAAGCACACGCTCCTCGGTGCAAGCGACCTTATCCTTGCGCAGACTATCGTGACACTGCAGCGCGCGGCGTGCGGACCGGGGCATGCCGCGCACAGGTGCGCGCTGATCGTGCAGAGCATGGTTGGCAAGTGAAATGCGCGGGATTCATCCAGGTTGGAGCCACCGAAATTACAACCAATCCCTCAGGGCAGTTCTTCTGCCGCTCCAGTTGCGGACTTGAGCCGTACCCCGCCAATAAATGCCAGTAGTGGCACCGCGACCGATGTACCGCCATTTGTCTTTGAGTATTCAGGGTCTCAGCAAGGATTTGACACGGAGTTTATGTTTCTCAACTCGATGCTTGTTGACGACGCCGCGCTCTGGGATATGCTAGCCTTGGCGACCGAGAATTCGGCCACCTTGGACCGTTAATGGATATTTTTCTCAGCTCGGTCTGATTGTGCGTGTCTTTTCGGTTGTAACAAAATGCTCCCAATGCACCGGCAATTCGGTTATGGTGAGACGCAATCGAGACGACCCCCCTCCTGGCATATCCATCCGGCACCGCTCACAGGGCGCTCCGCGCCCTCCTGTTCGCTAGAGCTCGCTAAAGCTCGCTCCCAGCCGTTCGAAGTCTTGAATTAGACGCGCAGCTAATCATGTTTTGAGTTCTCAAGTGAGTTCTCTGCGCGTGTCTAAAATACGCGTGCTTTGTTCCAATCGCAGATGCAAAACGGCCATTTTCACCTCTCAAATTCAACGGCGCGAACTCGCCGAAATTTTGAACCAGGACAATCATTTAATTCTCAAGATGAGATCGCTGAAGCTTTCCAGAAGCTACTGCATTTTCCACAGCAGTAAGCCACTGCACTTTTCAAATGCTGTAGCTTCTCATACATACAGGCGCTTGAGTGTGTTGAGTGTGCGGCGAAGTTTTTGCTAATTAGGTGTCAGACGCGCGTGGCTGATTTAGCTAAACGCTCAGCACTGTTCGGGCTTGGTTCGGGCCGCAGTGCCGGAAGCAAACTTGGACAGCCTCCACAGCATGCCCTCACATACTCTCAGACTCAGAGGCTCCAGCTCTCCATCTCACCCATGCTTTCTGCCATGTCTCCGAGTCGCGATCCAACTCATCGGCCTGGCACCGGGGACGTTGCAATCTCGTTGGGGAAGAATGTCGCCCAGATAGCAGCCCAGTTCGCTCCCGTTCCATGGTTGTCGCCAGTCGCCAACTTGATATGCGGTATAATCCAAGCCTGCCAGAACGTCTCCCAGAACAGGTACGTTGTTTAGGGCGAAAGTCCATCTGCCAGTGCAGTGGTCAATCGTTGCCAGGCAGCCGCATGCTGCAATCCGACTCGGCGATCGATGCCATCGCTTGGGACTGGCTCTCCGGGACAAGGCTATAACGGACGAAAAAATTGCATTGGCCCTCGATTCTGTCACCCGGTAGGCCTGCCAATGCATGGATGACAAAGGCTGAATCGGGATGCAGATGTCTTGACGAAATATACGCAACAATGAATACTTGGGCAACAAAGACGAATAAACTCCAGAGCTTTGTGAAGCAGCCGGAAATTGCAAGCGATATCGAGCGTTGTCATTATATGCTCGCAGACTGCTTAGCAATCTTCCAGGTACGTATGATCGCGAGTGATATATTTCATTTCGAAATCATGCTGACCCTGCCGTAGTTTGATTCCCATACGGAGATTCACGAATGGCAGGCACAGTTCAAACTTGATACTTAGCGGGACCACACCGAGTTACTCGAGTACTTGATGAATATCCAGAACTCGCAGGGCATTCTCATCGACGCAGTACAGGTGTGCTTCCACGCCTTTCGCGTTCATGACCGGTTCGACTCACGAGTCGTTGGACACCGATAGTCACAGGCAGATACGATACAGCAGATGATGTCCATGATGCAACAGGTGGGTCCAACACGCTAGCCTCTTTCCGTGCTCGAGATTCGTTGAACATGATTAGTTGGGCAACAGCATCACCGCTGGGAGTCGAAACCATGCAGGGCTATCCAGCAACCTCTATGATTTACAATGCCAAAGTCGCCTCTTGTTGCCAGACTTGCATCTGAAACACGGCGAAGTCGTGCGGATTGGGCAATTTCCTCTCAGAGGAACCCCAACAATGGTCAGATTTTTGCTGTTTCATTCTGGTGAGCTCATATCTTCCCTCAGGACTTATACGAAGGTTCAATCAGTTCAATTTTTTTCTCGTGTCCAGTGGGAACTGAGCATCTCGCAAGGCATATACCTTGGGCACGAAAAAGTCGCCATAAAGATTGTCCGCGTCGTAGACGCAGCGAACAAAAACAGTTTGCGCGTAAGTAAATATTGCATCATGTTTGGCCGCAACTAATTCAAGATACTAGCGCTTCCAACGGGAGGCCGAAATCTGGCAGGGATTGTGGAAGGTCGATCAAGGCAAGCATGTTTTGCCATTTTACGGCTTCTGCCTTGAAGATGGATACCCATTTCCGTACGTCTTTCTCGTCACCCTGTACCCGAAATTTCTCCCACACAGATATTAGGTCCATGGTCAGTCCGTGGCAAGTGAGTAATGATTCTCAGTTGATCCCTAGTGCTCACCACTCACCTAAAAAACATAGGAAAACGGGACGGCCTGGGAATATGTTCAAATCGCAGATGACCGATTTGATTACATCAAACTGGTGAGTTTTTCTTATTTTCTCAAAGCACATCACTGACATCGACATAGATCAAAGGGGTAGCACTGGGAGTGCAGGTTCTACACATTATGAGTGTCGTTCATGGAGACCTCAAAGCCGTGAGTATTTTTAGTGTCTTACTCTGATGCTGTTTCAACCGTGTCTATCAGACCAACATCGTTATTGATGATTCAGGGCATCCCCTCATCGCAGACTTTGGCCTGTCTCGTGTGAGTCTGCACCATTATTTCTGTCATGCATCAGGTTGCTGATCGATCTTATAGATTGTCGAGGATATCACAGGCATCCCCTTCAGCCAGAGCCGTGGTGTTAGCGAGTGTTACCGCTGGTTTGCACCTGAAGTTTGCGTAGGTGAAGGCGTCTTATCCCTTAGGTCAGACATTTATGCATATAGCATGACTGTGCTTGAGGCAAGCTGCCTATATCAAGGAGACATTTGTTTGACTGAAAAACCATTTTCTTTCAGCTGTTCACTCACCGCGTCCCATACGATTATATCAAGCGTACATCAGAGGTTGTGATCAAGTCTGTCCAAGGAGGAGAGCACCCCCAGCGGCCAACGGACCCTGCAGTCATCAATCGTGGCTTGAACGATGAAATTTGGATGCTGCTGAATCACTGCTGGGCTTCTGTGCCGTCCGAGAGACCGACTATACAAACGGTCCTGGATATGTTTCCACAGTAGCCGACAAAGTAATATTCCCTTCTTGAACACTGGTGTTTTTGAATGTCTTGTACTGTATCATCCCTCGCGACACAATTTCATTGGTTATTCGGATTTGAGTTCTTGCCAACACCATTCCCATGATGAGTCACTCCACTTTCTTCCCCGAGTGCTATTTATAAAGCTAAGATTTGGCTAAGATGGTGAATTGCCATGGTTCAACATTGTTGATCATGGCATTGAATATTGATGGTCATTTTCCTTTCTAGTCTTGCAATCTGAGCGGCAAGCTCCTTGTCCGCTTGCCTGTCTGAGCATCTCTTTCTCTCCAAGGCCCTTGACCCATTGGGCAACTCTCCCCGGATGTTTGTCATGATGTTTATATCTTGGTCGCGGCCTTCTGTATCCGAACCTTTGATCCAAGCTGGGTGCTGGCTCCCCTAGATATTGTCACATCCCCTCAACCTATAGTATAGTAATTAAATGGACTCACGGACTGTGGAAAGACTCCACATGCACGGGTTGAACATTTCAAGTATTTTTTTTGTGAATGGATGGAACTTGTCTTGGACTTCACAGTAGCAGCTTGAGTGGAAAACTATGACGTTCGGAATGTTGCATAAATCAAATTTAAACACAGATAACTTTCGTCGTTTCTGGAAAGTTTTTTTTGCTCAAATACCAGATTGGTACTGTACTGTGTATAGGTGTAGTGCGAGAGCCCTATGGGTTTATTCTGCAAGGAACAGGCTTCAAGTATGGTGAAAAGCGACCCAACGAACCGCATCAGGTCATTTGATGGGGTTCGGGAATTTCCGATGGGGCACAAAAATTGAAAGCAAAGTTTCGCGGAACCAACTTAAGTAAGTAATTTTCTGCTGAGTAGTACTACAATGCCTTCAACCACTGGCTCAAGTTGTGCCATGTAGTTCTTCACAAGATATTATTGGACTTCCGGAACTTTCCGTTGTTGGACGGCCGGCACCGCTGCCGAACTTCCGATCAAACAGGCGTCCATACCACCTCTGTAGCATCAGATCCACCCCATATGGCCCCATCATCACCAGCAGAGCAGGGGTTCATAATGGTGCAATCAGAGGCAAAATGGGGTTATGATGCAGAATGGGGAAAGATACCGGACTAACGGGGTTAGGCGGCGCGATAGATCTTGGTGATCTCTCGCTCCGTGATGCGGCGGGATACAGCTCCGTCGCATCAGATTTGAAGTATACGCGGCACTCAGATCGGCATTCAACGGCGTTGTTCGGCATGGATCCTACGGGAATTCTAACAGCTCCGTCAGAGCTCCAAACTTCCAAAGAGCTCCGTCAAGGTATACCATTAATACAGCTCATAAGTGTTGTGCCAGCTCCAGCTGGGTGTGCTGGAAGCTTGTCCTCCTTGAACAATAAATTTTACTTTCCTGCCTAGCTCCAGCTCAGCTCAGCTTTCCTACCCATGATAGATGCAGCTCAAGCAATGATAACTCAGCTTAACACTTATAGCAGCATCAAACCTCTTGCGTGTCAAACTTAATTAAATCAGGAGCCTTGTTACAGGGGGCTTGGAGCAGTTATGTCTGAGTGAGGCTTTCAGCGAATCAATGGATTACTCTGCTCAAACCTTAGCGGCAGCAGCAGAATTAAAACCGGTGAAAACCTAAGTAGTGCGTCCTCCCAGCAGTGCGTCCGGGACGCACTGCTCCACTCAAACTTTAGAGGCCGCAGTCAACGGTCTTAAGTAATTCCCCTGCGGCCGCTAAGGTTTGAGCGGAGTAGTACGTCCATGCATTTGCCGCATTGTGGGTGAGACTTTGGCTGAGGTGTTCTGCAGGTCAGCAAATTGGCACAGCTCATGGGAAGCGGATTCCGCCGCCGCTGCTGAAGCTTTACTTGTTTTTTCCCTGCGGCCGCTAAGGTTTGAGCAGAGTAGTACGTCCATGGATTTGCCGCATTGTAGGTGAGACTTTGGCTGAGGTGGTCTGCAGTTCAGCAAATGGGCAGCACCGTACATTGAGGTGTGACACAGCTCATGGGAAGCGGATTCCAGTCCCGCCGCATAAGGTTTTACTTGTTTTTTCCCTGCGGCCGCTAAGGTTTGAGCAGAGTAGTACGTCTATGGATTTGCCGCATTGTGGGTGAGACTTTGGCTGAGCTGGTCTGCAGGTCAGCAAATGGCACCGTACATTGAGGTGTGACACAGCTCATGGGAAGCGGATTCCGGTGCCGCCGCTAAGGTTGTGGGTGAGACTTTGGCTAAGGTGTTCTGCAGGTAAGCGAATTGGCACATCTCACGGGAAGCGGATTCCCGTCCCGCCGCTAAGGTTTTACTTGTTTTTTCCCATGCGGCCGCTAAGGTTTGAGTAGAGTAGTACATCCATGCATTTGCCGCATTGTGGGTGAGACTTTGGCTGAGGTGTTCTGCAGGTCAGCGAATTGGCACATCTCACGGGAAGCGGATTCCGCCGCCGCTGCTGAAGCTTTACTTGTTTTTTTCCTGCGGCCGCTAAGGTTTGAGCAGAGTAGTATGTCCATGCATTTGCCGAGACTTTGGCTGAGGTGTTCTGCAGGTCAGCGAATTGGCACAGCGGATTCCAGTCCGGCGGCTAACATTTTACTGGTTTTTTCCCGGCGGCCGCTAAGGTTTGAGCAGAGTAGTACGTCCATGCATTTGCCGAGACTTTGGCTGAGGTGTTCTGCAGGTCAGCGAATTGGCACAGCGGATTCCAGGCCGGCCGCTAACATTTTACTGGTTTTGTCCCTGCGGCGCCAAGGTTTGAGCAGAGTAGTACATCCATGGATTTGCCGCATTGTAGGTGAGACTTTGGCTGAGGTGGTCTGCAGTTCAGCAAATGGGCAGCACCGTACATTGAGGTGTGACACAGCTCATGGGAAGCGGATTCCGGTGCCGCCGCTAAGGTTGTGGGTGAGACTTTGGCTGAGGTGTTCTGCAGGTCAGCGAATTGGCACAGCGGATTCCAGTCCGGCCGCTAACATTTTACTGGTTTTTTCCCTGCGGCCGCTAAGGTTTGAGCAGAGTAGTACGTCCATGCATTTGCCGCATTGTGGGTGAGACTTTGGCTGAGGTGTTCTGCAGGTCAGCGAATTGGCACAGCGGATTCCAGTCCGGCCGCTAACATTTTACTGGTTTTTTCCCTGCGGCGCCAAGGTTTGAGCAGAGTAGTACGTCCATGGATTTGCAGCATTGTGAATGAGACTTTGGCTGAGGTGTTCTGCACGTCAGCAAATTGGCACAGCGGATTCCAGTCCGGCCGCTAACATTTTACTGGTTTTTTCCCTGCGGCCGCTAAGGTTTGAGCAGAGTAGTACATCCATGGATTTGCCGCATTGTAGGTGAGACTTTGGCTGAGGTGGTCTGCAGTTCAGCAAATGGGCAGCACCGTACATTGAGGTGTGTGTGACACAGCTCATGGGAAGCGGATTCCGGTGCCGCCGCTAAGGTTTTACTTGTTTTTTCCCATGCGGCCGCTAAGGTTTGAGCAGAGTAGTACGTCCATGCATTTGCCGCATTGTGGGTGAGACTTTGGCTGAGGTGTTCTGCAGGTCAGCGAATTGGCACATCTCACGGGAAGCGGATTCCGCCGCCGCTGCTAAAGCTTTATTTGTTTTTTCCCTGCGGCCGCTAAGGTTTGAGCAGAGTAGTACGTCCATGCATTTGCCGAGACTTTGGCTGAGGTGTTCTGCAGGTCAGCGGATTGGCAAAACGGATTCCAGTCCGGCCGCTAACATTTTACTGGTTTTTTCCCTGCGGCGCCAAGGTTTGAGCAGAGTAGTACATCCATGGATTTGCCGCATTGTAGGTGAGACTTTGGCTGAGGTGGTCTGCAGTTCAGCAAATGGGCAGCACCGTACATTGAGGTGTGACACAGCTCATGGGAAGCGGCTTCCGGTGCCGCCGCTAAGGTTGTGGGTGAGACTTTGGCTGAGGTGTTCTGCAGGTCAGCGAATTGGCACAGCGGATTCCAGGCCGGCCGCTAACATTTTACTGGTTTTGTCCCTGCGGCGCCAAGGTTTGAGCAGAGTAGTACGTCCATGGATTTGCCGCATTGTGGGTGAGACTTTGGCTGAGGTGGTCTGCAGGTCAGCGAATGGGCAGCACCGTACATTGAGGTGTGACACAGCTCATGGGAAGCGGATTCCGGTGCCGCCGCTAAGGTTGTGGGTGAGGGCTGAGGTGTTCTGCAGGTAAGCGAATTGGCACATCTCACGGGAAGCGGATTCCAGTCCCGCCGCTAAGGTTTTACTTGTGTTTTCCCATGCGGCCGCTAAGGTTTGAGCAGAGTAGTACGTCCACGCATTTGCCGCATTGTGGGTGAGACTTTGGCTGAGGTGGTCCTAAGGTTTGAGCAGAGTAGTACGTCTATGGATTTGCCGCATCGTGGGTGAGACTTTGGCTGAGGTGGTCTGCAGGTCAGCGAATGGGCAGGCTGGGCAGCACCGTACATTGAGGTGTGACACAGCTCATGGGAAGCGGATTCCGGTGCCGCCGCTAAGGTTGTGGGTGAGGGCTGAGGTGTTCTGCAGGTAAGCGAATTGGCACATCTCACGGGAAGCGGATTCCAGTCCCGCCGCTAAGGTTTTACTTGTGTTTTCCCATGCGGCCGCTACGGTTTGAGCAGAGTAGTACGTCCATGCATTTGCCGCATTGTGGGTGAGACTTTGGCTGAGGTGTTCTGCAGGTCAGCGAATTGGCACAGCGGATTCCAGTCCGGCCGCTAACATTTTACTGGTTTTTTCCCTGCGGCCGCTAAGGTTTGAGCAGAGTAGTACGTCTATGGATTTGCCGCATTGTGGGTGAGACTTTGGCTGAGGTGGTCTGCAGGTCAGCGAATGGGCAGCACCGTACATTGAGGTGTGACACAGCTCATGGGAAGCGGATTCCGGTGCCGCCGCTAAGGTTGTGGGTGAGGGCTGAGGTGTTCTGCAGGTAAGCGAATTGGCACATCTCACGGGAAGCGGATTCCAGTCCCGCCGCTAAGGTTTTACTTGTGTTTTCCCATGCGGCCGCTAAGGTTTGAGCAGAGTAGTACGTCCACGCATTTGCCGCATTGTGGGTGAGACTTTGGCTGAGGTGGTCTGCAGGTCAGCAAATGTGCAGCACCGTACATTGAGGTGTGACACAGCTCATGGGAAGCGGCTTCCGGTGCCGCCGCTAAGGTTGTGGGTGAGACTTTGGCTGAGGTGTTCTGCAGGTCAGCGAATTGGCACAGCGGATTCCAGTCCGGCCGCTAACATTTTACTGGTTTTTTCCCTGCGGCCGCTAAGGTTTGAGCAGAGTAGTACGTCTATGGATTTGCCGCATTGTGGGTGAGACTTTGGCTGAGGTGGTCTGCAGGTCAGCGAATGGGCAGCACCGTACATTGAGGTGTGACACAGCTCATGGGAAGCGGATTCCGGTGCCGCCGCTAAGGTTGTGGGTGAGGGCTGAGGTGTTCTGCAGGTAAGCGAATTGGCACATCTCACGGGAAGCGGATTCCAGTCCCGCCGCTAAGGTTTTACTTGTTTTTTCCCATGCGGCCGCTAAGGTTTGAGCAGAGTAGTACATCCATGCATTTGCCGAGACTTTGGCTGAGGTGTTCTGCAGGTCAGCGGATTGGCACAGCGGATTCCAGGCCGGCCGCTAACATTTTACTGGTTTTGTCCCTGCGGCGCCAAGGTTTGAGCAGAGTAGTACGTCCATGGATTTGCCGCATTGTGGGTGAGACTTTGGCTGAGGTGTTCTGCAGGTCAGCGAATTGGCACAGCGGATTCCAGTCCGGCCGCTAACATTTTACTGGTTTTTTCCCTGCGGCCGCTAAGGTTTGAGCAGAGTAGTACGTCCATGCATTTGCCGCATTGTGGGTGAGACTTTGGCTGAGGTGGTCTGCAGGTCAGCGAATGGGCAGCACCGGACATTGAGGTGTGACACAGCTCATGGGAAGCGGATTCCGGTGCCGCCGCTAAGGTTGTGGGTGAGGGCTGAGATGTTCTGCAGGTAAGCGAATTGGCACATCTCACGGGAAGCGGATTCCAGTCCCGCCGCTAAGGTTTTACTTGTTTTTTCCCATGCGGCCGCTAAGGTTTGAGCAGAGTAGTACGTCCATGCATTTGCCGCATTGTGGGTGAGACTTTGGCTGAGGTGTTCTGCAGGTCAGCGAATTGGCACAGCGGATTCCAGTCCGGCCGCTAACATTTTACTGGTTTTTTCCCTGCGGCCGCTAAGGTTTGAGCAGAGTAGTACGTCTATGGATTTGCCGCATTGTGGGTGAGACTTTGGCTGAGGTGGTATGCAGGTCAGCGAATGGGCAGCACCGTAAATTGAGGTGTGACACAGCTCATGGGAAGCGGATTCCGGTGCCGCCGCTAAGGTTGTGGGTGAGGGCTGAGGTGTTCTGCAGATAAGCGAATTGGCACATCTCACGGGAAGCGGATTCCAGTCCCGCCGCTAAGGTTTTACTTGTGTTTTCCCATGCGGCCGCTAACGTTTGAGCAGAGTAGTACGTCCATGCATTTGCCGCATTGTGGGTGAGACTTTGGCTGAGGTGTTCTGCAGGTCAGCGAATTGGCACAGCGGATTCCAGTCCGGCCGCTAACATTTTACTGGTTTTTTCCCTGCGGCCGCTAAGGTTTGAGCAGAGTAGTACGTCCATGCATTTGCCGCATTGTGGGTGAGACTTTGGCTGAGGTGTTCTGCAGGTCAGCGAATTGGCACAGCGGATTCCAGTCCGGCCGCTAACATTTTACTGGTTTTTTCCCTGCGGCCGCTAAGGTTTGAGCAGAGTAGTACGTCTATGGATTTGCCGCATCGTGGGTGAGACTTTGGCTGAGGTGGTCTGCAGGTCAGCGAATGGGCAGCACCGTACATTGAGGTGTGACACAGCTCATGGGAAGCGGATTCCGGTGCCGCCGCTAAGGTTGTGGGTGAGGGCTGAGGTGTTCTGCAGGTAAGCGAATTGGCACATCTCACGGGAAGCGGATTCCAGTCCCGCCGCTAAGGTTTTACTTGTTTTTTCCCATGCGGCCGCTAAGGTTTGAGCAGAGTAGTACGTCCATGCATTTGCCGCATTGTGGGTGAGACTTTGGCTGAGGTGTTCTGCAGGTCAGCGAATTGGCACAGCGGATTCCAGTCCGGCCGCTAACATTTTACTGGTTTTTTCCCTGCGGCCGCTAAGGTTTGAGCAGAGTAGTACGTCTATGGATTTGCCGCATTGTGGGTGAGACTTTGGCTGAGGTGGTATGCAGGTCAGCGAATGGGCAGCACCGTAAATTGAGGTGTGACACAGCTCATGGGAAGCGGATTCCGGTGCCGCCGCTAAGGTTGTGGGTGAGGGCTGAGGTGTTCTGCAGATAAGCGAATTGGCACATCTCACGGGAAGCGGATTCCAGTCCCGCCGCTAAGGTTTTACTTGTGTTTTCCCATGCGGCCGCTACGGTTTGAGCAGAGTAGTACGTCCATGCATTTGCCGCATTGTGGGTGAGACTTTGGCTGAGGTGTTCTGCAGGTCAGCGAATTGGCACAGCGGATTCCAGTCCGGCCGCTAACATTTTACTGGTTTTTTCCCTGCGGCCGCTAAGGTTTGAGCAGAGTAGTACGTCCATGCATTTGCCGCATTGTGGGTGAGACTTTGGCTGAGGTGTTCTGCAGGTCAGCGAATTGGCACAGCGGATTCCAGTCCGGCCGCTAACATTTTACTGGTTTTTTCCCTGCGGCCGCTAAGGTTTGAGCAGAGTAGTACGTCTATGGATTTGCCGCATCGTGGGTGAGACTTTGGCTGAGGTGGTCTGCAGGTCAGCGAATGGGCAGCACCGTACATTGAGGTGTGACACAGCTCATGGGAAGCGGATTCCGGTGCCGCCGCTAAGGTTGTGGGTGAGGGCTGAGGTGTTCTGCAGGTAAGCGAATTGGCACATCTCACGGGAAGCGGATTCCAGTCCCGCCGCTAAGGTTTTACTTGTTTTTTCCCATGCGGCCGCTAAGGTTTGAGCAGAGTAGTACGTCCATGCATTTGCCGCATTGTGGGTGAGACTTTGGCTGAGGTGTTCTGCAGGTCAGCGAATTGGCACAGCGGATTCCAGTCGGGCCGCTAACATTTTACTGGTTTTTTCCCTGCGGCCGCTAAGGTTTGAGCAGAGTAGTACGTCTATGGATTTGCCGCATTGTGGGTGAGACTTTGGCTGAGGTGGTATGCAGGTCAGCGAATGGGCAGCACCGTAAATTGAGGTGTGACACAGCTCATGGGAAGCGGATTCCGGTGCCGCCGCTAAGGTTGTGGGTGAGGGCTGAGGTGTTCTGCAGATAAGCGAATTGGCACATCTCACGGGAAGCGGATTCCAGTCCCGCCGCTAAGGTTTTACTTGTGTTTTCCCATGCGGCCGCTAACGTTTGAGCAGAGTAGTACGTCCATGCATTTGCCGCATTGTGGGTGAGACTTTGGCTGAGGTGTTCTGCAGGTCAGCGAATTGGCACAGCGGATTCCAGTCCGGCCGCTAACATTTTACTGGTTTTTTCCCTGCGGCCGCTAAGGTTTGAGCAGAGTAGTACGTCCATGCATTTGCCGCATTGTGGGTGAGACTTTGGCTGAGGTGTTCTGCAGGTCAGCGAATTGGCACAGCGGATTCCAGTCCGGCCGCTAACATTTTACTGGTTTTTTCCCTGCGGCCGCTAAGGTTTGAGCAGAGTAGTACGTCTATGGATTTGCCGCATCGTGGGTGAGACTTTGGCTGAGGTGGTCTGC
Source organism: Mycena vitilis (assembly GCA_029203975.1). NCBI lineage: Eukaryota > Fungi > Basidiomycota > Agaricomycetes > Agaricales > Mycenaceae > Mycena > Mycena vitilis. The sequence continues at coordinate 140,265 of JARGYF010000132.1, forward strand.
AGGTCAGCGAATGGGCAGCACCGTACATTGAGGTGTGACACAGCTCATGGGAAGCGGATTCCGGTGCCGCCGCTAAGGTTGTGGGTGAGGGCTGAGGTGTTCTGCAGGTAAGCGAATTGGCACATCTCACGGGAAGCGGATTCCAGTCCCGCCGCTAAGGTTTTACTTGTTTTTTCCCATGCGGCCGCTACGGTTTGAGCAGAGTAGTACGTCCATGCATTTGCCGCATTGTGGGTGAGACTTTGGCTGAGGTGTTCTGCAGGTCAGCGAATTGGCACAGCGGATTCCAGTCCGGCCGCTAACATTTTACTGGTTTTTTCCCTGCGGCCGCTAAGGTTTGAGCAGAGTAGTACGTCTATGGATTTGCCGCATTGTGGGTGAGACTTTGGCTGAGGTGGTATGCAGGTCAGCGAATGGGCAGCACCGTAAATTGAGGTGTGACACAGCTCATGGGAAGCGGATTCCGGTGCCGCCGCTAAGGTTGTGGGTGAGGGCTGAGGTGTTCTGCAGATAAGCGAATTGGCACATCTCACGGGAAGCGGATTCCAGTCCCGCCGCTAAGGTTTTACTTGTGTTTTCCCATGCGGCCGCTACGGTTTGAGCAGAGTAGTACGTCCATGCATTTGCCGCATTGTGGGTGAGACTTTGGCTGAGGTGTTCTGCAGGTCAGCGAATTGGCACAGCGGATTCCAGTCCGGCCGCTAACATTTTACTGGTTTTTTCCCTGCGGCCGCTAAGGTTTGAGCAGAGTAGTACGTCCATGCATTTGCCGCATTGTGGGTGAGACTTTGGCTGAGGTGTTCTGCAGGTCAGCGAATTGGCACAGCGGATTCCAGTCCGGCCGCTAACATTTTACTGGTTTTTTCCCTGCGGCCGCTAAGGTTTGAGCAGAGTAGTACGTCTATGGATTTGCCGCATCGTGGGTGAGACTTTGGCTGAGGTGGTCTGCAGGTCAGCGAATGGGCAGCACCGTACATTGAGGTGTGACACAGCTCATGGGAAGCGGATTCCGGTGCCGCCGCTAAGGTTGTGGGTGAGGGCTGAGGTGTTCTGCAGGTAAGCGAATTGGCACATCTCACGGGAAGCGGATTCCAGTCCCGCCGCTAAGGTTTTACTTGTTTTTTCCCATGCGGCCGCTAAGGTTTGAGCAGAGTAGTACGTCCATGCATTTGCCGCATTGTGGGTGAGACTTTGGCTGAGGTGTTCTGCAGGTCAGCGAATTGGCACAGCGGATTCCAGTCGGGCCGCTAACATTTTACTGGTTTTTTCCCTGCGGCCGCTAAGGTTTGAGCAGAGTAGTACGTCTATGGATTTGCCGCATTGTGGGTGAGACTTTGGCTGAGGTGGTATGCAGGTCAGCGAATGGGCAGCACCGTAAATTGAGGTGTGACACAGCTCATGGGAAGCGGATTCCGGTGCCGCCGCTAAGGTTGTGGGTGAGGGCTGAGGTGTTCTGCAGATAAGCGAATTGGCACATCTCACGGGAAGCGGATTCCAGTCCCGCCGCTAAGGTTTTACTTGTGTTTTCCCATGCGGCCGCTAACGTTTGAGCAGAGTAGTACGTCCATGCATTTGCCGCATTGTGGGTGAGACTTTGGCTGAGGTGTTCTGCAGGTCAGCGAATTGGCACAGCGGATTCCAGTCCGGCCGCTAACATTTTACTGGTTTTTTCCCTGCGGCCGCTAAGGTTTGAGCAGAGTAGTACGTCCATGCATTTGCCGCATTGTGGGTGAGACTTTGGCTGAGGTGTTCTGCAGGTCAGCGAATTGGCACAGCGGATTCCAGTCCGGCCGCTAACATTTTACTGGTTTTTTCCCTGCGGCCGCTAAGGTTTGAGCAGAGTAGTACGTCTATGGATTTGCCGCATTGTGGGTGAGACTTTGGCTGAGGTGGTATGCAGGTCAGCGAATGGGCAGCACCGTAAATTGAGGTGTGACACAGCTCATGGGAAGCGGATTCCGGTGCCGCCGCTAAGGTTGTGGGTGAGGGCTGAGGTGTTCTGCAGATAAGCGAATTGGCACATCTCACGGGAAGCGGATTCCAGTCCCGCCGCTAAGGTTTTACTTGTGTTTTCCCATGCGGCCGCTACGGTTTGAGCAGAGTAGTACGTCCATGCATTTGCCGCATTGTGGGTGAGACTTTGGCTGAGGTGTTCTGCAGGTCAGCGAATTGGCACAGCGGATTCCAGTCCGGCCGCTAACATTTTACTGGTTTTTTCCCTGCGGCCGCTAAGGTTTGAGCAGAGTAGTACGTCTATGGATTTGCCGCATTGTGGGTGAGACTTTGGCTGAGGTGGTATGCAGGTCAGCGAATGGGCAGCACCGTAAATTGAGGTGTGACACAGCTCATGGGAAGCGGATTCCGGTGCCGCCGCTAAGGTTGTGGGTGAGGGCTGAGGTGTTCTGCAGGTAAGCGAATTGGCACATCTCACGGGAAGCGGATTCCAGTCCCGCCGCTAAGGTTTTACTTGTGTTTTCCCATGCGGCCGCTACGGTTTGAGCAGAGTAGTACGTCCATGCATTTGCCGCATTGTGGGTGAGACTTTGGCTGAGGTGTTCTGCAGGTCAGCGAATTGGCACAGCGGATTCCAGTCCGGCCGCTAACATTTTACTGGTTTTTTCCCTGCGGCCGCTAAGGTTTGAGCAGAGTAGTACGTCTATGGATTTGCCGCATTGTGGGTGAGACTTTGGCTGAGGTGGTCTGCAGGTCAGCGAATGGGCAGCACCGTACATTGAGGTGTGACACAGCTCATGGGAAGCGGATTCCGGTGCCGCCGCTAAGGTTGTGGGTGAGGGCTGAGGTGTTCTGCAGGTAAGCGAATTGGCACATCTCACGGGAAGCGGATTCCAGTCCCGCCGCTAAGGTTTTACTTGTGTTTTCCCATGCGGCCGCTACGGTTTGAGCAGAGTAGTACGTCCATGCATTTGCCGCATTGTGGGTGAGACTTTGGCTGAGGTGTTCTGCAGGTCAGCGAATTGGCACAGCGGATTCCAGTCCGGCCGCTAACATTTTACTGGTTTTTTCCCTGCGGCCGCTAAGGTTTGAGCAGAGTAGTACGTCTATGGATTTGCCGCATCGTGGGTGAGACTTTGGCTGAGGTGGTCTGCAGGTCAGCGAATGGGCAGCACCGTACATTGAGGTGTGACACAGCTCATGGGAAGCGGATTCCGGTGCCGCCGCTAAGGTTGTGGGTGAGGGCTGAGGTGTTCTGCAGGTAAGCGAATTGGCACATCTCACGGGAAGCGGATTCCAGTCCCGCCGCTAAGGTTTTACTTGTGTTTTCCCATGCGGCCGCTACGGTTTGAGCAGAGTAGTACGTCCATGCATTTGCCGCATTGTGGGTGAGACTTTGGCTGAGGTGTTCTGCAGGTCAGCGAATTGGCACAGCGGATTCCAGTCCGGCCGCTAACATTTTACTGGTTTTTTCCCTGCGGCCGCTAAGGTTTGAGCAGAGTAGTACGTCTATGGATTTGCCGCATTGTGGGTGAGACTTTGGCTGAGGTGGTATGCAGGTCAGCGAATGGGCAGCACCGTAAATTGAGGTGTGACACAGCTCATGGGAAGCGGATTCCGGTGCCGCCGCTAAGGTTGTGGGTGAGGGCTGAGGTGTTCTGCAGGTAAGCGAATTGGCACATCTCACGGGAAGCGGATTCCAGTCCCGCCGCTAAGGTTTTACTTGTGTTTTCCCATGCGGCCGCTAACGTTTGAGCAGAGTAGTACGTCCATGCATTTGCCGCATTGTGGGTGAGACTTTGGCTGAGGTGTTCTGCAGGTCAGCGAATTGGCACAGCGGATTCCAGTCCGGCCGCTAACATTTTACTGGTTTTTTCCCTGCGGCCGCTAAGGTTTGAGCAGAGTAGTACGTCCATGCATTTGCCGCATTGTGGGTGAGACTTTGGCTGAGGTGTTCTGCAGGTCAGCGAATTGGCACAGCGGATTCCAGTCCGGCCGCTAACATTTTACTGGTTTTTTCCCTGCGGCCGCTAAGGTTTGAGCAGAGTAGTACGTCCATGCATTTGCCGCATTGTGGGTGAGACTTTGGCTGAGGTGTTCTGCAGGTCAGCGAATTGGCACAGCGGATTCCAGTCCGGCCGCTAACATTTTACTGGTTTTTTTCCCTGCGGCCGCTAAGGTTTGAGCAGAGTAGTACGTCTATGGATTTGCCGCATCGTGGGTGAGACTTTGGCTGAGGTGGTCTGCAGGTCAGCGAATGGGCAGCACCGTACATTGAGGTGTGACACAGCTCATGGGAAGCGGATTCCGGTGCCGCCGCTAAGGTTGTGGGTGAGGGCTGAGGTGTTCTGCAGGTAAGCGAATTGGCACATCTCACGGGAAGCGGATTCCAGTCCCGCCGCTAAGGTTTTACTTGTGTTTTCCCATGCGGCCGCTACGGTTTGAGCAGAGTAGTACGTCCATGCATTTGCCGCATTGTGGGTGAGACTTTGGCTGAGGTGTTCTGCAGGTCAGCGAATTGGCACAGCGGATTCCAGTCCGGCCGCTAACATTTTACTGGTTTTTTCCCTGCGGCCGCTAAGGTTTGAGCAGAGTAGTACGTCTATGGATTTGCCGCATCGTGGGTGAGACTTTGGCTGAGGTGGTCTGCAGGTCAGCGAATGGGCAGCACCGTACATTGAGGTGTGACACAGCTCATGGGAAGCGGATTCCGGTGCCGCCGCTAAGGTTGTGGGTGAGGGCTGAGGTGTTCTGCAGATAAGCGAATTGGCACATCTCACGGGAAGCGGATTCCAGTCCCGCCGCTAAGGTTTTACTTGTGTTTTCCCATGCGGCCGCTACGGTTTGAGCAGAGTAGTACGTCCATGCATTTGCCGCATTGTGGGTGAGACTTTGGCTGAGGTGTTCTGCAGGTCAGCGAATTGGCACAGCGGATTCCAGTCCGGCCGCTAACATTTTACTGGTTTTTTCCCTGCGGCCGCTAAGGTTTGAGCAGAGTAGTACGTCTATGGATTTGCCGCATTGTGGGTGAGACTTTGGCTGAGGTGGTATGCAGGTCAGCGAATGGGCAGCACCGTAAATTGAGGTGTGACACAGCTCATGGGAAGCGGATTCCGGTGCCGCCGCTAAGGTTGTGGGTGAGGGCTGAGGTGTTCTGCAGGTAAGCGAATTGGCACATCTCACGGGAAGCGGATTCCAGTCCCGCCGCTAAGGTTTTACTTGTGTTTTCCCATGCGGCCGCTACGGTTTGAGCAGAGTAGTACGTCCATGCATTTGCCGCATTGTGGGTGAGACTTTGGCTGAGGTGTTCTGCAGGTCAGCGAATTGGCACAGCGGATTCCAGTCCGGCCGCTAACATTTTACTGGTTTTTTCCCTGCGGCCGCTAAGGTTTGAGCAGAGTAGTACGTCTATGGATTTGCCGCATTGTGGGTGAGACTTTGGCTGAGGTGGTCTGCAGGTCAGCGAATGGGCAGCACCGTACATTGAGGTGTGACACAGCTCATGGGAAGCGGATTCCGGTGCCGCCGCTAAGGTTGTGGGTGAGGGCTGAGGTGTTCTGCAGGTAAGCGAATTGGCACATCTCACGGGAAGCGGATTCCAGTCCCGCCGCTAAGGTTTTACTTGTGTTTTCCCATGCGGCCGCTACGGTTTGAGCAGAGTAGTACGTCCATGCATTTGCCGCATTGTGGGTGAGACTTTGGCTGAGGTGTTCTGCAGGTCAGCGAATTGGCACAGCGGATTCCAGTCCGGCCGCTAACATTTTACTGGTTTTTTCCCTGCGGCCGCTAAGGTTTGAGCAGAGTAGTACGTCTATGGATTTGCCGCATCGTGGGTGAGACTTTGGCTGAGGTGGTCTGCAGGTCAGCGAATGGGCAGCACCGTACATTGAGGTGTGACACAGCTCATGGGAAGCGGATTCCGGTGCCGCCGCTAAGGTTGTGGGTGAGGGCTGAGGTGTTCTGCAGGTAAGCGAATTGGCACATCTCACGGGAAGCGGATTCCAGTCCCGCCGCTAAGGTTTTACTTGTGTTTTCCCATGCGGCCGCTACGGTTTGAGCAGAGTAGTACGTCCATGCATTTGCCGCATTGTGGGTGAGACTTTGGCTGAGGTGTTCTGCAGGTCAGCGAATTGGCACAGCGGATTCCAGTCCGGCCGCTAACATTTTACTGGTTTTTTCCCTGCGGCCGCTAAGGTTTGAGCAGAGTAGTACGTCTATGGATTTGCCGCATTGTGGGTGAGACTTTGGCTGAGGTGGTATGCAGGTCAGCGAATGGGCAGCACCGTAAATTGAGGTGTGACACAGCTCATGGGAAGCGGATTCCGGTGCCGCCGCTAAGGTTGTGGGTGAGGGCTGAGGTGTTCTGCAGATAAGCGAATTGGCACATCTCACGGGAAGCGGATTCCAGTCCCGCCGCTAAGGTTTTACTTGTGTTTTCCCATGCGGCCGCTAACGTTTGAGCAGAGTAGTACGTCCATGCATTTGCCGCATTGTGGGTGAGACTTTGGCTGAGGTGTTCTGCAGGTCAGCGAATTGGCACAGCGGATTCCAGTCCGGCCGCTAACATTTTACTGGTTTTTTCCCTGCGGCCGCTAAGGTTTGAGCAGAGTAGTACGTCCATGCATTTGCCGCATTGTGGGTGAGACTTTGGCTGAGGTGTTCTGCAGGTCAGCGAATTGGCACAGCGGATTCCAGTCCGGCCGCTAACATTTTACTGGTTTTTTCCCTGCGGCCGCTAAGGTTTGAGCAGAGTAGTACGTCTATGGATTTGCCGCATCGTGGGTGAGACTTTGGCTGAGGTGGTCTGCAGGTCAGCGAATGGGCAGCACCGTACATTGAGGTGTGACACAGCTCATGGGAAGCGGATTCCGGTGCCGCCGCTAAGGTTGTGGGTGAGGGCTGAGGTGTTCTGCAGGTAAGCGAATTGGCACATCTCACGGGAAGCGGATTCCAGTCCCGCCGCTAAGGTTTTACTTGTGTTTTCCCATGCGGCCGCTACGGTTTGAGCAGAGTAGTACGTCCATGCATTTGCCGCATTGTGGGTGAGACTTTGGCTGAGGTGTTCTGCAGGTCAGCGAATTGGCACAGCGGATTCCAGTCCGGCCGCTAACATTTTACTGGTTTTTTCCCTGCGGCCGCTAAGGTTTGAGCAGAGTAGTACGTCTATGGATTTGCCGCATCGTGGGTGAGACTTTGGCTGAGGTGGTCTGCAGGTCAGCAAATGGGCAGCACCGTACATTGAGGTGTGACACAGCTCATGGGAAGCGGATTCCGGTGCCGCCGCTAAGGTTGTGGGTGAGGGCTGAGGTGTTCTGCAGGTAAGCGAATTGGCACATCTCACGGGAAGCGGATTCCAGTCCCGCCGCTAAGGTTTTACTTGTGTTTTCCCATGCGGCCGCTACGGTTTGAGCAGAGTAGTACGTCCATGCATTTGCCGCATTGTGGGTGAGACTTTGGCTGAGGTGTTCTGCAGGTCAGCGAATTGGCACAGCGGATTCCAGTCCGGCCGCTAACATTTTACTGGTTTTTTCCCTGCGGCCGCTAAGGTTTGAGCAGAGTAGTACGTCTATGGATTTGCCGCATCGTGGGTGAGACTTTGGCTGAGGTGGTCTGCAGGTCAGCGAATGGGCAGCACCGTACATTGAGGTGTGACACAGCTCATGGGAAGCGGATTCCGGTGCCGCCGCTAAGGTTGTGGGTGAGGGCTGAGGTGTTCTGCAGATAAGCGAATTGGCACATCTCACGGGAAGCGGATTCCAGTCCCGCCGCTAAGGTTTTACTTGTGTTTTCCCATGCGGCCGCTACGGTTTGAGCAGAGTAGTACGTCCATGCATTTGCCGCATTGTGGGTGAGACTTTGGCTGAGGTGTTCTGCAGGTCAGCGAATTGGCACAGCGGATTCCAGTCCGGCCGCTAACATTTTACTGGTTTTTTCCCTGCGGCCGCTAAGGTTTGAGCAGAGTAGTACGTCTATGGATTTGCCGCATTGTGGGTGAGACTTTGGCTGAGGTGGTATGCAGGTCAGCGAATGGGCAGCACCGTAAATTGAGGTGTGACACAGCTCATGGGAAGCGGATTCCGGTGCCGCCGCTAAGGTTGTGGGTGAGGGCTGAGGTGTTCTGCAGATAAGCGAATTGGCACATCTCACGGGAAGCGGATTCCAGTCCCGCCGCTAAGGTTTTACTTGTGTTTTCCCATGCGGCCGCTAACGTTTGAGCAGAGTAGTACGTCCATGCATTTGCCGCATTGTGGGTGAGACTTTGGCTGAGGTGTTCTGCAGGTCAGCGAATTGGCACAGCGGATTCCAGTCCGGCCGCTAACATTTTACTGGTTTTTTCCCTGCGGCCGCTAAGGTTTGAGCAGAGTAGTACGTCTATGGATTTGCCGCATCGTGGGTGAGACTTTGGCTGAGGTGGTCTGCAGGTCAGCGAATGGGCAGCACCGTACATTGAGGTGTGACACAGCTCATGGGAAGCGGATTCCGGTGCCGCCGCTAAGGTTGTGGGTGAGGGCTGAGGTGTTCTGCAGGTAAGCGAATTGGCACATCTCACGGGAAGCGGATTCCAGTCCCGCCGCTAAGGTTTTACTTGTGTTTTCCCATGCGGCCGCTACGGTTTGAGCAGAGTAGTACGTCCATGCATTTGCCGCATTGTGGGTGAGACTTTGGCTGAGGTGTTCTGCAGGTCAGCGAATTGGCACAGCGGATTCCAGTCCGGCCGCTAACATTTTACTGGTTTTTTCCCTGCGGCCGCTAAGGTTTGAGCAGAGTAGTACGTCTATGGATTTGCCGCATTGTGGGTGAGACTTTGGCTGAGGTGGTATGCAGGTCAGCGAATGGGCAGCACCGTAAATTGAGGTGTGACACAGCTCATGGGAAGCGGATTCCGGTGCCGCCGCTAAGGTTGTGGGTGAGGGCTGAGGTGTTCTGCAGATAAGCGAATTGGCACATCTCACGGGAAGCGGATTCCAGTCCCGCCGCTAAGGTTTTACTTGTGTTTTCCCATGCGGCCGCTAACGTTTGAGCAGAGTAGTACGTCCATGCATTTGCCGCATTGTGGGTGAGACTTTGGCTGAGGTGTTCTGCAGGTCAGCGAATTGGCACAGCGGATTCCAGTCCGGCCGCTAACATTTTACTGGTTTTTTCCCTGCGGCCGCTAAGGTTTGAGCAGAGTAGTACGTCCATGCATTTGCCGCATTGTGGGTGAGACTTTGGCTGAGGTGTTCTGCAGGTCAGCGAATTGGCACAGCGGATTCCAGTCCGGCCGCTAACATTTTACTGGTTTTTTCCCTGCGGCCGCTAAGGTTTGAGCAGAGTAGTACGTCCACGCATTTGCCGCATTGTGGGTGAGACTTTGGCTGAGGTGGTCTGCAGGTCAGCAAATGTGCAGCACCGTACATTGAGGTGTGACACAGCTCATGGGAAGCGGCTTCCGGTGCCGCCGCTAAGGTTGTGGGTGAGACTTTGGCTGAGGTGTTCTGCAGGTCAGCGAATTGGCACAGCGGATTCCAGTCCGGCCGCTAACATTTTACTGGTTTTTTCCCTGCGGCCGCTAAGGTTTGAGCAGAGTAGTACGTCCATGGATTTGCCGCATTGTAGGTGAGACTTTGGCTGAGGTGGTCTGCAGTTCAGCAAATGGGCAGCACCGTACATTGAGGTGTGACACAGCTCATGGGAAGCGGATTCCGGTGCCGCCGCTAAGGTTGTGGATGAGACTTTGGCTGAGGTGTTCTGCAGGTAAGCAAAGTGGCACATCTCACGGGAAGCGGATTCCCATCCCGCCGCTAAGGTTTTACTTGTTTTTTCCCATGCGGCCGCTAAGGTTTGAGCAGAGTAGTACATCCATGCATTTGCCGCATTGTGGATGAGACTTTGGCTGAGGTGTTCTGCAGGTAAGCAAAGTGGCACATCTCACGGGAAGCGGATTCCCGTCCCGCCGCTAAGGTTTTACTTGTTTTTTCCCATGCGGCCGCTAAGGTTTGAGCAGAGTAGTACGTCCATGCATTTGCCGCATTGTGGGTGAGACTTTGGCTGAGGTGTTCTGCAGGTCAGCGGATTGGCACAGCGGATTCCAGGCCGGCCGCTAACATTTTACTGGTTTTGTCCCTGCGGCGCCAAGGTTTGAGCAGAGTAGTACGTCTATGGATTTGCCGCACTGTGGGTGAGACTTTGGCTGAGGTGGTCTGCAGGTCAGCGAATGGGCAGCACCGTACATTGAGGTGTGACACAGCTCATGGGATGCGGATTCCGGTGCCGCCGCTAAGGTTGTGGGTGAGGGCTGAGGTGTTCTGCAGGTAAGCGAATTGGCACATCTCACGGAAAGCGGATTCCAGTCCCGCCGCTAAGGTTTTACTTGTGTTTTCCCATGCGGCCGCTAAGGTTTGAGCAGAGTAGTACGTCCATGCATTTGCCGCATTGTGGGTGAGACTTTGGCTGAGGTGGTCTGCAGGTCAGCAAATGGGCAGCACCGTACATTGAGGTGTGACACAGCTCATGGGAAGCGGCTTCCGGTGCCACCGCTAAGGTTGTGGGTGAGACTTTGGCTGAGGTGTTCTGCAGGTCAGCGAATTGGCACAGCGGATTCCAGTCCGGCCGCTAACATTTTACTGGTTTTTTCCCTGCGGCCGCTAAGGTTTGAGCAGAGTAGTACGTCTATGGATTTGCCGCATTGTGGGTGAGACATTGGCTGAGGTGGTCTGCAGGTCAGCGAATGGGCAGCACCGTACATTGAGGTGTGACACAGCTCATGGGAAGCGGATTCCGGTGCCGCCGCTAAGGTTGTGGGTGAGGGCTGAGGTGTTCTGCAGGTAAGCGAATTGGCACATCTCACGGGAAGCGGATTCCAGTCCCGCCGCTAAGGTTTTACTTGTGTTTTCCCATGCGGCCGCTAAGGTTTGAGCAGAGTAGTACGTCCATGCATTTGCCGCATTGTGGGTGAGACTTTGGCTGAGGTGTTCTGCAGGTCAGCGAATTGGCACAGCGGATTCCAGTCCGGCCGCTAACATTTTACTGGTTTTTTCCCTGCGGCCGCTAAGGTTTGAGCAGAGTAGTACGTCCATGCATTTGCCGAGACTTTGGCTGAGGTGTTCTGCAGGTCAGCGGATTCGCACAGCGGATTCCAGTCCGGCCGCTAACATTTTACTGGTTTTTTCCCTGCGGAGCCAAGGTTTGAGCAGAGTAGTACGTCCATGGATTTGCCGCATTGTAGGTGAGACTTTGGCTGAGGTGGTCTGCAGTTCAGCAAATGGGCAGCACCGTACATTGAGGTGTGACACAGCTCATGGGAAGCGGATTCCGGTGCCGCCGCTAAGGTTGTGGATGAGACTTTGGCTGAGGTGTTCTGCAGGTAAGCAAAGTGGCACATCTCACGGGAAGCGGATTCCCGTCCCGCCGCTAAGGTTTTACTTGTTTTTTCCCATGCGGCCGCTAAGGTTTGAGCAGAGTAGTACGTCCATGCATTTGCCGCATTGTGGGTGAGACTTTGGCTGAGGTGTTCTGCAGGTCAGCGAATTGGCACATCTCACGGGAAGCGGATTCCGCCGCCGCTGCTAAGCTTTACTTGTTTTTTCCCTGCGGCCGCTAAGGTTTGAGCAGAGTAGTACGTCCATGCATTTGCCGAGACTTTGGCTGAGGTGTTCTGCAGGTCAGCGGATTCGCACAGCGGATTCCAGTCCGGCCGCTAACATTTTACTGGTTTTTTCCCTGCGGCCGCTAAGGTTTGAGCAGAGTAGTACGTCCATGGATTTGCCGCATTGTAGGTGAGACTTTGGCTGAGGTGGTCTGCAGTTCAGCAAATGGGCAGCACCGTACATTGAGGTGTGACACAGCTCATGGGAAGCGGATTCCGGTGCCGCTGCTAAGGTTGTGGATGAGACTTTGGCTGAGGTGTTCTGCAGGTCAGCGAATTGGCACATCTCACGGGAAGCGGATTCCGCCGCCGCTGCTGAAGCTTTACTTGTTTTTTCCCTGCGGCCGCTAAGGTTTGAGCAGAGTAGTACGTCCATGCATTTGCCGAGACTTTGGCTGCAGGTCAGCGGATTGGCACAGCGGATTCCAGGCCGGCCGCTAACATTTTACTGGTTTTGTCCCTGCGGCGCCAAGGTTTGAGCAGAGTAGTACGTCTATGGATTTGCCGCACTGTGGGTGAGACTTTGGCTGAGGTGGTCTGCAGGTCAGCGAATGGGCAGCACCGTACATTGAGGTGTGACACAGCTCATGGGATGCGGATTCCGGTGCCGCCGCTAAGGTTGTGGGTGAGGGCTGAGGTGTTCTGCAGGTAAGCGAATTGGCACATCTCACGGAAAGCGGATTCCAGTCCCGCCGCTAAGGTTTTACTTGTGCGGCCGCTAAGGTTTGAGCAGAGTAGTACGTCTATGGATTTGCCGCATTGTGGGTGAGACATTGGCTGAGGTGGTCTGCAGGTCAGCGAATGGGCAGCACCGTACATTGAGGTGTGACACAGCTCATGGGAAGCGGATTCCGGTGCCGCCGCTAAGGTTGTGGGTGAGGGCTGAGGTGTTCTGCAGGTAAGCGAATTGGCACATCTCACGGGAAGCGGATTCCAGTCCCGCCGCTAAGGTTTTACTTGTGTTTTCCCATGCGGCCGCTAAGGTTTGAGCAGAGTAGTACGTCCATGCATTTGCCGCATTGTGGGTGAGACTTTGGCTGAGGTGTTCTGCAGGTCAGCGAATTGGCACAGCGGATTCCAGTCCGGCCGCTAACATTTTACTGGTTTTTTCCCTGCGGCCGCTAAGGTTTGAGCAGAGTAGTACGTCCATGCATTTGCCGAGACTTTGGCTGAGGTGTTCTGCAGGTAAGCAAAGTGGCACATCTCACGGGAAGCGGATTCCCGTCCCGCCGCTAAGGTTTTACTTGTTTTTTCCCATGCGGCCGCTAAGGTTTGAGCAGAGTAGTACGTCCATGCATTTGCCGCATTGTGGGTGAGACTTTGGCTGAGGTGTTCTGCAGGTCAGCGAATTGGCACAGCGGATTCCAGTCCGGCCGCTAACATTTTACTGGTTTTTTCCCTGCGGCCGCTAAGGTTTGAGCAGAGTAGTACGTCCATGCATTTGCCGAGACTTTGGCTGAGGTGTTCTGCAGGTAAGCAAAGTGGCACATCTCACGGGAAGCGGATTCCCGTCCCGCCGCTAAGGTTTTACTTGTTTTTTCCCATGCGGCCGCTAAGGTTTGAGCAGAGTAGTACGTCCATGCATTTGCCGCATTGTGGGTGAGACTTTGGCTGAGGTGTTCTGCAGGTCAGCGAATTGGCACAGCGGATTCCAGTCCGGCCGCTAACATTTTACTGGTTTTTTCCCTGCGGCCGCTAAGGTTTGAGCAGAGTAGTACGTCCATGCATTTGCCGAGACTTTGGCTGAGGTGTTCTGCAGGTAAGCAAAGTGGCACATCTCACGGGAAGCGGATTCCCGTCCCGCCGCTAAGGTTTTACTTGTTTTTTCCCATGCGGCCGCTAAGGTTTGAGCAGAGTAGTACGTCCATGCATTTGCCGCATTGTGGGTGAGACTTTGGCTGAGGTGTTCTGCAGGTCAGCGAATTGGCACAGCGGATTCCAGTCCGGCCGCTAACATTTTACTGGTTTTTTCCCTGCGGCCGCTAAGGTTTGAGCAGAGTAGTACGTCCATGCATTTGCCGAGACTTTGGCTGAGGTGTTCTGCAGGTAAGCAAAGTGGCACATCTCACGGGAAGCGGATTCCGCCGCCGCTGCTAAAGCTTTACTTGTTTTTTCCCTGCGGCCGCTAAGGTTTGAGCAGAGTAGTACGTCCATGCATTTGCCGAGACTTTGGCTGAGGTGTTCTGCAGGTCAGCGGATTCGCACAGCGGATTCCAGTCCGGCCGCTAACATTTTACTGGTTTTTTCCCTGCGGCCGATAAGGTTTGAGCAGAGTAGTACGTCCATGGATTTGCCGCATTGTAGGTGAGACTTTGGCTGAGGTGGTCTGCAGTTCAGCAAATGGGCAGCACCGTACATTGAGGTGTGACACAGCTCATGGGAAGCGGATTCCGGTGCCGCTGCTAAGGTTGTGGATGAGACTTTGGCTGAGGTGTTCTGCAGGTAAGCAAAGTGGCACATCTCACGGGAAGCGGATTCCCGTCCCGCCGCTAAGGTTTTACTTGTTTTTTCCCATGCGGCCGCTAAGGTTTGAGCAGAGTAGTACGTCCATGCATTTGCCGCATTGTGGGTGAGACTTTGGCTGAGGTGTTCTGCAGGTCAGCGGATTCGCACAGCGGATTCCAGTCCGGCCGTTAACATTTTACTGGTTTTTTCCCTGCGGAGCCAAGGTTTGAGCAGAGTAGTACATCCATTGATTTGCCGCATTGTAGGTGAGACTTTGGCTGAGGTGGTCTGCACGTCAGCAAATTGGCACAGCGGATTCCAGTCCGGCCGCTAACTTTTTACTGGTTTTTTCCCTGCGGCCGCTAAGGTTTGAGCAGAGTAGTACGTCCATGGATTTGCCGCATTGTGGGTGAGACTTTGGCTGAGGTGGTCTGCAGGTCAGCGAATGGGCAGCACCGGACATTGAGGTGTGACACAGCTCATGGGAAGCGGATTCCGGTGCCGCCGCTAAGGTTGTGGGTGAGGGCTGAGGTGTTCTGCAGGTAAGCGAATTGGCACATCTCACGGGAAGCGGATTCCAGTCCCGCCGCTAAGGTTTTACTTGTTTTTTCCCATGCGGCCGCTAAGGTTTGAGCAGAGTAGTACGTCCATGCATTTGCCGCATTGTGGGTGAGACTTTGGCTGAGGTGTTCTGCAGGTCAGCGAATTGGCACATCTCACGGGAAGCGGATTCCGCCGCCGCTGCTAAAGCTTTACTTGTTTTTTCCCTGCGGCCGCTAAGGTTTGAGCAGAGTAGTACGTCCATGCATTTGCCGAGACTTTGGCTGAGGTGTTCTGCAGGTCAGCGGATTGGCACAGCGGATTCCAGGCCGGCCGCTAACATTTTACTGGTTTTGTTCCTGCGGCGCCAAGGTTTGAGCAGAGTAGTACGTCTATGGATTTGCCGCACTGTGGGTGAGACTTTGGCTGAGGTGGTCTGCAGGTCAGCGAATGGGCAGCACCGTACATTGAGGTGTGACACAGCTCATGGGATACGGATCCCGGTGCCGCCGCTAAGGGTGTGGGTGAGGGCTGAGGTGTTCTGCAGGTAAGCGAATTGGCACATCTCACGGAAAGCGGATTCCAGTCCCGCCGCTAAGGTTTTACTTGTTTTTTCCCATGCGGCCGCTAAGGTTTGAGCAGAGTAGTACGTCCATGCATTTCACGGAAAGCGGATTCCAGTCCCGCCGCTAAGGTTTTACTTGTTTTTTCCCATGCGGCCGCTAAGGTTTGAGCAGAGTAGTACGTCCATGCATTTGCCGCATTGTGGGTGAGACTTTGGCTGAGGTGTTCTGCAGGTCAGCGAATTGGCACAGCGGATTCCAGTCCGGCCGCTAACATTTTACTGGTTTTTTCCCTGCGGCCGCTCAGGTTTGAGCAGAGTAGTACGTCCATGCATTTGCCGAGACTTTGGCTGAGGTGTTCTGCAGGTAAGCAAAGTGGCACATCTCACGGGAAGCGGATTCCCGTCCCGCCGCTAAGGTTTTACTTGTTTTTTCCCATGCGGCCGCTAAGGTTTGAGCAGAGTAGTACGTCCATGCATTTGCCGCATTGTGGGTGAGACTTTGGCTGAGGTGTTCTGCAGGTCAGCGAATTGGCACAGCCGATTCCAGTCCGGCCGCTAACATTTTACTGGTTTTTTCCCTGCGGCCGCTAAGGTTTGAGCAGAGTAGTACGTCCATGCATTTGCCGAGACTTTGGCTGAGGTGTTCTGCAGGTAAGCAAAGTGGCACATCTCACGGGAAGCGGATTCCCGTCCCGCCGCTAAGGTTTTACTTGTTTTTTCCCATGCGGCCGCTAAGGTTTGAGCAGAGTAGTACGTCCATGCATTTGCCGCATTGTGGGTGAGACTTTGGCTGAGGTGTTCTGCAGGTCAGCGAATTGGCACAGCGGATTCCAGTCCGGCCGCTAACATTTTACTGGTTTTTTCCCTGCGGCCGCTAAGGTTTGAGCAGAGTAGTACGTCCATGCATTTGCCGAGACTTTGGCTGAGGTGTTCTGCAGGTAAGCAAAGTGGCACATCTCACGGGAAGCGGATTCCCGTCCCGCCGCTAAGGTTTTACTTGTTTTTTCCCATACGGCCGCTAAGGTTTGAGCAGAGTAGTACGTCCATGCATTTGCCGCATTGTGGGTGAGACTTTGGCTGAGGTGTTCTGCAGGTCAGCGAATTGGCACAGCGGATTCCAGTCCGGCCGCTAACATTTTACTGGTTTTTTCCCTGCGGCCGCTAAGGTTTGAGCAGAGTAGTACGTCCATGCATTTGCCGAGACTTTGGCTGAGGTGTTCTGCAGGTAAGCAAAGTGGCACATCTCACGGGAAGCGGATTCCGCCGCCGCTGCTGAAGCTTTACTTGTTTTTTCCCTGCGGCCGCTAAGGTTTGAGCAGAGTAGTACGTCCATGCATTTGCCGAGACTTTGGCTGCAGGTCAGCGGATTGGCACAGCGGATTCCAGGCCGGCCGCTAACATTTTACTGGTTTTGTCCCTGCGGCGCCAAGGTTTGAGCAGAGTAGTACGTCTATGGATTTGCCGCACTGTGGGTGAGACTTTGGCTGAGGTGGTCTGCAGGTCAGCGAATGGGCAGCACCGTACATTGAGGTGTGACACAGCTCATGGGATGCGGATTCCGGTGCCGCCGCTAAGGTTGTGGGTGAGGGCTGAGGTGTTCTGCAGGTAAGCGAATTGGCACATCTCACGGAAAGCGGATTCCAGTCCCGCCGCTAAGGTTTTACTTGTGTTTTCCCATGCGGCCGCTAAGGTTTGAGCAGAGTAGTACGTCCATGCATTTGCCGCATTGTGGGTGAGACTTTGGCTGAGGTGTTCTGCAGGTCAGCGGATTCGCACAGCGGATTCCAGTCCGGCCGTTAACATTTTACTGGTTTTTTCCCTGCGGAGCCAAGGTTTGAGCAGAGTAGTACATCCATTGATTTGCCGCATTGTAGGTGAGACTTTGGCTGAGGTGGTCTGCACGTCAGCAAATTGGCACAGCGGATTCCAGTCCGGCCGCTAACTTTTTACTGGTTTTTTCCCTGCGGCCGCTAAGGTTTGAGCAGAGTAGTACGTCCATGGATTTGCCGCATTGTGGGTGAGACTTTGGCTGAGGTGGTCTGCAGGTCAGCGAATGGGCAGCACCGGACATTGAGGTGTGACACAGCTCATGGGAAGCGGATTCCGGTGCCGCCGCTAAGGTTGTGGGTGAGGGCTGAGGTGTTCTGCAGGTAAGCGAATTGGCACATCTCACGGGAAGCGGATTCCAGTCCCGCCGCTAAGGTTTTACTTGTTTTTTCCCATGCGGCCGCTAAGGTTTGAGCAGAGTAGTACGTCCATGCATTTGCCGCATTGTGGGTGAGACTTTGGCTGAGGTGTTCTGCAGGTCAGCGAATTGGCACATCTCACGGGAAGCGGATTCCGCCGCCGCTGCTAAAGCTTTACTTGTTTTTTCCCTGCGGCCGCTAAGGTTTGAGCAGAGTAGTACGTCCATGCATTTGCCGAGACTTTGGCTGAGGTGTTCTGCAGGTCAGCGGATTGGCACAGCGGATTCCAGGCCGGCCGCTAACATTTTACTGGTTTTGTTCCTGCGGCGCCAAGGTTTGAGCAGAGTAGTACGTCTATGGATTTGCCGCACTGTGGGTGAGACTTTGGCTGAGGTGGTCTGCAGGTCAGCGAATGGGCAGCACCGTACATTGAGGTGTGACACAGCTCATGGGATACGGATTCCGGTGCCGCCGCTAAGGGTGTGGGTGAGGGCTGAGGTGTTCTGCAGGTAAGCGAATTGGCACATCTCACGGAAAGCGGATTCCAGTCCCGCCGCTAAGGTTTTACTTGTTTTTTCCCATGCGGCCGCTAAGGTTTGAGCAGAGTAGTACGTCCATGCATTTGCCGCATTGTGGGTGAGACTTTGGCTGAGGTGGTCTGCAGGTCAGCAAATGGGCAGCACCGTACATTGAGGTGTGACACAGCTCATGGGAAGCGGCTTCCGGTGCCGCCGCTAAGGTTGTGGGTGAGACTTTGGCTGAGGTGTTCTGCAGGTCAGCGAATTGGCACAGCGGATTCCAGTCCGGCCGCTAACATTTTACTGGTTTTTTCCCTGCGGCCGCTAAGGTTTGAGCAGAGTAGTACGTCTATGGATTTGCCGCATTGTGGGTGAGACTTTGGCTGAGGTGGTCTGCAGGTCAGCGAATGGGCAGCACCGTACATTGAGGTGTGACACAGCTCATGGGAAGCGGATTCCGGTGCCGCCGCTAAGGTTGTGGGTGAGGGCTGAGGTGTTCTGCAGGTAAGCGAATTGGCACATCTCAAGGTTTGAGCAGAGTAGTACATCCATTGATTTGCCGCATTGTAGGTGAGACTTTGGCTGAGGTGTTCTGCAGGTCAGCGAATTGGCACAGCGGATTCCAGTCCGGCCGCTAACATTTTACTGGTTTTTTCCCTGCGGCCGCTAAGGGTTGAGCAGAGTAGTACGTCTATGGATTTGCCGCATTGTGGGTGAGACTTTGGCTGAGGTGGTCTGCAGGTCAGCGAATGGGCAGCACCGTACATTGAGGTGTGACACAGCTCATGGGAAGTGGATTCCGGTGCCGCCGCTAAGGTTGTGGGTGAGGGCTGAGGTGTTCTGCAGGTAAGCGAATTGGCACATCTCACGGGAGGCGGATTCCAGTCCCGCCGCTAAGGTTTTACTTGTGTTTTCCCATGCGGCCGCTAAGGTTTGAGCAGAGTAGTACGTCCACGCATTTGCCGCATTGTGGGTGAGACTTTGGCTGAGGTGGTCTGCAGGTCAGCAAATGGGCAGCACCGTACATTGAGGTGTGACACAGCTCATGGGAAGCGGCTTCCGGTGCCGCCGCTAAGGTTGTGGGTGAGACTTTGGCTGAGGTGTTCTGCAGGTCAGCGAATTGGCACAGCGGATTCCAGTCCGGCCGCTAACATTTTACTGGTTTTTTCCCTACGGCGCCAAGGTTTGAGCAGAGTAGTACGTCCATGGATTTGCAGCATTGTGAATGAGACTTTGGCTGAGGTGTTCTGCACGTCAGCAAATTGGCACAGCGGATTCCAGTCCGGCCGCTAACATTTTACTGGTTTTTTCCCTGCGGCCGCTAAGGTTTGAGCAGAGTAGTACGTCCATGCATTTGCCGAGACTTTGGCTGAGGTGTTCTGCAGGTCAGCGGATTCGCACAGCGGATTCCAGTCCGGCCGCTAACATTTTACTGGTTTTTTCCCTGCGGAGCCAAGGTTTGAGCAGAGTAGTACATCCATGGATTTGCCGCATTGTAGGTGAGACTTTGGCTGAGGTGGTCTGCACGTCAGCAAATTGGCACAGCGGATTCCAGTCCGGCCGCTAACTTTTTACTGGTTTTTTCCCTGCGGCCGCTAAGGTTTGAGCAGAGTAGTACGTCCATGCATTTGCCGAGACTTTGGCTGAGGTGTTCTGCAGGTCAGCGGATTGGCACAGCGGATTCCAGGCCGGCCGCTAACATTTTACTGGTTTTGTCCCTGTGGCGCCAAGGTTTGAGCAGAGTAGTACGTCTATGGATTTGCCGCACTGTGGGTGAGACTTTGGCTGAGGTGGTCTGCAGGTCAGCGAATGGGCAGCACCGTACATTGAGGTGTGACACAGCTCATGGGATGCGGATTCCGGTGCCGCCGCTAAGGTTGTGGGTGAGGGCTGAGGTGTTCTGCAGGTAAGCGAATTGGCACATCTCACGGAAAGCGGATTCCAGTCCCGCCGCTAAGGTTTTACTTGTTTTTTCCCATGCGGCCGCTAAGGTTTGAGCAGAGTAGTACGTCCATGCATTTGCCGCATTGTGGGTGAGACTTTGGCTGAGGTGTTCTGCAGGTCAGCGAATTGGCACAGCGGATTCCAGTCCGGCCGCTAACATTTTACTGGTTTTTTCCCTGCGGCCGCTAAGGTTTGAGCAGAGTAGTACGTCCATGGATTTGCCGCATTGTGGGTGAGACTTTGGCTGAGGTGGTCTGCAGGTCAGCGAATGGGCAGCACCGGACATTGAGGTGTGACACAGCTCATGGGAAGCGGATTCCGGTGCCGCCGCTAAGGTTGTGGGTGAGGGCTGAGGTGTTCTGCAGGTAAGCGAATTGGCACATCTCACGGGAAGCGGATTCCAGTCCCGCCGCTAAGGTTTTACTTGTTTTTTCCCATGCGGCTGCTAAGGTTTGAGCAGAGTAGTACGTCCATGCATTTGCCGCATTGTGGGTGAGACTTTGGCTGAGGTGTTCTGCAGGTCAGCGAATTGGCACATCTCACGGGAAGCGGATTCCGCCGCCGCTGCTGAAGCTTTACTTGTTTTTTCCCTGCGGCCGCTAAGGTTTGAGCAGAGTAGTACGTCCATGCATTTGCCGAGACTTTGGCTGAGGTGTTCTGCAGGTCAGCGCATTGGCACAGCGGATTCCAGGCCGGCCGCTAACATTTTACTGGTTTTGTCCCTGCGGCGCCAAGGTTTGAGCAGAGTAGTACGTCTATGGATTTGCCGCACTGTGGGTGAGACTTTGGCTGAGGTGGTCTGCAGGTCAGCGAATGGGCAGCACCGTACATTGAGGTGTGACACAGCTCATGGGATGCGGATTCCGGTGCCGCCGCTAAGGTTGTGGGTGAGGGCTGAGGTGTTCTGCAGGTAAGCGAATTGGCACATCTCACGGAAAGCGGATTCCAGTCCCGCCGCTAAGGTTTTACTTGTGTTTTCCCATGCGGCCGCTAAGGTTTGAGCAGAGTAGTACGTCCATGCATTTGCCGCATTGTGGGTGAGACTTTGGCTGAGGTGGTCTGCAGGTCAGCAAATGGGCAGCACCGTACATTGAGGTGTGACACAGCTCATGGGAAGCGGCTTCCGGTGCCGCCGCTAAGGTTGTGGGTGAGACTTTGGCTGAGGTGTTCTGCAGGTCAGCGAATTGGCACAGCGGATTCCAGTCCGGCCGCTAACATTTTACTGGTTTTTTCCCTGCGGCCGCTAAGGTTTGAGCAGAGTAGTACGTCTATGGATTTGCCGCACTGTGGGTGAGACTTTGGCTGAGGTGGTCTGCAGGTCAGCGAATGGGCAGCACCGTACATTGAGGTGTGACACAGCTCATGGGATGCGGATTCCGGTGCCGCCGCTAAGGTTGTGGGTGAGGGCTGAGGTGTTCTGCAGGTAAGCGAATTGGCACATCTCACGGAAAGCGGATTCCAGTCCCCCCGCTAAGGTTTTACTTGTGTTTTCCCATGCGGCCGCTAAGGTTTGAGCAGAGTAGTACGTCCATGCATTTGCCGAGACTTTGGTTGAGGTGTTCTGCAGGTCAGCGGATTGGCACAGCGGATTCCAGGCCGGCCGCTAACATTTTACTGGTTTTGTCCCTGCGGCGCCAAGGTTTGAGCAGAGTAGTGCGTCTATGGATTTGCCGCATTGTGGGTGAGACTTTGGCTGAGGTGGTCTGCAGGTCAGCGAATGGGCAGCACCGTACATTGAGGTGTGATACAGCTCATGGGATGCGGATTCCGGTGCCGCCGCTAAGGTTGTGGGTGAGGGCTGAGGTGTTCTGCAGGTAAGCGAATTGGCACATCTCACGGAAAGCGGATTCCAGTCCCGCCGCTAAGGTTTTACTTGTGTTTTCCCATGCGGCCGCTAAGGTTTGAGCAGAGTAGTACGTCCACGCATTTGCCGCATTGTGGGTGGGACTTTGGCTGAGGTGGTCTGCAGGTCAGCAAATGGGCAGCACCGTACATTGAGGTGTGACACAGCTCATGGGAAGCGGATTCCGGTGCCGCCGCTAAGGTTGTGGGTGAGGGCTGAGGTGTTCTGCAGATAAGCGAATTGGCACATCTCACGGGAAGCGGATTCCAGTCCCGCCGCTAAGGTTTTACTTGTGTTTTCCCATGCGGCCGCTAAGGTTTGAGCAGAGTAGTACGTCCCTGCATTTGCCGCATTGTGGGTGAGACTTTGGCTGAGGTGTTCTGCAGGTCAGCGAATTGGCACAGCGGATTCCAGTCCGGCCGCTAACATTTTACTGGTTTTTTCCCTGCGGCCGCTAAGGTTTGAGCAGAGTAGTACGTCTATGGATTTGCCGCATTGTGGGTGAGACTTTGGCTGAGGTGGTCTGCAGGTCAGCGAATGGGCAGCACCGTACATTGAGGTGTGACACAGCTCATGGGAAGCGGATTCCGGTGCCGCCGCTAAGGTTGTGGATGAGACTTTGGCTGAGGTGTTCTGCAGGTAAGCAAAGTGGCACATCTCACGGGAAGCGGATTCCCGTCCCGCCGCTAAGGTTTTACTTGTTTTTTCCCATGCGGCCGCTAAGGTTTGAGCAGAGTAGTACGTCCATGCATTTGCCGAGACTTTGGTTGAGGTGTTCTGCAGGTCAGCGGATTGGCACAGCGGATTCCAGGCCGGCCGCTAACATTTTACTGGTTTTGTCCCTGCGGCGCCAAGGTTTGAGCAGAGTAGTGCGTCTATGGATTTGCCGCATTGTGGGTGAGACTTTGGCTGAGGTGGTCTGCAGGTCAGCGAATGGGCAGCACCGTACATTGAGGTGTGATACAGCTCATGGGATGCGGATTCGGGTGCCGCCGCTAAGGTTGTGGGTGAGGGCTGAGGTGTTCTGCAGGTAAGCGAATTGGCACATCTCACGGAAAGCGGATTCCAGTCCCGCCGCTAAGGTTTTACTTGTGTTTTCCCATGCGGCCGCTAAGGTTTGAGCAGAGTAGTACGTCCACGCATTTGCCGCATTGTGGGTGAGACTTTGGCTGAGGTGGTCTGCAGGTCAGCAAATGGGCAGCACCGTACATTGAGGTGTGACACAGCTCATGGGAAGCGGATTCCGGTGCCGCCGCTAAGGTTGTGGATGAGACTTTGGCTGAGGTGTTCTGCAGGTAAGCAAAGTGGCACATCTCACGGGAAGCGGATTCCCGTCCCGCCGCTAAGGTTTTACTTGTTTTTTCCCATGCGGCCGCTAAGGTTTGAGCAGAGTAGTACGTCCATGCATTTGCCGCATTGTGGGTGAGACTTTGGCTGAGGTGTTCTGCAGGTCAGCGAATTGGCACAGCGGATTCCAGTCCGGCCGCTAACATTTTACTGGTTTTTTCCCTGCGGCCGCTAAGGTTTGAGCAGAGTAGTACGTCCATGCATTTGCCGCATTGTGGGTGAGACTTTGGCTGAGGTGTTCTGCAGGTCAGCGAATTGGCACAGCGGATTCCAGTCCGGCCGCTAACATTTTACTGGTTTTTTCCCTGCGGCCGCTAAGGTTTGAGCAGAGTAGTACGTCCTTGGATTTGCAGCATTGTGGGTCAGACATTGGCTGAGATGTTCTGCAGGTCAGCAAACTGGCACAGCTCACGGGAAGCAGATACCGGTCCCGCCGCTAAGGTTTTACTGGTTTTCTCCCTGCGGCCGCTAAGGTTTGAGCAGAGTAGTACGTCCATGGATTTGCAGCATTGTGGGTCAGACATTGGCTGAGATGTTCTGCAGGTCAGCAAACTGGAACAGCTCACGGGAAGCAGATTCCAGTCCCGCCGCTAAGGTTTTACTGGTTTTTTCCCTGCGGCCGCTAAGGTTTGAGCAGAGTAGTATGTCCTTGGATGTGCAGCATTGTGGGGGAGACATTGGCTGAGGTGATCTGCAGGTCAGCAAATTGGCACATCTCACGGGAAGCAGATTCCAGTCCCGCCGCTAAGGTTTTACTTGTTTTTTCCCATGCGGCCGCTAAGGTTTGAGCAGAGTAGTACGTCCATGGATTTGCAGCATCGTGGGGGAGACATTGGCTGAGGTGATCTGCAGGTCAGCAAATTGGCACAGCGGATTCCAGTCTGGCCGCTAACGTTTTACTGGTTTTTTCCCCGCGGCCGCTAAGGTTTGAGCAGAGTAGTATGTCCTTGGATTTGCAGCATTGTGGGTCAGACATTGGCTGAGATGTTCTGCAGGTCAGCAAACTGGAACAGCTCACGGGAAGCAGATACCGGTGCCGCTCCTACAGGTATGGAAAAAAAGAAGTAAAACCGAGGCCGCTAAGGTTTGAGCAGAGTAGTATGTCCATGGATTTGCAGCGTTGTGGGGGAGACATTGGCTGAGGTGATCTGCAGGTCAGCAAATTGGCACATCTCACGGGAAGCAGATTCCAGTCCCGCCGCTAAGGTTTTACTTGTTTTTTCCCTGCGGCCACCAAGGTTTGAGCTGCGTAGTACGTCCATGGATTTGCAGCATTGTGGGGGAGACATTGGAAGTCAGCAAATCGGCACATCTCCCGGGAAGCAGATTCCAGTCCCGCCGCTAAGCTTTTACTTGTTTTTTCCCTCCGGCCGCTAAGGTTTGAGCTGAGTAGTATGTCCATGGATTTGCAGCATTGTGGGTCAGACATTGGCCGAGATGTTCTGCAGGTCAGCAAGCTGGCACAGCGGATTCCAGTCCCGCCGCTAAGGTTTTACTGGTTTTTTCCCTGCGGCCGCTAAGGTTTGAGCTGAGTAGTACATCTATGGATTTGCAGCATTGTGGGTGAGACATTGGCTGAGATGTTCTGCAGGTCAGCAAACTGGCACAGCTCACGGGAAGCAGATACCGGTCCCGCCGCTAAGGTTTTACTGGTTTTCTCCCTGCGGCCGCTAAGGTTTGAGCAGAGTAGTATGTCCTTGGATTTGCAGCATTGTGGGTCAGACATTGGCTGAGATGTTCTGCAGGTCAGCAAACTGGCACAGCTCACGGGAAGCAGATACTGGTGCCGCCGCCGCTGCTAAAGCTTTACTTGTTGTTGCCTGCAAACGTTAAGATTTGAGCAGATTCCAGTCCGGCCACTAAGGTTTTACTGGTTTTTTCCCTGCAGCCGCTAAGGTTTGAGCAGAGTAGTATGTCCATGCATTTGCAGCATTGTGGGGGAGACATTGGCTGAGATGTTCTGCAGGTCAGCTGGCACATCTCACGGGAAGCAGATTCCAGTCCCGCTGCTAAGCTTTTACTTGTTTTTTCCCTCCGGCCGCTAAGGTTTGAGCAGAGTAGTACGTCCACGGATTTGCAGCATTGTGGGTCAGACATTGGCTCAGATGTTCTGCAGGTCAGCAAACTGGCACATCTCACGGGAAGCAGATTCCAGTCCCGCCGCTAAGGTTTTACTGGTTTTTTCCCTGCGGCCGCTAAGGTTTGAGCAGAGTAGTATGTCCTTGGATGTGCAGCATTGTGGGGGAGACATTGGCTGAGGTGATCTGCAGGTCAGCAAATTGGCACATCTCACGGGAAGCAGATTCCAGTCCCGCCGCTAAGGTTTTACTTGTTTTTTCCCATGCGGCCGCTAAGGTTTGAGCAGAGTAGTATGTCCATGGATTTGCAGCATCGTGGGGGAGACATTGGCTGAGGTGATCTGCAGGTCAGCAAATTGGCACAGCGGATTCCAGTCTGGCCGCTAACGTTTTACTGGTTTTTTCCCCGCGGCCGCTAAGGTTTGAGCAGAGTAGTATGTCCTTGGATTTGCAGCATTGTGGGTCAGACATTGGCTGAGATGTTCTGCAGGTCAGCAAACTGGAACAGCTCACGGGAAGCAGATACCGGTGCCGCTCCTACAGGTATGGAAAAAAAGAAGTAAAACCGAGGCCGCTAAGGTTTGAGCAGAGTACTATGTCCATGGATTTGCAGCGTTGTGGGGGAGACATTGGCTGAGGTGATCTGCAGGTCAGCAAATTGGCACATCTCACGGGAAGCAGATTCCAGTCCCGCCGCTAAGGTTTTACTTGTTTTTTCCCTGCGGCCACCAAGGTTTGAGCTGCGTAGTACGTCCATGGATTTGCAGCATTGTGGGTCAGACATTGGCTGAGATATTCTGCAAGTCAGCAAATCGGCACATCTCCCGGGAAGCAGATTCCAGTCCCGCCGCTAAGCTTTTACTTGTTTTTTCCCTCCGGCCGCTAAGGTTTGAGCTGAGTAGTACGTCCACGGATTTGCAGCATTGTGGGTCAGACATTGGCTGAGATGTTCTGCAGGTCAGCAAACTGGCACATCTCACGGGAAGCAGATTCCAGTCCCGCCGCTAAGGTTTTACTGGTTTTTTCCCTGCGGCCGCTAAGGTTTGAGCTGAGTAGTACATCTATGGATGTGCAGCATTGTGGGGGAGACATTGGCTGAGGTGATCTGCAGGTCAGCAAATTGGCACATCTCACGGGAAGCAGATTCCAGTCCCGCCGCTAAGGTTTTACTTGTTTTTTCCCATGCGGCCGCTAAGGTTTGAGCAGAGTAGTACGTCCATGGATTTGCAGCATCGTGGGGGAGACATTGGCTGAGGTGATCTGCAGGTCAGCAAATTGGCACAGCGGATTCCAGTCTGGCCGCTAACGTTTTACTGGTTTTTTCCCCGCGGCCGCTAAGCTTTGAGCAGAGTAGTATGTCCTTGGATTTGCAGCATTGTGGGTCAGACATTGGCTGAGATGTTCTGCAGGTCAGCAAACTGGAACAGCTCACGGGAAGCAGATTCCAGTCCCGCCGCTAAGGTTTTACTTGTTTTTTCCCATGCGGCCGCTAAGGTTTGAGCAGAGTAGTACGTCCATGGATTTGCAGCATCGTGGGGGAGACATTGGCTGAGGTGATCTGCAGGTCAGCAAATTGGCACAGCTCACGGGAAGCAGATTCCGCTGCCGCCGCCGCTGCTAAAGCTTTACTTGTTGTTTCGTGCGAACGCTAAGGTTTGAGCAGATTCCAGTCCCGCCGCTAAGGTTTTACTTGTTTTTTCCCTGCGGCCGCTAAGGTTTGATTGGCACAGCGGATTCCAGTCCGGCCGCTAACATTTTACTGGTTTTTTCCCTGCGGCCGCTAAGGTTTGAGCAGAGTAGTACGTCCTTGGATTTGCAGCATTGTGGGTCAGACATTGGCTGAGATGTTCTGCAGGTCAGCAAACTGGCACAGCTCACGGGAAGCAGATACCGGTGCCGCTCCTACAGGTATGGAAAAAAAGAAGTAAAACCGAGGCCGCTAAGGTTTGAGCAGAGTAGTATGTCCATGGATTTGCAGCGTTGTGGGGGAGACATTGGCTGAGGTGATCTGCAGGTCAGCAAATTGGCACAGCTCACGGGAAGCAGATTCCGCTGCCGCCGCCGCTGCTAAAGCTTTACTTGTTGTTTCGTGCGAACGCTAAGGTTTGAGCAGATTCCAGTCCCGCCGCTAAGGTTTTACTGGTTTTTTCCCTGCGGCCGCTAAGGTTTGAGCTGAGTAGTACATCTATGGATTTGCAGCATTGTGGGTGAGACATTGGCTGAGATGTTCTGCAGGTCAGCAAACTGCCACAGCTCACGGGAAGCAGATACCGGTCCCGCCGCTAAGGTTTTACTGGTTTTCTCCCTGCGGCCGCTAAGGTTTGAGCAGAGTAGTATGTCCTTGGATTTGCAGCATTGTGGGTCAGACATTGGCTGAGATGTTCTGCAGGTCAGCAAACTGGCACAGCTCACGGGAAGCAGATACTGGTGCCGCCGCCGCTGCTAAAGCTTTACTTGTTGTTGCCTGCGAACGCTAAGATTTGAGCAGATTCCAGTCCGGCCACTAAGGTTTTACTGGTTTTTTCCCTGCAGCCGCTAAGGTTTGAGCAGAGTAGTACGTCCATGGATTTGCAGCATTGTGGGTCAGACATTGGCTGAGATGTTCTGCAGGTCAGCAAACTGGCACATCTCACGGGAAGCAGATTCCAGTCCCGCCGCTAAGGTTTTACTGGTTTTTTCCCTGCGGCCGCTAAGGTTTGAGCAGAGTAGTATGTCCTTGGATGTGCAGCATTGTGGGGGAGACATTGGCTGAGGTGATCTGCAGGTCAGCAAATTGGCACATCTCACGGGAAGCAGATTCCAGTCCCGCCGCTAAGGTTTTACTTGTTTTTTCCCATGCGGCCGCTAAGGTTTGAGCAGAGTAGTACGTCCATGGATTTGCAGCATCGTGGGGGAGACATTGGCTGAGGTGATCTGCAGGTCAGCAAATTGGCACAGCGGATTCCAGTCTGGCCGCTAACGTTTTACTGGTTTTTTCCCCGCGGCCGCTAAGGTTTGAGCAGAGTAGTATGTCCTTGGATTTGCAGCATTGTGGGTCAGACATTGGCTGAGATGTTCTGCAGGTCAGCAAACTGGAACAGCTCACGGGAAGCAGATACCGGTGCCGCTCCTACAGGTATGGACAAAAAGAAGTAAAACCGAGGCCGCTAAGGTTTGAGCAGAGTAGTATGTCCATGGATTTGCAGCGTTGTGGGGGAGACATTGGCTGAGGTGATCTGCAGGTCAGCAAATTGGCACATCTCACGGGAAGCAGATTCCAGTCCCGCCGCTAAGGTTTTACTTGTTTTTTCCCCGCGGCCACCAAGGTTTGAGCTGCGTAGTACGTCCATGGATTTGCAGCATTGTGGGTCAGACATTGGCTGAGATATTCTGCAAGTCAGCAAATCGGCACATCTCCCGGGAAGCAGATTCCAGTCCCGCCGCTAAGCTTTTACTTGTTTTTTCCCTCCGGCCGCTAAGGTTTGAGCTGAGTAGTATGTCCATGGATTTGCAGCATTGTGGGTCAGACATTGGCCGAGATGTTCTGCAGGTCAGCAAGCTGGCACAGCTCACGGGAAGCAGATTCCAGTCCCGCCGCTAAGGTTTTACTGGTTTTTTCCCTGCGGCCGCTAAGGTTTGAGCTGAGTAGTACATCTATGGATTTGCAGCATTGTGGGTGAGACATTGGCTGAGATGTTCTGCAGGTCAGCAAACTGCCACAGCTCACGGGAAGCAGATACCGGTCCCGCCGCTAAGGTTTTACTGGTTTTCTCCCTGCGGCCGCTAAGGTTTGAGCAGAGTAGTATGTCCTTGGATTTGCAGCATTGTGGGTCAGACATTGGCTGAGATGTTCTGCAGGTCAGCAAACTGGCACAGCTCACGGGAAGCAGATACTGGTGCCGCCGCCGCTGCTAAAGCTTTACTTGTTGTTGCCTGCGAACGCTAAGATTTGAGCAGATTCCAGTCCGGCCACTAAGCTTTTACTTGTTTTTTCCCTCCGGCCGCTAAGGTTTGAGCTGAGTAGTACGTCCACGGATTTGCAGCATTGTGGGTCAGACATTGGCTGAGATGTTCTGCAGGTCAGCAAACTGGCACATCTCACGGGAAGCAGATTCCAGTCCCGCCGCTAAGGTTTTACTGGTTTTTTCCCTGCGGCCGCTAAGGTTTGAGCAGAGTAGTATGTCCTTGGATGTGCAGCATTGTGGGGGAGACATTGGCTGAGGTGATCTGCAGGTCAGCAAATTGGCACATCTCACGGGAAGCAGATTCCAGTCCCGCCGCTAAGGTTTTACTTGTTTTTTCCCATGCGGCCGCTAAGGTTTGAGCAGAGTAGTATGTCCATGGATTTGCAGCATCGTGGGGGAGACATTGGCTGAGGTGATCTGCAGGTCAGCAAATTGGCACAGCGGATTCCAGTCTGGCCGCTAACGTTTTACTGGTTTTTTCCCCGCAGCCGCTAAGGTTTGAGCAGAGTAGTATGTCCTTGGATGTGCAGCATTGTGGGGGAGACATTGGCTGAGGTGATCTGCAGGTCAGCAAATTGGCACATCTCACGGGAAGCAGATTCCAGTCCCGCCGCTAAGGTTTTACTTGTTTTTTCCCATGCGGCCGCTAAGGTTTGAGCAGAGTAGTATGTCCATGGATTTGCAGCATCGTGGGGGAGACATTGGCTGAGGTGATCTGCAGGTCAGCAAATTGGCACAGCGGATTCCAGTCTGGCCGCTAACGTTTTACTGGTTTTTTCCCCGCGGCCGCTAAGGTTTGAGCAGAGTAGTATGTCCATGGATTTGCAGCATTGTGGGGGAAACTTTGGTTGAGGTGTTCTGCAGGTCAGCAAATTGGCACATCTCACGGGAAGCAGATTCCAGTCCCGCCGCTAAGGTTTTACTTGTTTTTTCTCTCCGGCCGCTAAGGTTTGAGCAGAGTAGTACGTCCATGGATTTGCAGCATTGTAGGTCAGACATTGGCTGAGATGTTCTGCAGGTCAGCAAACTGACACATCTCACGGGAAGCAGATTCCAGTCCCGCCGCTAAGGTTTTACTGGTTTTTTCCCTGCGGCCGCTAAGGTTTGAGCTGAGTAGTACATCTATGGATTTGCAGCATTGTGGGTGAGACATTGGCTGAGATGTTCTGCAGGTCAGCAAACTGCCACAGCTCACGGGAAGCAGATACCGGTCCCGCCGCTAAGGTTTTACTGGTTTTCTCCCTGCGGCCGCTAAGGTTTGAGCAGAGTAGTATGTCCTTGGATTTGCAGCATTGTGGGTCAGACATTGGCTGAGATGTTCTGCAGGTCAGCAAACTGGAACAGCTCACGGGAAGCAGATACCGCTGCCGCTCCTACAGGTATGGAAAAAAAGAAGTAAAACCGAGGCCGCTAAGGTTTGAGCAGAGTAGTATGTCCATGGATTTGCAGCGTTGTGGGGGAGACATTGGCTGAGGTGATCTGCAGGTCAGCAAATTGGCACATCTCACGGGAAGCAGATTCCAGTCCCGCCGCTAAGGTTTTACTTGTTTTTTCCCTGCGGCCACCAAGGTTTGAGCAGAGTAGTACGTCCATGGATTTGCAGCATCGTGGGGGAGACATTGGCTGAGGTGATCTGCAGGTCAGCAAATTGGCACAGCGGATTCCAGTCTGGCCGCTAACGTTTTACTGGTTTTTTCCCCGCGGCCGCTAAGGTTTGAGCAGAGTAGTATGTCCTTGGATTTGCAGCATTGTGGGTCAGACATTGGCTGAGGTGATCTGCAGGTCAGCAAATTGGCACATCTCACGGGAAGCAGATTCCAGTCCCGCCGCTAAGGTTTTACTTGTTTTTTCCCATGCGGCCGCTAAGGTTTGAGCAGAGTAGTACGTCCATGGATTTGCAGCATCGTGGGGGAGACATTGGCTGAGGTGATCGGCAGGTCAGCAAATTGGCACAGCGGATTCCAGTCTGGCCGCTAACGTTTTACTGGTTTTTTCCCCGCGGCCGCTAAGGTTTGAGCAGAGTAGTATGTCCTTGGATTTGCAGCATTGTGGGTCAGACATTGGCTGAGATGTTCTGCAAGTCAGCAAATCGGCACATCTCCCGGGAAGCAGATTCCAGTCCCGCCGCTAAGCTTTTACTTGTTTTTTCCCTCCGGCCGCTAAGGTTTGAGCTGAGTAGTATGTCCATGGATTTGCAGCATTGTGGGTCAGACATTGGCCGAGATGTTCCGCAGGTCAGCAAGCTGGCACAGCTCACGGGAAGCAGATTCCAGTCCCGCCGCTAAGGTTTTACTGGTTTTTTCCCTGCGGCCGCTAAGGTTTGAGCTGAGTAGTACATCTATGGATTTGCAGCATTGTGGGTGAGACATTGGCTGAGATGTTCTGCAGGTCAGCAAACTGGCACAGCTCACGGGAAGCAGATACCGGTCCCGCCGCTAAGGTTTTACTGGTTTTCTCCCTGCGGCCGCTAAGGTTTGAGCAGAGTAGTATGTCCTTGGATTTGCAGCATTGTGGGTCAGACATTGGCTGAGATGTTCTGCAGGTCAGCAAACTGGCACAGCTCACGGGAAGCAGATACTGGTGCCGCCGCCGCTGCTAAAGCTTTACTTGTTGTTGCCTGCGAACGCTAAGATTTGAGCAGATTCCAGTCCCGCCGCTAAGGTTTTACTGGTTTTTTCCCTGCGGCCGCTAAGGTTTGAGCTGAGTAGTACATCTATGGATTTGCAGCATTGTGGGTGAGACATTGGCTGAGATGTTCTGCAGGTCAGCAAACTGGCACAGCTCACGGGAAGCAGATACCGGTCCCGCCGCTAAGGTTTTACTGGTTTTCTCCCTGCGGCCGCTAAGGTTTGAGCAGAGTAGTATGTCCTTGGATTTGCAGCATTGTGGGTCAGACATTGGCTGAGGTGATCTGCAGGTCAGCAAATTGGCACATCTCACGGGAAGCAGATTCCAGTCCCGCCGCTAAGGTTTTACTGGTTTTTTCCCTGCGGCCGCTAAGGTTTGAGCAGAGTAGTATGTCCTTGGATGTGCAGCATTGTGGGGGAGACATTGGCTGAGGTGATCTGCAGGTCAGCAAATTGGCACATCTCACGGGAAGCAGATTCCAGTCCCGCCGCTAAGGTTTTACTTGTTTTTTCCCATGCGGCCGCTAAGGTTTGAGCAGAGTAGTACGTCCATGGATTTGCAGCATCGTGGGGGAGACATTGGCTGAGGTGATCTGCAGGTCAGCAAATTGGCACAGCGGATTCCAGTCTGGCCGCTAACGTTTTACTGGTTTTTTCCCTGCGGCCGCTAAGGTTTGAGCAGAGTAGTATGTCCTTGGATTTGCAGCATTATGGGTCAGACATTGGCTGAGATGTTCTGCAGGTCAGCAAATCGGCACATCTCACGGGAAGCAGATTCCAGTCCCGCCGCTAAGCTTTTAAGGTAGGCGCCAAACGCATCCATCAAGTCACGTGGTCCGAAGCGTGACAGCGCCTTCCGCCCGGGCCGTCAGGATAAGAGTCCAAACTAAAACCTAGAAAACACTTAGTTTCACTGTTTAGAGGATCCCTCGGTCTCAGATTGCCAATAAATATGCTCAAAAAAAAGTTATAGACCTTTTTTTCTGAAAGTGCTCAGAACTCAAAGAGAGATCGCCTGGCACTGGAATGTATTTTGGAGCCCCAAATTTCGCGCTTCCCAAAGGGGAAATTTCACGGTCACGTGGTCACGTGAGCGACTGCGGTTGGCTCCTTTCCACCATCATCCACAACACCTTACTGCTTAAGAACTGTGCCAAAACACTCCATTTGCATGCCTAGATCAAAATCAAAGGGCAAAGCTAAGAATCTCGGGGCTTTTGCCCTCAAGGTTGGTCCCGAATGACTGAAAATTCAAGTTCGCACTGACCTTACCCTGTTTCTTCAGCGAAAGCGCAGCGAGGCTATTAGCAGTGACGAGGAGGACATAACCAAACACCTCAGAGGCCAATCTTCCCACCCAGGACCCACAAACGAGGGTGCTGAGCCTAGCTCTGACTCGGAAATGCCACCACTGGTTGTAGACAGCGACTCTGATTCTGACGTCGACGATGATGGACGCGACGACGACAGTGACGACGGCAGCGAAAGCGACGGCTCTGACCTCGAGATTGATGAAGAGGATGATGTTCCCCATCCAAAAACTCACACAGATCTCGCAAATTGGCTGCAGCTCACCGATGGACTCCTGGCTTCCGTGCACACCAGTGCAGCTCCGGTGCGTCGTGGTGCCTATCATAGCACCAAGGTCGGACAGGCGCTTTCAAATCGAAGGGAACAGGAGCTTCGAAAGGCTGAGAAGGAGAGGGTAGCAAGAGAGAGCCATGAGGACTTGCGGCTTCGGGTGAAAAAGACCTGTATCAATGATTTCTTTGCGCCTAAAAAACCAGTCCACCCTCTGAGCCCGGAACCCCAGACACCTCCCCTTGACCAGCAGGCGACATCCTCGACTCCGATCTTGGACCTCGACTCCTCCGATGAAGAACCATCGCTATGCACCCAAGAACCGCATGCTCTCCCCAGTACAACCGACAATTCAGTATCTTTGGGCCGGGCTTCGACATCCCGGGTCACAATTGAAGAGGTGGAGGACGAGGATGATCTGTTGGACATTCAACCATGCCAGCTTAGCCCAGAAGCGATGGTAGAGGAGGGTCTTGACGACTTGGTTTGGGATCCCGCACAAGATATTTCTCCTCGAGCTGTTGATTCTCCGGCACCGAGCGAGCAGCTGCCAACATCTCCGCCTTTGCAATCTGTCGACCCTCCCCCACAGCGCGAGCCGCCATCCACGCATCACTTGCCACCCGGGGCAGCGGCATATTCTTCAGGTGAACAGGGTTTTACGATGCCAAACCATCCGCGCCGGTGGAAAATGCCTACTCCATTGCCATCCAATGCAGCTGTCGACACTGCGATCGAAAACTTGCAGAATCTCCTTCATCCGCGACGGTCAATGGGACGCGGGCATACACAGGCCAAATTGGATCTTGTCACCTCCGCGCGACTGGAATGTGTCATTCGATTCCTTCGACTGTACAAGACCTCTGGCTATTCTGGGTGGACATTGCACTCTGAGTCTGTTGCAAGGGCCAGCGGAAAGACCGGCTCAAAGACGTGGCTTGGCAGAAAACTTCGGGAATGGGCCATTAATTTTTGCGCGGACAGCAAGAATATTCCAAACCACATGTATGGGCGCTTCAATGCTTCCATTATGTCGGACGAGGATATTGCGGGCGACATTCATCTCCATCTGCAGTCGCTTGGCAAGTGGGTTTCTGCCAAAGAGATCGTCCGCTACGTTGCCACTCCGGATTTCCAGGCCCGTCTCAGTGTGAAGCGCAAGATCACGATTCGGACGGCGCAACGGTGGATGAAGAAGATGGGTTATCGGTGGAAAAGGGAGCCGAAAGGCATGTACTCGGATGGCCACGAGAGAGACGACGTGGTGAAGTACCGCCAGACTGTCTTCCTTCCTCGGTGGCGGGACTTTGAGTCGAGATCTCGCTGGTACAGTGGGACCCAAACCGACGAGCAGGTTGATTTCGACGGACGGATGCGGGCTTACATGAGTTCCGCAGTCGATGCGCGAGTCGTGGTGATCTGGCGGCATGACGAGTCGACATTTTATTGCAACGACCGTCGAGACTTGCGCTGGATCCACAAATCTGAAAAGGCGACAATCAAAGCCAAGGGAGAAGGGGCCAGTCAGATGGTAGGAGACTTCGTTTGCGATGTTTATGGGTGGTTGAAGTCAAAGAAGCCAAACGTGGATGGGTACGTTTGTATTTTGAAGCATTCCCAGTGATCTAAACTCAGATTCCAGTCAATTTAAACGGGCTCGAGTTCTGTTGAAAGCCGGGAAGACTCGCGAAGGCTATCAAACGACGCAGACAATTATTGACCAGGCCACCACAGCCATGGATATCCTCGACGAAGATTATCACGACGAAAAACATGTCCTCGGCTACGACAATGCGACGATCCACACAGCCCGTGCCCCGGATGCCCTTAGTGCCCTCGCCATGACCTTGAACCCATCAAACAATTTTAACAAGGTGAAGGGCACGGATAGTGTTTCACGGTGTGTCCGCATGCGAGATGCTACATTCCGTGATGGAACACCTCAGTGTCTTTATCTGCCGGATGGTCGTTTCAAAGGAATGAAAACCCTCATTCTGGAGCGACGACAAAAAGGCCACAACCTCCCTGATCCCGACGCCCCTGCCCCTGGCTAGGGTGTGACACGGGTACAGGTAAACCCGCGGTGTCACGGTCACGGGTGTCACAGGTGCGGGTATGGTAGATGAATTTTTGAACACCACAGATACCGCGACCCGTGGAAAAGCGTACCCGTAATACCGTAAATGTGTTAAAAAGACTGCAGCAGCAAGAATTGAACTCAGAACCTGCACATATCATAATATTCGATAGAAAAGGAGTGCACCCACTACACCAAAGGATCATTTTAAAGTTTCGGAAAGTATACCAGTGTAAAAACAGGCTTGACTTAGACCCACATGACTAGGAAACCAGTTTCCTCTCACATGACCAGAATACCAAATTGGTTTGCACTTAGCACAACACAATGAATCAGGCTAGGAATCAATATGTACAAGCTCTGTTGTCCTGTAACTAGTTATCAGGATATCATCTCGACCTCTCAAAGAAAAATCAAAGCTTCCTGTTCCAACTTCAAATGTCGCCACACCACATCTACACAATGCTGCCTCAAAAAAGCGATGTACTTGGAACCTGACTTCCAAGCCCAAAAATCAATGCTTGAGGAGCATTGCGAGAAGCGGGGATTCGAGGTCATTTTCTTCCCAAAGTATCACCCGGAGCTCAACTTTATTGAGCAATGTTGGGGATATGCGAAACGGGTCTACCGCATGTTTCCCGCATCTTCAAAGGACGAGGATTTGACGCGGAATATGTTGGAGGCACTGGATTCTGTGCCTCTTGCATCCATGCGCCGATTCGCTGCCCGGTCGTCAAGATTTGCTGATGCGTACTTCCGCGGACTCGATGGAGCGGATGCGGCGTGGGCCAACAAGAAGTACAGAGGCCATCGGACTCTCCCTCCTTCTTATCTCGAGGACCTTCGACTTAGAAATACTGCCACATGAATATTAATCGTTGAATCATTCGGTTTAAGTTGTAAACCAAGCTTTTCTGAGTACAACTGAGAGGTCCTTGAATCATTTTTTCCGCTCCCCCAGGCTCAAAAATAAATCGGGCGAAGGAAAAACCGATAAAAAAAATCCCAATAAGATTTCGCGCTTTCCCACGTTACTGTCACCCATCAGTCACGTCCACGTGACTTGATGGATGCGTTTGGCGCCTACCTTACTTGTTTTTCCCTGTGGCCACCAAGGTTTGAGCTGAGTAGTACGTCCATGGATTTGCAGCATTGTGGGTCAGACATTGGCTGAGATGTTCTGCAGGTCAGCAAACTGGCACATCTCACGGGAAGCAGATTCCAGTCCCGCCGCTAAGGTTTTACTGGTTTTTTCCCTGCGGCCGCTAAGGTTTGAGCAGAGTAGTATGTCCTTGGATGTGCAGCATTGTGGGGGGAGACATTGGCTGAGGTGATCTGCAGGTCAGCAAATTGGCACATCTCACGGGAAGCAGATTCCAGTCCCGCCGCTAAGGTTTGAGCAGATTCCAGTCCGGCCGCTCAGGTTTTACTGTTTTTTTCCCTGCGGCCGCTTAGGTTGGAGCTGAGTAGTATGTCCATGGATTTGCAGCATTGTGGGGGAGACATTGGCTGAGGTGATCTGCAGGTCAGCAAATTGGCACAGCTCACGGGAAGCAGATTCGGCTGCCGCCGCCGCTGCTAAAGCTTTACTTGTTGTTTCGTGCGAACCCTAAGGTTTGAGCAGATTCCAGTCCGGCCGCTAAGGTTTTACTGTTTTTTCCCTGCGGCCGCTAAGGTTTCAGCTGAGTAGTACGTCCATGGATTTGCAGCAATGTGGGTGGGACATTGGCTGAGATGTTCTGCAGGTCAGCAAACTGGCACAGCTCACAGAAAGCAGATACCGGTGCCGCTCCTACGGTTTTACTTGTTTTTTCTATACCTGAGGCCGCTAAGGTTTGAGCAGAGTAGTATGTCCATGGATTTGCAGCATTGTGGGGGAGACATTGGCGGAGGTGATCTGCAGGTCAGCAAATTGGCACATCTCACGGGAAGCAGATTCCAGTCCCGCCGCTAAGGTTTGAGCAGATTCCAGTCCGGCCGCTCAGGTTTTACTGTTTTTTTCCCTGCGGCCGCTTAGGTTTGAGCTGAGTAGTATGTCCATGGATTTGCAGCATTGTGGGGGAGACATTGGCTGAGGTGATCTGCAGGTCAGCAAATTGGCACAGCTCACGGGAAGCAGATTCGGCTGCCGCCGCCGCTGCTAAAGCTTTACTTGTTGTTTCGTGCGAACCCTAAGGTTTGAGCAGATTCCAGTCCGGCCGCTAAGGTTTTCCTGTTTTTTCCCTGCGGCCGCTAAGGTTTCAGCTGAGTAGTACGTCCATGGATTTGCAGCATTGTGGGTGAGACATTGGCTGAGATGTTCTGCAGGTCAGCAAACTGGCACAGCTCACAGAAAGCAGATACCGGTGCCGCTCCTACGGTTTTACTTGTTTTTTCCCTGCGGCCGCTAAGGTTTGAGCTGAGTAGTATGTCCATGGATTTGCAGCATTGTGGGGGAGACATTGGCTGAGGTGATCTGCAGGTCAGCAAATCGGCACATCTCACGGGAAGCAGATTCCAACCGCTAAGCTTTTACTTGTTTTTTCCCTGCGGCCGCTAAGGTTTGAGCTGAGTAGTACGTCCATGGATTTGCAGCATTGTGGGTCAGACATTGGCTGAGATGTTCTGCAGGTCAGCAAACTGGCACAGCTCACGGGAAGCAGATACCGGTGCCGCTCCTACGGTTTTACTTGTTTTTTCTATACCGGAGGCCGCTAAGGTTTGAGCAGAGTAGTATGTCCTTGGATTTGCAGCATTGTGGGGGAGACATTGGCTGAGGTGATCTGCAGGTCAGCAAATTGGCACAGCTCACGGGAAGCAGATTCCGCTGCCGCCGCCGCTGCTAAAGCTTTACTTGTTGTTTCGTGCGAATGCTAAGGTTTGAGCAGATTCCAGTCCCGCCGCTAAGGTTTTACTGGTTTTTTCCCTGCGGCCGCTAAGGTTTGAGCTGAGTAGTACATCTATGGATTTGCAGCATTGTGGGTGAGACATTGGCTGAGATGTTCTGCAGGTCAGCAAACTGGCACAGCTCACGGGAAGCAGATACCGGTCCCGCCGCTAAGGTTTTACTGGTTTTCTCCCTGCGGCCGCTAAGGTTTGAGCAGAGTAGTATGTCCTTGGATTTGCAGCATTGTGGGTCAGACATTGGCTGAGATGTTCTGCAGGTCAGCAAACTGGCACAGCTCACGGGAAGCAGATACCGGTCCCGCCGCTAAGGTTTTACTGGTTTTTTCCCTGCGGCCGCTAAGGTTTGAGCAGAGTAGTATGTCCTTGGATGTGCAGCATTGTGGGGGAGACATTGGCTGAGGTGATCTGCAGGTCAGCAAATTGGCACATCTCACGGGAAGCAGATTCCAGTCCCGCCGCTAAGGTTTGAGCAGATTCCAGTCCGGCCGCTCAGGTTTTACTGTTTTTTTCCCTGCGGCCGCTAAGGTTTGAGCAGAGTAGTATGTCCATGGATTTGCAGCATTGTGGGTGAAACTTTGGTTGAGGTGTTCTGCAGGTCAGCAAATTGGCACATCTCACGGGAAGCAGATTCCAGTCCGGCCGCTAAGGTTTTACTTGTTTTTTCCCTGCGGCCGCTAAGGTTTGAGCTGAGTAGTACGTCCATGGATTTGCAGCATTGTGGATCAGACATTGGCTGAGATGTTCTGCAGGTCAGCAAACTGGCACAGCTCACGGGAAGCAGATACCGGTGCCGCTTCTACGGTTTTACTTGTTTTTTCTATACCGGAGGCCGCTAAGGTTTGAGCAGAGTAGTATGTCCTTGGATTTGCAGCATTGTGGGGGAGACATTGGCTGAGGTGATCTGCAGGTCAGCAAATTGGCACAGCTCACGGGAAGCAGATTCCGCTGCCGCCGCCGCTGCTAAAGCTTTACTTGTTGTTTCGTGCGAATGCTAAGGTTTGAGCAGATTCCAGTCCCGCCGCTAAGGTTTTACTGGTTTTTTCCCTGCGGCCGCTAAGGTTTGAGCTGAGTAGTACATCTATGGATTTGCAGCATTGTGGGTGAGACATTGGCTGAGATGTTCTGCAGGTCAGCAAACTGACACATCTCACGGGAAACAGATTCCAGTCCCGCCGCTAAGGTTTTACTGGTTTTTTCCCTGCGGCCGCTAAGGTTTGAGCTGAGTAGTACATCTATGGATTTGCAGCATTGTGAGTAAAACATTAGCTAAGATGTTCTACAGGTCAGCACACTGGCACATCTCACGGGAAGCAGATACCGGTGCCGCTCCTACGGTTTTACTTGTTTTTTCTATACCTGAG
Source organism: Mycena vitilis (assembly GCA_029203975.1). Taxonomy (NCBI): domain Eukaryota; kingdom Fungi; phylum Basidiomycota; class Agaricomycetes; order Agaricales; family Mycenaceae; genus Mycena; species Mycena vitilis. The sequence goes on from JARGYF010000132.1 coordinate 179,785, forward strand.
GCCGCTAAGGTTTGAGCTGAGTAGTACATCTATGGATTTGCAGCATTGTGGGTCAGACATTGGCTGAGATGTTCTGCAGGTCAGCAAACTGGCACAGCTCACAGAAAGCAGATACCGGTGCCGCTCCTACGGTTTTACTTGTTTTTTCTATACCTGAGGCCGCTAAGGTTTGAGCAGAGTAGTACGTCCATGGATTTGCAGCATTGTGGGTCAGACATTGGCTGAGATGTTCTGCAGGTCAGCAAACTGACACATCTCACGGGAAGCAGATTCCAGTCCCGCCGCTAAGGTTTTACTGGTTTTTTCCCTGCGGCCGCTAAGGTTTGAGCAGAGTAGTATGTCCTTGGATTTGCAGCATTGTGGGTGAGACATTGGCTGAGGTGATCTGCAGGTCAGCAAATTGGCACAGCTCACGGGAAGCAGATTCCAGTCCCGCCGCTAAGGTTTTACTTGTTTTTTCCCTGAGGCCGCTAAGGTTTGAGCTGAGTAGTATGTCCATGGATTTGCAGCGTTGTGGGGGAGACATTGGCTGAGATGTTCTGCAGGTCAGCAAACTGGCACATCTCACGGGAAGCAGATTCCAGTCCCGCCGCTAAGGTTTTACTGTTTTTTTCCGATAGTACGTCCATGGATTTGCAGCGTTGTGGGGGAGACATTGGCTGAGGTGTTCTCTAGGTCAGCAAATTGGCACACCTCACGGGAAGCAGATTCCGGTGCCGCTCCTACGGTTTTACTTGTTTTTTCTATACCTGAGGCCGCTAAGGTTTGAACAGAGTAGTATGTCCATGGATTTGCAGCATTGTGGGTGAAACTTTGGCTGAGGTGTTCTGCAGGTCAGCAAATTGGCACATCTCACGGAAGCAGATTCCAGTCCCGCCGCTAAGGTTTTACTTGTTTTTTCCCTGCGGCCGCTAAGGTTTGAGATGAGTAGTATGTCCTTGGATTTGCAGCATTGTGGGGGAGACATTGGCTGAGGTGATCTGCAGGTCAGCAAATTGGCACAGCTCACGGGAAGCAGATTCCGCTGCCGCCGCCGCTGCTAAAGCTTTACTTGTTGTTTCGTGCGAATGCTAAGGTTTGAGCAGATTCCAGTCCCGCCGCTAAGGTTTTACTGGTTTTTTCCCTGCGGCCGCTAAGGTTTGAGCTGAGCAGTACGTCCATGGCTTTGCAGCATTGTGGGTGAGACATTGGCTGAGATGTTCTGCAGGTCAGCACACTGGCACAGCAGATTCCAGTCCCGCCGCTAAGGTTTTAGTTGTTTTTTTCCCTGCGGCCGCTAAGGTTTGAGCTGAGTAGTATGTCCATGGATTTGCAGCGTTGTGGGGGAGACATTGGCTGAGATGTTCTGCAGGTCAGCAAACTGGCACATCTCACGGGAAGCAGATTCCAGTCCCGCCGCTAAGGTTTTACTGTTTTTTTCCGATAGTACGTCCATGGATTTGCAGCGTTGTGGGGGAGACATTGGCTGAGGTGTTCTGCAGGTCAGCAAATTGGCACACCTCACGGGAAGCAGATTCCGGTGCCGCTCGTACGGTTTTACTTGTTTTTTCTATACCTGAGGCCGCTAAGGTTTGAACAGAGTAGTATGTCCATGGATTTGCAGCATTGTGGGTGAAACTTTGGCTGAGGTGTTCTGCAGGTCAGCAAATTGGCACATCTCACGGAAGCAGATTCCAGTCCGGCCGCTAAGGCTTTACTGGTTTTTTCCCTGCGGCCGCTAAGGTTTGAGCTGAGTAGTATGTCCTTGGATTTGCAGCATTGTGGGGGAGACATTGGCTGAGGTGATCTGCAGGTCAGCAAATTGGCACAGCTCACGGGAAGCAGATTCCGCTGCCGCCGCCGCTGCTAAAGCTTTACTTGTTTTCTCCTGTGAACGCTAACGTTTGAGCAGAGGAGTACATCCATGGCTTTGCCGCTTGTGGGTGAGACATTGGCTGAGATGTTCTGCAGGTCAGCAAACTGGCACATCTCACGGGAAGCAGATTCCAGTCCCGCCGCTAAGGTTTTACTGTTTTTTTCCGATAGTACGTCCATGGATTTGCGGTGTTGTGGGGGAGACATTGGCTGAGGTGTTCTGCAGGTCAGCAAATTGGCACAGCTCACGGGAAGCAGATTCCGCCGCCGCCGCTGCTAAAGCTTTACTTGTTTTTTCCTGCGAACACCAAGGTTGGGCAGATTGCAGTCCGGCCGCTAAGGTTTTACTGGTTTTTTCCCTGCGGCCGCTAAGGTTTGAGCTGAGCAGTACGTCCATGGCTTTGCAGCATTGTGGGTGAGACATTGGCTGAGATGTTCTGCAGGTCAGCACACTGGCACAGCAGATTCCAGTCCCGCCGCTAAGGTTTTAGTTGTTTTTTTCCCTGCGGCCGCTAAGGTTTGAGCTGAGTAGTATGTCCATGGATTTGCAGCGTTGTGGGGGAGACATTGGCTGAGATGTTCTGCAGGTCAGCAAACTGGCACATCTCACGGGAAGCAGATTCCAGTCCCGCCGCTAAGGTTTTACTGTTTTTTTCCGATAGTACGTCCATGGATTTGCAGCGTTGTGGGGGAGACATTGGCTGAGGTGTTCTGCAGGTCAGCAAATTGGCACACCTCACGGGAAGCAGATTCCGGTGCCGCTCGTACGGTTTTACTTGTTTTTTCTATACCTGAGGCCGCTAAGGTTTGAACAGAGTAGTATGTCCATGGATTTGCAGCATTGTGGGTGAAACTTTGGCTGAGGTGTTCTGCAGGTCAGCAAATTGGCACATCTCACGGAAGCAGATTCCAGTCCGGCCGCTAAGGCTTTACTGGTTTTTTCCCTGCGGCCGCTAAGGTTTGAGCTGAGTAGTATGTCCTTGGATTTGCAGCATTGTGGGGGAGACATTGGCTGAGGTGATCTGCAGGTCAGCAAATTGGCACAGCTCACGGGAAGCAGATTCCGCTGCCGCCGCCGCTGCTAAAGCTTTACTTGTTTTCTCCTGTGAACGCTAACGTTTGAGCAGAGGAGTACATCCATGGCTTTGCCGCTTGTGGGTGAGACATTGGCTGAGATGTTCTGCAGGTCAGCAAACTGGCACATCTCACGGGAAGCAGATTCCAGTCCCGCCGCTAAGGTTTTACTGTTTTTTTCCGATAGTACGTCCATGGATTTGCGGTGTTGTGGGGGAGACATTGGCTGAGGTGTTCTGCAGGTCAGCAAATTGGCACAGCTCACGGGAAGCAGATTCCGCCGCCGCCGCTGCTAAAGCCTTACTTGTTTTTTCCTGCGAACACCAAGGTTGGGCAGATTGCAGTCCGGCCGCTAAGGTTTTACTGGTTTTTTCCCTGCGGCCGCTAAGGTTTGAGCTGAGCAGTACGTCCATGGCTTTGCAGCATTGTGGGTGAGACATTGGCTGAGATGTTCTGCAGGTCAGCACACTGGCACAGCAGATTCCAGTCCCGCCGCTAAGGTTTTAGTTGTTTTTTTCCCTGCGGCCGCTAAGGTTTGAGCTGAGTAGTATGTCCATGGATTTGCAGCGTTGTGGGGGAGACATTGGCTGAGATGTTCTGCAGGTCAGCAAACTGGCACATCTCACGGGAAGCAGATTCCAGTCCCGCCGCTAAGGTTTTACTGTTTTTTTCCGATAGTACGTCCATGGATTTGCAGCGTTGTGGGGGAGACATTGGCTGAGGTGTTCTGCAGGTCAGCAAATTGGCACACCTCACGGGAAGCAGATTCCGGTGCCGCTCGTACGGTTTTACTTGTTTTTTCTATACCTGAGGCCGCTAAGGTTTGAACAGAGTAGTATGTCCATGGATTTGCAGCATTGTGGGTGAAACTTTGGCTGAGGTGTTCTGCAGGTCAGCAAATTGGCACATCTCACGGAAGCAGATTCCAGTCCGGCCGCTAAGGCTTTACTGGTTTTTTCCCTGCGGCCGCTAAGGTTTGAGCTGAGTAGTATGTCCTTGGATTTGCAGCATTGTGGGGGAGACATTGGCTGAGGTGATCTGCAGGTCAGCAAATTGGCACAGCTCACGGGAAGCAGATTCCGCTGCCGCCGCCGCTGCTAAAGCTTTACTTGTTTTCTCCTGTGAACGCTAACGTTTGAGCAGAGGAGTACATCCATGGCTTTGCCGCTTGTGGGTGAGACATTGGCTGAGATGTTCTGCAGGTCAGCAAACTGGCACATCTCACGGGAAGCAGATTCCAGTCCCGCCGCTAAGGTTTTACTGTTTTTTTCCGATAGTACGTCCATGGATTTGCGGTGTTGTGGGGGAGACATTGGCTGAGGTGTTCTGCAGGTCAGCAAATTGGCACAGCTCACGGGAAGCAGATTCCGCCGCCGCCGCTGCTAAAGCCTTACTTGTTTTTTCCTGCGAACACCAAGGTTGGGCAGATTGCAGTCCGGCCGCTAAGGTTTTACTGGTTTTTTCCCTGCGGCCGCTAAGGTTTGAGCTGAGCAGTACGTCCATGGCTTTGCAGCATTGTGGGTGAGACATTGGCTGAGATGTTCTGCAGGTCAGCACACTGGCACAGCAGATTCCAGTCCCGCCGCTAAGGTTTTAGTTGTTTTTTTCCCTGCGGCCGCTAAGGTTTGAGCTGAGTAGTATGTCCATGGATTTGCAGCGTTGTGGGGGAGACATTGGCTGAGATGTTCTGCAGGTCAGCAAACTGGCACATCTCACGGGAAGCAGATTCCAGTCCCGCCGCTAAGGTTTTACTGTTTTTTTCCGATAGTACGTCCATGGATTTGCAGCGTTGTGGGGGAGACATTGGCTGAGGTGATCTGCAGGTCAGCAAATTGGCACAGCTCACGGGAAGCAGATACCGGTGCCGCTCCTACGGTTTCACTTGTTTTTTCTATACCTGTGAAGCGGGCGAGCTTCAGCACAGGGAGTTCTTCTTGTCGAAGGAAACCTAAGAGGACGCGCCGCGAGCGCGTCCAGCAATCTTGAGGATCGAGCCAAAGGGGCGAGTCCACGCGATCGGGACTCGAGCCTGTAATCCTGGCTAAGGAGACTGTTACCCTTGACAGGGCTCCTGTAACCTGGAGAGGTGAGCAGATATGGATGCTCAGCCGGAGCGAGGATCCGTGGTTGCACGGTTCACTCAAGCTCCCGGTCGGACGCTAGATGAACATGGAAGTTTGGTGCAAAGAAGAGATAAGATTATGTAATCTACTTTAGATTACAATATGCATAAACAATAACGATAAGCATGTAAGATAATTAGCGCATAGAATTATACAGTCGTCACAGAGCCCCCCACATGCGAGTCGATACTTAGTTCCTATTCTTTTTCCTCGGCCTCGTGCGGTGCCTCTTGTGCGAGCGCGGCGGCCCAAGCGAATGCGGCGCTTTCTCGGGACCCAGACGATCTTGCAAATCCAACCCGACTCGTCCGAGTAACGAAGGACTCTCGAACATTTCCCCGTCTTCGGGGTCAGCGACGTCCAGGCGCTGCATCAAGCTGGGACCGGCTTGATCGACTTCCATGTCAGGCGAATATCGCAACGTCTTCCCCTTGTATTTCTTTGGGGGAGGAGATCGGCTGGAGGAGGAGCGCTGCTGCGAACGGGAGCGGCGACGAGTGCGAGAGCGCGAACGAGAGCGGTGTCGAGAACGAGAACGGCGTCGCGAACGAGAACGCGAGCGTGCGCGTGCGCGGTGGCGAGAACGGGACCGCGAGCGGGAGCGATGGCGACGAGAAGGCGAGCGTGAACGACGGCACGACCGATGCGATCGTACGGGCGACGGGGGTCGCTGGTGATCGAACGATCGTCGTTCTCGAGAATAGGATGACCTCCGGCGCGGGTCACGCGTAGAGCGCGACCGTGTCCTAGCCCTGTTTGTGGACTGGGATGACCATTGGCGCGGGTCGCGAGGGGAGTGCGACCGTGTCCTTTCTCTGCGAGATCGACTGAGCGTGCGACTGCGTTCCCGAGGGGGAGAATAATGTCGACGAGCAGGCTCTGCTCTCGGAATCGGTGGTGTCCTACCGCGAGGTCGAGGCGAAGGAGATCGGCCACGGTAGCGACGGGATGGTGACGGTGCTCGTCTATCCTCCCAGCGACTCGTCGCTGAAGAAACTCCACGAGGTGGCAGTCGTCCCCGAGTCTGTGCCGAAACGCCACGCGAAGGTCCGGCTCTGGGATGAAGGCCAACGCCACGACCTCGAGGTGCGTCCTTCGCAGGGAGGCTCTTCACCGCGTAACCCCCTCCAGCCAGCAATTCCGCGCCTTCGGGAACTGCACTGGCTGGTAAGACCAAAGTCTTCGGCGGCTCTTGTCGTAAATACCGCCCCCCGGCATACGGTTCGGGCGCCGCTGCAATTAACCCGCTTTCAGTCTGTCGCTCGATCGCTACGAGTCTTTGCTGAAGGGCTCCGAATTCCGTTTCCCCGACGAATTCACTTGCTCGTATCTCCCCGTTCTTGGGATCTATGAGGCCACGTATTTGTAGGGCGGCAAGATGGCTGTCGAATTCCACCACGTAGTCGACCCCAGGGCGCCTGGGTATGCGGTAGATGCGCTTCCACTCGCACCCGGTAACGACCCTGTTCATAGTGGCTAACCAAGCTTGGAGATCGTCCGGTGAAAACGCGTCTGGTAACCCCGCGAACTTCAGGAATCGAGTAAGGACGGTAGCTTCCGCCGCTGGGAACGCCATAGCGGGCGCGGCTTTGGGCTTGACAGAGGGGTCGAAGGTGGGCTCCGCTTCTCCGCCGTCTGAGTCTTTGGACCCCAACGAGACGGTGTCATTGGCGTCTTCATCCGAAGTCGTTTCGCGGACGTGTTTCTTCGGGCCCTTCGATCGTTGCGCGTTCGGGGGCAGCGGATCGTCGCTTGTTAGTTCTCTCTGCCACCGCGAGCTGGATCGCGTTCGAGATTGGAAGTCCCGTACGGGAGCGTCGAAAGCCGGCCCACGGATCTCCGTTCCAGTGTACGTAGAGTTGTTCTGCGAAAAGGCGACCTTCGTGTACTCGCAACGGTAAGGGTCAAGGAGCGGCTGGATGGGGGTGCCCTCGATGAAGGATCGTGCGATCAGATACCCACGAGGCTCTTCCGCCGTCAATTCATGGATGAGGAAACAGGGGACGGTGGTCTGGGTGAGGAAATACAACGAATCGTACTCGGGCATTCCGTTCAACCAGACGCCCATAAGACCGTCGTCCGCTGGCTTGATCGGTAGCGAACGCATATCCTCGACGCGTGGGCGGGTTTCTTTCCAGCACAAGGCTAGACGAACCCAGCCTTCCTTCTCCAAGAGCTGACGCTGGACCTCTCGAACGCGGTCGACGGCATCGTCGTAGCGGGTGACCGCCCTTAGCTTGTCTAGGTCCTCCGCGCTCGGCGCGCACGGGCGAAGATTCCATAGCGCCACTCGAGTGTAGCGCACCTCGTGGAGCAAGCGAATTGCGGCATCGGCGGTAGAGTTCACGTCGACGAGGCTGCGCAAGAAGGAGGATTCGATCTTCCCTCTGAAGCCGGAATCGGGTTCGGAGATCCAGTGGAGAGTCACCGGTTCGAGTACCAATTCCATGTCCAAGTCGCTGACGTGGCGCGGACTCCGAATGAAACCGAGCCAGGGTCGTTCAGGATCGTAAGACTGGGGTGAAATAGTCGGATCGAAACGCCCCAGCTGTCCGTCGTAGCGGCGCTGCTCCGGTCTAAGCGGGGGCTTCAACGGGAAGCTACCATTCCGGATGCCCGGGTAGAAGGGGTCTTGACACGAGTTAGGGCTCCAGATCTCGTAGCGCTGGTTCCCGAACTCGACCTCCCGTCCGTAGTAGTGACTACAGGCGGGTAGCTTCCAGTCGAATCCGTCGTCGATTACAGGGGGAGCGTCGTAGCCGTGGTAGGGGAGGAGGCGTTTAGTAGCGTAGACACGAGTGTCACCGGTGGATCCCGTCTCCATCATGATTGGGAGTCGCGCTTTCGGACGTCAACCGCGGAGGAAAGAACTTGAAACCCGTGAAGACCTCAGAGAGAATGAGGAGGTGGCAAGGATGAGCTCGAGAACTCGCGTTCGGTCTCAGAGTGTCGAGGAGGAAGGGGCAAGGATGGGCTCGAGGACTCGCGTTCGGTCTCAGAGTGTCGAGTGGTTTATCTCGTGGAGGGAGACCGCGCTTTCGGGTCTCGACCTTGACGAGATGGTGGTAGTGGAAGAAGGGGTATAGGAGATCGGTGAAGGGCGATCACTTTGAAATAAAACAAGAATAAACTTCACTTTGATCCCGCAACCCAAATAATTATTAAAAGACTTCACAAATACAATTATGCCGCTCCCAATCGATGTAAAGACAGATATTCGCGTCGAACTTCCGGAGCATTGCGCAGGTCGTATTCGGAGACCCAGCTGTCATCGCAGGGCTCGAATCCTCTCCAGCGAACGAGGTACATCCGTCGGTTTCCCTCCTTCCGCGAGGTGAGGCGGTGACCGAGGATGGCCTCGACTTCGTATTCTTCGGACGCGTTGAGGACGTCGCGCGTGGGCGGCAGAGTGGAACGTTCACCAAAGTCAGTGGACGACTGGTGATACTTCCGGAGGTGGGCGAGGTTTATGACCGGATGCATGGGGTAGTTATCTGGCAGGCGTACTCGATACACCATAGGATTGATCTTTTCCATAACTTCGAACGGGCCCAGGGTTCGCTGAACAAGCTTTACTCCGAGGCCCTTAGCGTCCACGAGCTTCAGAGTGTGAGGATTGATGGTGACTAGGTCTCCCGGGTTGATGTCTTCCACCGGGCGACGGTGCTTGTTGTGAGCGCGAGCTTGACGTTCCTGGGCGAGCGTGAGCGCGTCTCTGGCTGCCTGCCGATGGAACTCCATCACGGCGATGTAATCCTCCGCTTTCTGACTCGTGATGAAAGGGCGCTGGGCCGGATCAGCTTGAGGGACCAGAAGGGCCGTGGATACTTGTGGATTGTAACCAAAGAGCAGGAACGAAGGAGTGTATCCAGTCGAGCCGTGCACGGCGGTGTTGTAGGATCGTCCGACCTCGCTGAGCCACCGAGCCCAGCTGGAGCGGTCGGCGGCCACATAGGCGCGAAGCATCTGTTCGATCATAGCGTTGAGGACTTCCGTCTGCCCATCCGTCTGGGGATGATGGGAAGAGGATAGAGCTAAAGCGCCGCCGTAGAAGGTGACGACCGACCACCAAAACGCCGTGGCCCAGCGTTTGTCCCGATCGCAAATGATGCGCTCCGGTAACCCGTAGACGTTCACTACTCGGTCGACGAATATCCGAGCAAAGCCTTCTTGCGTTAACTCGTTGTGAGTGGGAACAATGACGGCGTATTTGGTGAGTTTGTCCACGATGACCAGGATGGCAGTGTACTTCTCGGGGCCCGAGGGAGGCAGGCCGGTGATGAGGTCGAGAGACACCGTAGCGAAAGGGCGAAGAGGGATATGGGCCGGACGTAAACCGCCCATTTGCTGGCGACGATCCTCCTTGATCTTCTGACAAACGTCGCAGCTGCGCGTGAAGTCACTCGCATCGGCTACCAGACTCGGCCAGTAGAACAGTTCCTTTACGCGCGCTTCGAAACGTCGGGGACCCGCGTGCGCGCTTTCGGACGCGGTGTCGTGCATGAGAGCCAGAACGTACGGCATTTTGGCCTTGGGAACGCATAACCGTGAGTTCCAGTCTGCGTCCAGAAAGTAGAGTAACCCGTTGGCTCCTTTTTGGAAGCGGGAGGGCGTGAGGGGAGTGTCCGGGCTCGGAACCTCGTCGACGTAATATTTGCGGAAGTAGCTATCCTGCTTGTAGCCGTCCACGAATTCTTTGACAAGGCCCGGAGATATGGATAACAGAAGGTGGGAACGGTCATCCCAACTGTCCTCCACGCTCTTCATGGGAGGCTTAACTCCAACAGGGTAGGTCCAATGATCGTTAACCGGAAAAGGAAGGGAATCTAGGGAGTTCTCGCGTTCGAGAACACCATCCTTGATGAGGGAGTCCGCTGGAGGGACACCATCCTCAGCTTCCATCTTCTCTTCTGGCTCTTGCTCCAAAGCGCGAGCTTGGCGGCGGGTAAGGACTGGGTAAGCCTCGTACTTCGCGACTACATCATCCCACCACATGGCTACGAATGCAGCTTTCTTGGCTGGTGAGAAGGTGTCCCGGTCCTCCGCTGTCTGAGCACGAGACTGCTTGTCTTCGTCTGGCACGATGGAAGGGAGGTCGTCCTGAATCGGAGAGCTATGCGGCGGAACTCGAGGCAGACGCGACAACGGGTCAACGTTAGAATGGATGCGTCCGGCTCGATGAACGATGCGAAGGCCAGGATACGCAGCGTACACTGCCCCCCACGCGGCTAGTCTACGATTGGCGTTCTCGTAAACGCGAGCCCACTGCAACGCAGCATGGTCCGTGATGAGGATGACTTGTTCTCCCTCAATAAACGGCTGAAACTTGACTAGCGCGTCCTTAGCGCCCAAGGCCTCTCGTTCCGTGGCGCTGTAGTTTCGCTCCGCGGGCTTCAGCGTCCTACTCCAGTACGCAATGACGCGCTCCACGTGCACGGTCGTCTCCTCAAAGTCACTGGCCCACTCGTCCTTCACAGATAGTTCCACGACGTCCTTGGTCAAATTCGCGAACAATCGTGGAACGGGCAACTGCGCGTCATAGGCCCCGCGGAGGCGGTCGTAAACCGCCGTCCCACGCAGGTCCTTGATCAGGACCGACTGGATCTGCTGCAGGCTCGCGCCGAGCGCGAAGTCCGACGCGTCGGTGTAGAGCCGGTATGGTTGTCCTTGAATGGGATGCCCAAGAACAGGAGCGCCGGCTAGGGCGTCTTTAGCTTGTTGGAATGCTATATCCTGCTCAGCTTTCCATTCGAACTTTACGCCCTTCTTGAGTAGGAGGAACAGCGGAGCGGCGATGAACGCGTAGAACGGTATATACGCCGCGAAGTAAACGCACATCCCCAGGAACTTCTGCAAGTCGGAGATATGCGTCGGCCGCGCGATGTCTTGGATGGCTGCGACTTTCTCCTTATGCGTGGACAATCCCAGACGAGAAACCTTCTGGCCAAGCAGAAGGATGGAGGAGTATCCCACGAAACACTTAGGCGGGGAAAGAGTGATTCCCGCCTTAGCGATCGCGCTCAGTACTTGATCGAGATGCACCAAGTGCTCGTCCCAGTTCTTCGAGAAGACCACGATGTCGTCTATGTAGACGAGAGTGAAAAGCCAAAGGTAAGGAGCCAGTACTCCCTGCATCACTCGCTGAAAGACAGAGGGACCGTTGCGCAGCCCGAAAGGCATGCGCCGGAACTGCCAAAGCCCCCTGTGCGAGCGGAACGCGGTTTTCTCTTTCGCATCTTCGGCCATCTCCAGCTGGGTGAATCCTGCGAGTGCGTCGAAGGAAGAGAGCACTTGCGCGCCGCTAAGTGCTTGGAGAATCTCCGATTGGCGAGGGATGGGGAATTCGTCCGGAACAGTGCGCTTGTTCAGCTTCCGGTAGTCCACGCACAGGCGAGGTTTACCATTGCGGTAGACCACGATGCACGGGAATCCCCAGGGACTCGTGGATGGCTCAATAACTTCTGCTTCGAACCAAGCGTCCATCTGCTTGTCTATGACTTCTCGCTTCGCAGGCGAAGCTCCGTACATCGGCATCGAGACGGGTTGAACGTCGGGCTTCAAGTTGATCGGGACCTTGGTATCAACGTGTCCAAGACGACCGCCTACACCAAAGGCTTGAGCGTTCTTTCGTAAGACGTTTTCCAAGCGCGGTTTGATCGCGTCTGGAATGTCCGGTCCCCAATTGACAAGAGTGGTAACGTCCACGTCCGGTAAGGGATCCTCGGGAACTGCAGTGGTTTTAGGACCCCAGTTTTCATCGCCGTCGAGCTGGTCGTCTTCGTGCGGGGCGCGCTCCTGAGCCGTAGCTAGATCCTGCTCCCGGAGGGTTCCGATCGTCGTACGAATAGCGTCAGCAGAAGCTGCGAACTTCAGCCGGTCTTCCTCGTTTTTCGGAACGTCGGCATATCCCTCTGGGTCGAGCAAATACCCGACGACCTCGCCCTTCCTGATATACCAGGGCCTGGTTCCAGGATTGGCGATGGGAAGGTAGGGACAATCAGCGTTGACCCAGGTAGTCGGGGCGGCTACCACGGACTCGACATCGGTCGAAATGACCATCTTTTCGACTAGCCAGTTCGTACGTCCCTCGAAAGGGCCGGTAACGCGCACGTTATGCACGGAGCCAGCGCTAAGCAAGCTATCTTCCGCGGCCAAAACTTCGGGTAGGGACTTAACCTCGCCGGTTTTCTGAGCCCGGGCTCGTTCGCGTCGAGCAGCGGTGCGTCGCAGGAAACTGTGTGCCTTCACAGCGTGAACCTTCCGTACGTCGAAGCCGAGGTCGACCTTCTGTGCTGAGGATCCGGGTAGGACGTACTCCGAGCGACCCACCGTGATGTCGCAGTGGCCGCTCGAGTAACGGGTGATTCCGAGCTCATAGGACACCTGGAAGTCCTCGCCCAGAAGGAGGGGTACGCGCATATTGCGGACGACGTACGCCTCCACTTCGAAGCTGACTAGGCTGCCCTCCGCCGCTACAACGTACATGGTGAAGCGCGTAAAGCCCAAAACCTTGGCTTCGCCGGTCAACGCATAGAGCTTCATCCGTATTCCCTCCCTGGGTTTCGGAAGGCCAGGTAGAGAATTAAAGTACTCCTCAGACATCAAGGTGATGTCTGAACCCGAGTCCAACCGTCCATCGATCGCTTTAGCTTGAGCGCTGCCGACGTGAACTCGCAGACGCAAGGCTCGGAGACCAAGGGAACCTAGACCGGCGGGCATTGAGCGGGCCCGGTGAGCCTTCACCACTGGTCTATCCACGCTTTCGGGATCAGACAATGGCGGCTCCTTCGCCGATGGTGATGAAGCAGGAGGTGGAGGAGGATTAGGCGCCGGGGACCCGCTCGGAGCTCGCCGCGTTCGGAGCTCACGAGCGACGCGGTCTTTGTACCGTTGCGCTCGTCGAGGAATGAGGACGCTTGAGTCGCCGTCCTCGGTAGTCTTTCCCTTGTCGACGGGCAGCTTGGACGCTGCCCTCCGTTCGGCTTGTTCTCGACGTCGTGTGTTGCGGTTAGAAGGTGGATGTGGCTGTGGCAAGTACGGCAGCGCCGCCCCGGTGGTCCGGGCGTCTACCGTGAAGACCTCGCGCTTAGGGATTGCTTTAATAGCCTCAACGTACTCTCGGGGATAAGCGGAAAGGGGAGCCTCAGTTTCAGCGAGCATAGCTAGATACATGCGTAGATCATCGGCCTCTTGTATCGTATCCACGTCCGTATCTATAAGATTCGCGTCGCGCATCGCCAACCAAGTTCCGTAATGAGGGCAATCCCCAGCAAAATGCTTCGGGCTAACGCAGATGTAGCAATTGCCCGGGGGAGGGCGTTCGCTCGCGACGTCGTCCCGCTTGACGAAGGCATGTCCCTTGATAGTTTGTCCTTGGGGCCAACGGGGTTGCGAGGTCGAGGCCGCCGACCTTCCATTCGAGCGGCCGTTGTTCGTCCTGCGCGGAAACCCGTCCGCCGCGAAAGCTTCCTTGTCATTCTCTTTGTCATCGACGGAGGAAGGCTGGTTGCGGGACCGGTCGTCCTCGTCCTCGACTTCCTCGACGGTGACCTGGTGCGCGCGGCGTTCCTGCCGGTCGTGACGATCCTTGCGCGGAATATAATGATCCAAATCGCCCATCTTGACGGCCGACTTCCACTTCGTCATTAGAACGGGGCAATATCTCGAGATAGCCGCTTCCAACGTCTCGATGGTGGGGAACTTCGAGCTGTCGACGGTGTCCATCCACACATCGGGCGCGGCGTTGAGCAAGCGAGTGACGACCATGGGACCATCAATTTCCTCGGGGTACAAGAATTTGTGGTAAAGGATGCGGCGCTGGATAAAGTCCAGGGGCATCTCGGATTCATGGCCCTGCTGACGGAAGCGCATCTTCTCCCATTCGAGGGAACGCTTCGAGAGCCAGACTTCATTGAGGAATTGCGCCGAAAGTGCCTTGAAGAGTAAATCCCAGCTCTGGCTGTTCTTGTTGCGAAAGTCGATGGATTGAGTGATCCACCACGACTGCGCGCGGTCCGTCCACTTCATGGGTGCAATGGCCCCCAAGTCGCGTACCATTTGAGGTGATAGGCGGATGAGCTCGGCCACTTCGCACAAGTAGGTGATCACGGTCTTTCCATGACCGTCCCAGGAAGGCACAAGCGAGAGGTTAAGCTTGCGATTGATTTGCCATTCCTGGGGTCCCCAACCGCCATTGCCATCGGAGGGAGGTCCGCCACCACCTGGTGCGCCTCCACCTCCGCCGCCGCCGCCGTTCTCCCCGGAAGGAGGTCCTCCGCCTCCACTTCCATTGCCGGAGGGAGGTCCTCCGCCGTTCGGCGAGCCTCCACCTCCAGCGTCCTTGTTGCCGCCGCCGCCGCCTCCGCCGCTAACGGCTGGAGTGAAGGGAGGAGGACCGCCTCCCGGAGCGCCGCTATTCCCAGACGCCTTGAATTCGTACGACGTCCAGTGTTGATTGGGCGGACCTTGCCTTTCGGCCGCTTGGTGCAGGAGGGCGGTTAGCGCGGCATTTGGAGCCGCTACAGCGTCCTTTGCGACCGAACGGGCTGCCGCGAATTCGGAGATGCTCGTTCCAGGCTGGAACTGCACTTGCTTGATTACTGGTTGGACGTCGGTAGGAATCCTGCCGATACCGGGCATATAGCTGACGGATCCCGCGGGCGCGGTGGAAAGCGAGGGAGGAACGTTGACGAAGCGAGGGATCGACCTTACGGAGATAGGTGCGTTCTCTACATGGAGCTGGGCGGCAGCCTTCTGCGTCACGACTGGGGCGACGGAATGAACAGATCGAGCTGGGGACTCGGGAAGTGCGGTGAGCAACGGCCCCTTTTTGTGCGCACTCTTCCGGTAGAAGAGAGTCCGGGACTCGAGTCCAGCCGCTTCGATGAGCCTCGCTTTCGCGCTCGAATCGATGGTGTCAGCGACGCGTCCGTAGTCGGGTCGCGCCAGCAGTTTGGCCAGCTCAACCTTGGGTTCATCCCGTCCAAAGTCCGTTCGCACTGAACTGCGCGTGGAATCGATCGAAGAAAGAGCATCAAACCCGTCCTTGCCGTACAGGAGGCGCACGGAGTTGAGGTACTTTCGGATGTGAGAGGAGGATTTCTCGAGGCGGAGTTGGAGAGTCGCGAAAGCCATGAGGATGTCGGTGCGACTGACATTAGACTCCATGAGACGAAGGAGTTGCCAGTTCGGGTCGAGAGAGAAGCGGTTACGCTGAGAGTCACCAGCAAAATCAGCCAACCCGTCCAGGATCTGTTTGGCGGCAAGGACGAGCTGGGCGAATTCATCCAGCTTCTGGGACCCCAACGAGTAGATGGATCCCAGGTCCGCCGTATAGACAAGAAGATCGCGCTTGACCGGTTTCTGCTGACAGAATTTGCTGATGCCTTCCTCTAAGCGCTCCCAGTTGAAGTTGATGTGGGGCAATTCCCAGCGCATCACAATGTCGCGGAGGATGGAGCTTTCATCCAGGGTTTTGCCCATGAGGCGACCGTCAATGGCTCCGTAGTTGATGAGCGGGTCATGGTCGCGGATAGGGTCGAACACCGGGTGATACTTCACTAGGGAGGCTCCGATGGGTTCGTCAAATAGGGGCATCCCGGCGCAGATGGTGACGAATATGCGCGTATCCTGGTTCGGGCGGAGGAGGCGAGACACGCTGTCGGTCTCGAGCACTCCTCTGCCGGCGAGGATGGGAGTAGAACTGGCGGTGGAACGAGGCGGAGTGCGGGGTCCGCTCATCTCGCTGTAGACCGTGGAGGTAGGGTTGGCGAGGGAGGCAAGCGACGGGGTCATAGACGCGCTCGCGAAGTGCGAGGCCGGGGCATGACTAGCGGGGGGAGTGAGTCCCGCATCCGTCTCTTCTTCCGATTCGGAGGAGTCGGCGACGCTCTGGAGTTCGGGCATCGCGGGATCCTCGCCTTCCTCCGGAGGAGCAGACGAAACCGGCTCAGCAGCCGTTGAGGCCACTGCTTTGCCTTTCCCCGCGGTGGGCTTGGCGGAGCCAGCCTTGTCCTTCTTCTTGGGAGCTCCAGCGGGAGTACTTCCGGCGCCGCTGGCGGCGGTGCCGGGTTTCTCAACCGCCGACTTGACTTTACGAGAGCGCGGGATCGAAGGAGCTCCTGCGCTGGGGCTGGGAGTAGCCAAGGAGGAAGGAGGAGGGCCAGCGGCTTCGCCACGAGCGATTTGGCCGCGAGTCTTGGGCTCGGTAGCAGCCTCGGAGGTAACGGAGGGAGCAGGAGCTCGACCTTGCTTTGGGGGGTATGCCATGGTAGTGGTTGAAGAGGGGAATTCCTCGATATCTGGGTTTTTATACGAGGAAAGGGGTATTGGATATGTTGCGGCACATCGATGATCGTTCCGCATGGAACGATCGATCGAACAGGGAATGAAACGACAGCCGTCTCCGCTCGGGCGGGAGGAATCGTCTGCGAGAGCGTCGAAAGGTTCGAGGTTCGAGATAGAATCCTCGCGATGGGCTGCGCGTTCAGTAGTAAGAGGGAAAGGGTAGATTTGTCGACGGTATTGCTCGTCCGGGAAGCGTCGAAAGGGCGCGAGCTAGGCACCAAGAAGGGTGCTAATTCAAATTGCCCACCGCTGACTCAAGGTGATCAGCGGGTCGTCGAGTTTCAGATCAAGTTTTTCGTGCAGGACGTCGCGCGGCGAGTTGGTAAGGAAAGGTCCAAGTAGACAGAGGGCGAGGCCGGCTCGCCCATCCCATGTCCTTGTCGCGGCGCAATAGTCAAGTAGAATAGCCGTCGAAAGGCATTAGGTCTCCATCGACTTGATGAAGACCCCTGCGCGTCCACCACTGTGAAGCGGGCGAGCTTCAGCACAGGGAGTTCTTCTTGTCGAAGGAAACCTAAGAGGACGCGCCGCGAGCGCGTCCAGCAATCTTGAGGATCGAGCCAAAGGGGCGAGTCCACGCGATCGGGACTCGAGCCTGTAATCCTGGCTAAGGAGACTGTTACCCTTGACAGGGCTCCTGTAACCTGGAGAGGTGAGCAGATATGGATGCTCAGCCGGAGCGAGGATCCGTGGTTGCACGGTTCACTCAAGCTCCCGGTCGGACGCTAGATGAACATGGAAGTTTGGTGCAAAGAAGAGATAAGATTATGTAATCTACTTTAGATTACAATATGCATAAACAATAACGATAAGCATGTAAGATAATTAGCGCATAGAATTATACAGTCGTCACAAGTTTGATCTCTTCGCATCAACTTCCTTCTCACTGTCCGCTTCGTACTGTAGCCACGGCCAAGATAGAAGCTGCCGAAACTGAACGCGACGGTCTTGGGAAAGAACTAGCCGAGGAGAAACAACGATCCCAGACAAGTACGAGCCTCCTTTATCTCGACACCACGATTTTGAAGAATGATACACCCTTTTCGGTTCAATTACAGAAGATGCCGAGAGTGAGTCGGTTTCTATCGTAACAGACTATTTAGAATTTGATTTGGTGGGCTATAGTCCAAAGACTACAAGCTGAACTGCTCGAAGGTCGGTGTCGTCCAAATTCCTGGTACATTGCTTTGAACGCGCTGCCTTTCAGTGCAAGCAAAGTCGCGCGAAACGGGAGACAAACTGGAAGGACATCGAAATTCCCTCACGGCCATGCTGGCCAACTTTGAAATTTGGCGGAGGGTGACTCTGGTCGGGTCAGGTGCAAAAAGTGTTTTGCGTGAGGTCCGTCGGGAGTGACTTTATCCAGACGTTTCCCACTTGGTTCGATATTCCCCTATCAAGTGACTTTGTCTCGAAATTCAAAGAACCTCGTAGACCGTAAATTTACTTGAGCAGAAGAATTCGTTCAGATTACTAAGCTCTCGTCCAAGGTCGCAATGACTCGAGGATTGGGTGGTGAGAATTCGCTTTGTAAACCAAGTGAATCCTAAGCCTCCGTAAGCTTAAGTAGTCAGGTGACTGTGGCGTAGGTTCGTCTAACAAATAAACTTGATTATCTGCTAGCCGAGAGACGTGCGTAGGAGCGACTTGTAAAACCAATTTACAAATCAACTCGAGAACTTGGAGTGGCCAATAAAACCAATTTATTGGATACTCGAACTTGCGTGGGTAAACTAACTAGTAAAACCAATTTACTAGCGAGTCTCTTGGTCAGCTGCTGTACGTGAACAGCCGACAGGTCTTGCTTGGCCAACTGCTTTTCTTGAACAGTTGACATTCTTTACTTGGCCGGCTGCTTTTCTTGAACAGCCGACGGGTCTTGCTTGGCCAACTGCTTTTCTTGAACAGTTGACAGATACTGGTCAGCTGCTGTGCGTGAACAGCTGACGGGACTTGCGTGGGGCGAAAGTTTAGATATAAACTTGATCTGTATTTCACTGTTCTACGTAGTACATTTCGAGCTCTATTTATACTATTTACAGCTGGTGATGTCATTGCTGCGGTTACTGTGCTCCGCAGTCCGCAGCACTGATTCCGTAGTCCGCAGCACTAATTGCACAGTCCGCAGTACTGATTGCACAGTCCGCAGTACTGATTGCACAGTCCGCAGTACTGATTGCACAGTCCGCAGTACTGATTGCACAGTCCGCAGTACTGATTGCACAGTCCGCGCACTGCATG